>LPNM01000008.1:511776-569797 GCA_001747045.1 Hanseniaspora osmophila | reverse complement strand
AAAAAAAAAAAAAAAACCAACCTAGAAGCGACGCAATGAACAAGCGCGTCGCATTGCGTCGGGAACTTTAGGTAATGGTATTTGATTTGCAAGACATTTGAGCAATTATATAGCTTGATTAAGAATAATTGGAACCTTGAAGGCTAGTGTCTTTGAAGAATCAAAGGTACTTAAACGTTGTAATTTTCTAATGCTTAGTCATGATACATTCATCGCTGTATATACAGAAACGGCAGAGATAACCTTTTTTACCATGTGGCAATGGCAGCGTCCAAATCATCAATAGCTTTCACCAAACCAGCATGGTCAATGATGATATAGCTTGGAATGATACCCTTGTTGGATTTGCCATCAAAATTGATTTTTGCATATTTTTCCAAGAATTGGTCTTCTGGGTGGAAGTAGTCAATTTGAGTTGCTTGTTTGGTTCTTTTACCTTTCGTGTTGTTATCAACAACATCCACGTCCTCATCTGCATCAAAGTTGATTTCGTACTTTCTAGACACAAAAACGTAAAAATCATAATGATCTCTGCTAGTCTGGCTTGTAGCTGCGCTGGCCTGGAGACTGTTTGATGCATCTTCTAACGTTATTCTATACAAAGGCGGAACAATTTCAGGTGGCATGTTGATAAATCTTTCGGATAACACCAAAGCAGCTTTTTTGTTTCCAGCGCTTTCTAAAGTTTGGAAGAACGTTTTCAGTCTCATATCGACTTTTTGCAAGTATTGTACGTAATCCGAGTTCTTGTTTTCTTGATAGTCAATCAAACTGAAGAAGCAGTATGGATCAGACTCTTTGCCTTCACATTTGATAGTTGTAGTGGCACATGCATCCAAAACCAAATCCGCCAAAGCACTTAGCTGAAGTTTGTTTGATTCTTCTTTACCAAACAGCTGACGTAAAAGAGTTTTCAAAGCGTGAAAGTCAACCTCTTTGTTGGCATTGAAAAAATCAAAATCAATGTTAACGATGTTGTCGTTCCCGTCCTCATCTTCATCGTCGCTGTCTTTCTCACCGGCCTCATCGTCAGTGCTGCTGATATCAATATCAGAGCTGTTGACGTCTTCAGTTTCTCTTTGAGTTCTTTTTCTAGATTTTAACTGGTCTTGAACTTGGCCTAATTGGACTGCTTGAACCATGTTTATTTTTGTTTTATTTTTGTTAGGTTTTTGCTTGGGTTTTGCTTGGCTGGATAGCAAACAAATATTATCCAACAACCCTTATTAGATTTTAATAAATACAAGATTTATGTTAAGATATGCGCATCAAACAATTCAATCGCATCTCTAAACTTGAGCTTACACGATTTCCCAAATGAGAAACGCAAACAACAAAAAAAAAAATAAAAAATAAAAAAGAAAAAAAAAAAAGGAGCCGACCAAAAGTGCTTGTGTGCCAAAGCAAAAAAAACTCAAATCCGTAAAGCCACAAATATCTTTACATTTAACTAATGCTTTATTAAAATCCAGCGTGCTCACTCTTGATCTCTGGAGAAACAACGGAAACCAATCCTAAACCATTGCTTAGGATGGAATTTTTGAGTTTGCTGAAGGAAAGGTATGCCAACGAATTTCAACTAAATTCAAACGTTGTTGTCAAACCAACAAAATACAAGGGAGGGGGTTTAGGAGTGTTTTACAAACACACTACTGACTTGCTTGCATTAGAAACTATAGAATTGATGAGAATAAAGCGGAAATTTGTCATTAATTTACCAGAATTTCAAGAACATGGTCAACACTTCCCCTTGTTTAGCACAGCAATGAACGAATTGATGTCCGATCCTACATTTGATTTTGTCAGCAAGTATGCTAGTGAAAAAAACATTTTGATGTTTTGCCTTACAATTTTTTTAAGTCAAGTGAAAGATCCCGACAGTGATGCATTTCTTATAGAGGATACTGAGAGAGTGGATCTTAAACTTGCCAAAGAGTATGCTGACTTTGTGCAAAAGTACATTAGCTTAGTGCTGATGGAAACCTCGATCAGCACACCATTGCTTTACTCAAAAGAAAACTTGAAATGGTACAAGACGCTTTATCCGTTTTTAGCTGTAGCTTTGGAACAACAGCAGAGTTTCTTGCAAGAATTGCATGTATTCTTTGAGTCAAAATTGCATATCAACGTTGCTTTAAGCGATCTTTACCAATTATACAGTGCCATTGGTAGCAGATCGTTACAAATTCCAGAAGAAATTAGCTCGGTGACCCAGGACTTCCAAGTTAGTGAAACTTTAGTTCCCGTTTTAGATTTTGTGAATCATGATAATTTCAAAAAAAACGCTTATTTTGATATCGATCGGTCTACAAACGACATTGTTCTTTTTCTTGATGTTCCGGCCGTTGCAGACAAGCTAGCAAGCTTTGAAGAGTTTGAAGTGTACATCAGCTACGACCCAGAAGAGCATTTGAACAAATTCGATTTTACATATGGTTTTGTTCCGCCTTTTTCCTTAATAGCAAACTCTGAATCACAATATTTGGACATTGCAATTGACTTTGATTTATTTCCCGCAGAATATCGTAATATCAGTAAATGGTTTCAAGCATCTCCACTTTTGAAATTCAAACTTTTACCCAACAAAGAAGTGCAAGTTATAGATGATGAAGAAGAGGGGAAAGTAGGATCTTTGACTATATTTACTATTTTGAGTGGTGCTGAAGACTACAAATTTGTTTTGAACAGCGACTGTCCGTTTCAACTCGAGCAGCTTGCTAATGAAAACAACAYTCCTAATCCCGCCATGTTTGCTCAAAGCGTTATGGATGCAATGGAAACCACCGAATCTGAAGATTACGAAAACACAGAAATCATTGCCCCACAGTTGAGATACTTCTTTCAATACAAAGAAACCCCTAAAATCAACCTATCTAACTTACACGAAATTGCTTCCAGGCTCGGTGTTACAAAGCATTCAAAGGTTGAGTGGATAGATTCATATTTGAAACCATACTGTGTGGAAAGATGCAAGTTTTTGAAATCTAGATTAGATATTCCATTGGTCTCTGCAGAGTATTACTTCCTTAAAAGAGTGATCACAAATTTCAACTCTGATAATTTACGCACTTCTCAGGACAAAAAGTTGACCGAAAACCAATTTTTGGATTTGTTGTCAACATTGCAGGAACAGAATACACCCAAATCATTATTCTTAGCATGGTATGAAAGATTTCTATAATGTCTGTTTTTTTTTGTTTTTTTTTTTTTTTATCCACTCTTTATGTTTCAATGCCAAAGTTTGCTAGGCTCAAACTAAAGTGTACTTTTGATACTCTTGATCTCTTGCATGGTGAGCTATTTCTTTCTAACAAGTATATACATGTTTGGCTCGGTGCTTAGCTTTTTGTTTATTCCTTTTCATGAACATCGTTTAATTAAACAAACCAATATTATTGCCCATTAACATTATTACCACGTTTTACAAAAAAAATATCTAAAACGGCGTGGAAGAAAAATGACTGCTTGGTTTTTTTTTTTTTTTTTGTTTTTCCTTCTTCCAATAAGGGTTGGTTTGAGAAATACCAAATATCAAGAGATGAAAGAAAGCGTAAAAAAACAACAAGGCAAATATCATTGGAAAAGATTTGCCATAGAAAGATTTGAGCTGGACAGAACCATTATGTTTGCCAAAAGCAGTTTATTATCCACCACTCTAACATTGCTCGGACTTTTTACAGTTTTTTCACAAGCAACGCATGTGTATCTGGACCTTGACAAACCGAAATGCTTTTATGAGGAATTGTCTCAAGATATGATTTTGAATGGCCAGTTTCTAGCTGAATTTGGAAGTAATGCAGAAGGTTACGTGAACGATGATACCCTTCAGCTTTTTGTTGAAATCACAGAAACTTTTGACAACGATCAAAAAGTCTTGTCTCAAAAAAGTACAAACAATGGACAGTTTACATTTACAGCATTGGAAAGCGGCGAACATGCTATTTGCATCACACCAAAAAAGTTGGGCAAAAGAGAGAAGAACTCTGAAAACATAAGATTGCATATCGAATTGAATAGGGGTCCAATTGCTGCTGTAGACGTCACACAAAAGACAAAAATRAATCGTTTRAAGACTAGAATCGATCAAATGGGTAGCAAGCTAAGTAATATAAAAGCCGAGCAGCGTGTCATCATGGACAGAGAAGCAAGATTTAGAGACTTGAGCGAAAAGGCAAACAACCAGATAAGTTGGTGGGCTACAGTGCAGGTTTTGTTTTTTTGTGGAACGTGTTACTTTCAAATCCGTTATTTGAAAAACTTTTTCGTGAAACAAAAGATTATATAAGCAATGCTATTTGAATGAAGGTTGGTATCAGCTTAAATCACAAACCTGCTAGGGTGGGGTTATCCTTGATGCTCCTTGAATTAACATYATTCTGCTTTTTTTACTATGTACTTTAGCATTTGAGTTTTCAAGTTTTGTGAATCACGTGCGATAACAGCACTCCGCAATTTGGAACTAAARAACTGTGTTTTCTTTTKTTTTTTTCTGCACTTTTCACACACACCTSAAAATGATGAGATGGAACTCAAAATAAGATCGTAATTTCAGATTATAAATTGTGCCAATGATTAATTATTGTCCAAATATTCATAACATGTATATAMTTCACAATATGCAAATGTCTTCAAAAAAAAAAAAGAGTACAGAGTTCACACAGATACTAAACACCATAAGTCAGCCTGGTAACCTGCAGAAACAATGATAACAACGACTACCGAAGAAATTTTTCAATTGAAAAAGCAAATTGAAGAACTTAAAACTGAGAATGCCCAGTTGAAAAAAACCAACGCTGAGGTTCAAAATGAAAAAGCCTTGCCCTTGAGTATTTCTGAATATAGCAGGTACGGAAGACAAATGATTTGTGACGTTACCAATGGTGTGAAAGGACAATTAAAGTTGAAAAACAGCAAAGTTTTGTTCATCGGAGCTGGAGGATTAGCCTGCCCAGCGTTAGCTTACTTGGCTGGAGCAGGTGTAGGTACTATTGGTATTGTTGATGATGACGTTGTTGAAAACTCAAATTTGCACAGACAAATTTTGCACAGTTCCGCCAAAGTTGGAATGTTAAAATGCGAGTCGGCGCGCGAATTTTTGACCAGTTTAAAYCCACACATCAAGATTGTTACACATCCTGTGAGACTAAGTAATGACAATGCATTTGAAATATTTGCAAAATACGACATTATCTTGGATTGCACTGACACTCCAATCACAAGATACTTGGTATCTGATGTAGCCGTGAATTTGGGCAAAATGGTGGTTTCTGCTTCAGGAGTGCAAACAGAAGGGCAATTATGCATTTTGAACTTCAAAAATATTGGACCGTGTTACAGATGCTTTTATCCAACACCTCCACCTCCTCACGCTGTTTCATCGTGTTCGGCAGGAGGGGTCATTGGTCCATGTATTGGACTTGTAGGTGTTATGATGGCTATAGAAACTATGAAAATCATTTTGGATGTGTACACTATTGAAAATTTTAAACCCTTTTTGCTGCAATACAATGGATTCCCTGAGCAGTCATTGAGAAATTTCAAAATGAGAGGTAGACAGGCAAAGTGCCAATCATGCGGGGACACCAAAACTATYGAYAGAACCGCCATTGAATCTGGTAAAATCAACTATTTTGCATTTTGTGGCTCCAAAAATTACAATGTTGTTTCTCCTGAAGAGCGGATGACCGTTCACGAGTTTGAAACCAAATATTGGAACAATAACAAAAAACCGAGGGACTCCTACGTGCTTTTGGATGTGAGACCTACACATCATTATGAAATATCGCATTTAGCAAATACACACAACATTGCATTGAAAGATCTACAAAACCTGAAAGGAGATATGACAAAACTTCAATCCAAAATCAAATCTATCAGTGAAACTTCAGAGGTCGTGGTTATGTGTAGACACGGTAATGAATCCAGAACTGCCACAAGATTATTAAAAGACGAGTTTGGTGTTGCCAACACTAAAGATGTTATTGGTGGGTTCTTCAAGTATGTTGATGAAATCAACCCCCAATTGCCTAAATATTAATTATTTAGTATCTGCTTAATGTTTCAATTTAGTAAAACAATTTTGACCAGAGTTTGAATAATCTTGCTCATAAATTTTTCACGACAAAACCTCCACAACCAAAAGACCGGCATTGTTTACAAAAGCAAAAATGTTAATTCCTGACGCTGTTTCGTTCCATTTGCAGTGTGAAATGTTGATGCCTGGAGGTTTGGTCCGCTCTTCCTTTGTAACTGAATTAGCGGCAAAGTTCATGACCTGGTAGTTCCCATCTAGCCTGTAAACGTTTGTCTCCTTTTGGTATTTCCAGTTCCATAATCTACAAGCCCTGTAAAAAATGCTCATTGTTCTTGGTGACACTGTAAGCTTTTTCATGCTGTTGCAAATATATAAATTACCATCGTCGCCTCCAGTCAATGTAAACGGATGATATTTGGATGAAGACACCGACGACACATACCCATCATGCATTGTCAAGTATGAAGCAGAACTTAAAGTGGTTGCCGCTGCAATTTTTGAGGTTCCAGACCCATCAGAAAAYACAAAGGCGTGGCAAGATGGCGCATATCCAATCTCACAACTGGATAAAGTTCTTGATTTTTTTAGCGTCATTAATGAATTTTTGATATCCTTTGGGTCAAAAGCTTTGATTGTCCCATCTGCAGAGCCGGTAGCCACTACAGTAGTTTCATCAACCATGTGAGCTGCGCAAACACAGTATATGTGCGAGTCTTGGATTTTGGTTAAATAAGACGGGGTCAAAAGCAACGCTTCGTCTGGCTCGCATAAATCAAACTCAGCGACACAACCGCTTTCAAGCCCAACAATGATATTTTTCTGATTGATTATGTCAAAGGACAAAATGTGCTCAGCTTTCAACTTGAAGGACATGACGGAGTTTACGAGCTGCATGAAAAGTGGCTTTTTTTGAGAGTTAATGTGCTCAACATTCAAATTGAAAAGCTCAACGGTTCCGTATTGTGTACAACATAACAAAGGTATTGAATTTCCCGTATGTACAGGCAAAACCTTTAGATTGTGAAGCTCGCCAAATTCATGTAAAAATGTGGCAATGACACGAATTTCAACGTTCCCTTGGGTTTGATTGTTGATTTCCAATAATTCGATGCATGCAAAATGTGGCTGGCCAGTTCTGATTACTGCAAGGTGTTCATCAATAGCGCTGTTGTTGTACTGCGATTTGGCAATCAKGAGGTATTGAATTTTAGAATCCAAGCCATTGTCAACCTCAGGACACCATACCATGTCTGTGACCAAGCCGTTTGTGTTATAAAGCTTTCCAATTCTATTACCAAACGCAAACTGAGGAAAGTCAACATAAGACCCTGGTTTTAGGCTGCGTATTTTATTCGGATCATCAAATATAATTTTGCGCGGCTCTTGGTCTTTAGGATTAAACTTTTCTGCAAACTGGTTTTCCGTAATAKTATTTATTTGCTGATTGTTGGCCAATTTTTTTTTCAAACGGGCGAAGCAGTTAAGATTCTTTTGTTTAGTGGTGGACGCTGGTTCTGGAGGTTTTAAAACATCATTGTTCTGGAAAGTTAAAAAAGAATCATCAAATTTATTCAGAATTTTTGAAACACTCAGCAATTTCTCCTTGTTAAACAAACCAAACATTTTTTCCATCCTAAGAACGTTCCTCCCAAGTAATGACATCTGCTTTTCAGCAGTCTCCTTGTCGTTGATACTATTTGGATGTAACTTTTCATAAAACATTTCTACATCCTCGTAATTTTGGAGAGTATCGTCCATCTTTGCAAGAAGAGCAATCCGYTTTTTAGTCATTTTTGGTTCTTTGGGAAGATTATTTTTTGCAGCTGTCTTTGTTGCTTTTGATAGTTTCAAAGACTTTGATGTTTTGGAAGCTAAAGAATCATTTGGATTTTTCCGTGGCCGACCTCTGCCCTTTCTAAGAACCACCTTTTTTTGTTCAGAGTGTTGCTCTGCATCTACATAATCGTCGTCTTCAACTGCTTCATTATCTTTATTGACCTCATTCTCATTATTAATTGTGATAGAGTCTGACTTTGTAGTTTTATGTTTTTTTGAGGATTTTAAAGCTTCGACTGTGTCTGGACTTTTGCGGGGGCGACCTCTTCCTCTTTTAAGGGGAATGCTTTGWTCCAAGCTCAAGTTCTGATCTCGATCAACCGAGACATTTTTGGTGTTTTTGATGGTTTCGTTGGCATTATTRGTYTCTGTCTCCCCATCTTTTTCCTCTAGCTTTTTTTTTCTGTKTTCCCGTAYTTTCGATTCTGTATTTTTTGCATCAAGCGCATTATCAACACCTTTATTTGGTATCTCTTGTATCTCTGTGCGCTTACTCTTGGAGCTAGCGTTTGCTTTTCTTTTGGGTGGCATYTGTTTGAAGTATTGTTCCAGATGGTCTGCAGTACACGTAAGTCTTCAATTYTCAATRATGTGTGGTTTCCATCAATTTCTGTTTTCTAATTTGGAAGTAAGAARCTTTAGACCCCCTTCCCCTTTATGAGCTTTCAATAAACATCATCAATRCCATTGGTTTTTGTTTTGRTTTTTGTTTTSRTTTTTGCTGGATTAACTGGGAATCTCTTGTAATCCACGATCACGTGTGGGTATATATTTATATATATWTWTWTTTTTTTTTTTGAATAAAGGTTTATTGTACTMTCTGGTCATAACATAGCATCTAAAAAATGTTTTATTAACTTTYAAYACGTGTATAGAAATGCACAAATACWTACATACTTATACCTCACAAATTTCCTAGAGCATCAGTGACYTCTTYYAGATTTRCAGAAGAAYTGTCCAAGTTTCTCACTGCAATCAAAGCTTGGGATAGATCGTTTATCAAATCATCCRCATTTTCACAACCCACAGAGACCCTGATCAGTTTTTGRTTGATGGATGCRTCAGTCAATGCTCTCCATTCAATTAAAGATTCGATCCCACCCAAGGATGTGGCATGATTGAAAAGTTTCACTAAAGAGGGCAATTTTTTACATTGCTCTTTAGAGCTCAAGACAATTGAGAAAACAGGATTGTATCCGCCTTTCAATTGTTTTTTCACAAACTCATCTTTTTGTAAAGAAGAGTGTGTCACTTCTTCCAAAACTCCCTTAAACTTGGTTGTTTTGTTTTGTTCCAAGTATTGAACTATCTTGGTAACATTGTCAGACTGTTTCATAATTCTCATTTCATATGTTCTCAAGGATCTYAATAATAAGAAACTTTCCAAATTTGAGATGTTGGTACCCAAATAGATTCTATCATTTTTCAATTTTTTCGCGTCTTCAATATCTTTGACTACCAAAACACCACTCAATAAATCTGAATGACCACCAAAATATTTTGTTGCACTATGCAAAACAATGTCCGCGCCAAAGTCCCAAACGTTTTGCAAAGGAGGTGGAGCAAAAGTRGAATCAATTAAGAGCAATGCGCCTTTGGCGTGTGCTCTATCGGCYAATTTTTGAATATCCGAGGAGGTRCCATATGGATTAACTGGTGTTTCCAAATGAACAATATCGCCAGGTTGGGCCTTGGACTCAATTTCATCAAATGAGAAAGTTTGCAAACCRTAATTTCTTTTGAATATATTGCATATCGAATGACAGCCGTGGTAACATTGTTCGATGAAAATACGTTTTGGATTGTAACAAGTCAAAGCTGCATAGTAGGCAGCCAATCCTGAAGAGTAAACAACACAATGCCCACCCAAAAATGTGTTGAAAATAGACTCCACTCTTGTGCTGTTTGGGTGGCCCAGTCTCGAGTAAATTGGGGTTGTTTYTAAAAACTCAAAATCTGTTCTTTCATTCCAAGGAATCAAATCATTTTCTCCGTACCGGAATGTTGTGGAAACATTGATTGGTGGTGCAACGTCACTGACTCTGTTATCTTTGTCGTCTGCGTGGATCAATGTAGTGGCTAAACTTGGGTGATCAACGGATTTTTCAGTCATTATCGTATGGTGTATATTTTATTGGTCTTATATGCTAGACTTGTTYTATGTTGTATTTTGTTTTRTTTGTTRTTTCGTTCCATTCAACAAAAACTCAAGAAAAAAAAATTATATCTCCAAATTGTACAATTGCATATTTGGATAACATGTATCAAGYGATYAAAATACATAASGAAACAACAAGTTTGAGCAAGTGCATGAGTGATTAKAATYGCCATCATTATATATCCACCTTTCGATCTGGATTCCCTCAAAGGCTGCAAAAAACTTTTCCTACACTTATRAGCATCACGTGAAATTACTCAGTGTTTGCATAGTRGTATCTCATTGCGAAGGCAAGCAGTATGTGTGCTATTCATTTGAAAAAGAAATCTCAAGGCAAACAGACGGGGAACTYGGCCGGCTTACTTTCTCCCAGAGCAGCGGCTATGCTTGGCTYTAGTGCCATCACGCTGCCGTGTCAAAATATGTTTGTGGCATTGAAACTCTATTTGGATTAACGCCAATTTTTCARAGAACTCTGGGCACGTTTATGTGGGTTAGCTGAAGGTCGGCCTYTGACRAGRTGTCYATACCMTTGTGRTAATCAAAAATAAGGAATATTTTTTTTTTTATYMCWTCAATTTTTTTCCACAGAATCTGCTTTAAAACATCYTTTTCATGCAAAAGTTCAAAACAAYTCAACACTTTTTTTATGGCATCAGTCGTTTGGCAAGTTACACAACAAAATTCTTATCAATACGGAATTACATTATAAAGGCAAAAAAAAAAAGCGTCTTCGAGAATTTTATCAGTAAAGTTTTTTGTGTTTTTTGGGGKTTTTTTTTTTTTTTTGTGTCAAAAACGAGAGTCAGAAATATCCATTTTCTGGAAAGTCGAGTGAGTAACCT
The DNA here is from genome assembly GCA_001747045.1 of Hanseniaspora osmophila. Lineage (NCBI taxonomy): Eukaryota > Fungi > Ascomycota > Saccharomycetes > Saccharomycodales > Saccharomycodaceae > Hanseniaspora > Hanseniaspora osmophila. The sequence goes on along the minus strand of LPNM01000008.1, from coordinate 558,924 downwards.
AGGTTGGAAATAATTTATAGATAACGAGTAATTATAGTTGCAACTTATACATATGATAAATGTTTTTGAAGTGAACCGTATTATTTGCAAGAAAAATCATTTTGCAATGTTTTATTTCTTTTCGTGGTGGTACTCTTGCAAGCTTAGTGCTTTATTTCTTTCTTAAAAACCCACCTTCTGTAAATGGAAAAAGTCCAACCAAACACTGCAAGCTTTTATTACTGCTACAATTGTACATGCTGAGACTACATCTGAAAAGAACAGCAAACATGACCACTTCAACTTCAAGCACTTATCCTGCGGAATTTATTGATTTTTTGAATGCCACTCCTACACCCTATCATGCAGTGGAAAACATCAAAAACAAACTTAAGAGCAACGGGTTTGTGGAAATTTTGGAAAGAGATGTTTGGCACGGCAAAGTACAAAAATTAGGGAAATATTATGTTACCAGAAACAACTCTTCTATTGCAGCTTTTGCCGTTGGTGGGAAATGGAGTCCCGGAAATCCGATTGCTGTTACGGGAGCACACACTGATTCTCCAGTTTTGAGAATAAAACCGATTTCGAAAAAAACAAACGAGGGTTTTTTGCAAGTAGGTGTTGAATGCTATGGTGGAGGAATCTGGCACTCGTGGTTTGATAGCGATTTGTCATTAGCCGGAAGAGTCATGTGTGCAAACAACAACACGGGAGTTGTTGAAGCCAAATTGTTGAATTTRCAAAAGCCACTATTGAAAATTCCTACTTTGGCCATTCATTTGGACAGATCAGTTAACGAAAGTTTCAAATTTAACAAAGAWACACACTTGTTGCCAATTGCATCTTTGCAATCCAAAAGTAAAGAAACACAAAACAAAAATGGGTGTTGCAGCTCAAAAGAAAATGAATTGAATGAACAAGAGTTCAACTGTGTCGAAACCATTATCAAAAGACATCATGTTGATCTTTTGGAGCTCATTGTAAAAGAGTTGGATCTTTCTAGTATTGATTGCATTGATGACTTTGAATTGATTTTATACGACAACAAGCCTTCTACGCTTGGTGGATTGCATGACGAATTTGTTTTTTCAGGAAGATTGGACAACTTGACTTCTTGTTTTACATCCACTTGGGCAATGGCCGAATCGTGCGATACAAATTTGGAAAAAGATACAGGAATTAGATTGATGGCTTGTTTTGACCACGAAGAAATTGGGTCCGTGTCTGCACAAGGTGCAGAATCCACTTTTTTGCCAAATCTTTTAGAAAGGCTAAATGGCTTGAAGTTTGATGACACAGATGTTTCGTCTCCATTAGCCAGATCTTTGGTGATGGAATCTGCTGCAAAATCGTTTTTCTTGTCTTCTGATGTTTCCCACGGCGTGCATCCAAACTATGCTTCCAACCACGAAAAATCTCACAAACCAATGCTAGGAGCAGGTACTGTAATAAAAATCAACGCCTCGCAAAGATACATGACTAATGCACCAGGGTTGACGTTGGTGAAAAAATTGGCAAATGCTGCAAAAGTTCCAATCCARCTCTTTGTGGTTGCCAACGACTCACCATGCGGGTCCACCATTGGACCTGCTTTGGCTGCCCATACTGGTATAAGAACTTTAGATTTGGGTAACCCAATTCTTTCGATGCACAGCATTAGAGAAACCGGTGGGGCAGACGATTTGGAACATCAAATCAAGTTGTTTAAAAAATTCTGGGAAGATTATTCGACTTTAGAAGAGAAAATTATTATTTAAATTTTTGTTAGTACAGATATAAATAGAAAAAAAAAAGATACGTATAGATGAAGTCCTATACATGTTCTTGTTTCAGTGTACATCTTGAAAATGATATTATCAAATCGGTTGGTTAAATTATTTATAAAGAGGGATGTTAATTTTTTTCCGTTCGCGCTYACGTGCATTGTCGCGGTTTTGCAGGTTGGTTTTTTTTTTTTTTTCACAACTGCATCGGCAATACAAATGAATAAACATTATCGAAACAAAATGCCACTACGCAATAAAGTTTAAACGCTTATCACAAATCAATAATAAACCAAACTGCGAACAAACACACACACACACACACACACACACACACACATTAGGTGTTTTCCATGTTAACTCCACATAACTCTCCAGAGGATTCCCAACAACGCGTTCCAAATGAGCAGCCACACATCTCAGGCGCAAAAAACATGGTTTCGTCTCCAACCTCCGGAGAAAGATATGTAACAGCAGAAAACAAACCTCGACTTTCTTCTTTCACAACAAACAAAACCACTGGTGAACAAACTCTAAAAGAAGAGGATACTGACATAGATGGTTTTAGCACGGCCAATCGAACACTTAGAAGCTTTTCTTTAGCAGAAGTGCCAACAAAGAACTTTGTTGACAACTCTGGAGACGATGACGATGACGATGATTTGCAGATTATCTCAATCCGAGAAGAAGATGATGGCGACGAGGATTACGTGGATGGGCCTCAGAGGCGCAAAAAAACTATAAAGAAAAAGACGACCCCTCGAGCAAAAAGTTTAAAGGCAGTTCAAAAACCAAGAGCACCATTGAAACTGGAAAATGTTTCTCTGCCCAGATTTTCTTCAAACTTTGACCTGGAAACCGTTAACAATATTAATATCCAGGCAGGGAGACTGACAAGAGCAAGCAGTTCATTGCTTCAGAAATTTGATGTAGGGAGAAACTCTTCTGGCAAGAGTAACACAAAAGAACTAGAAGAAATCATCATATCGGATTCCGAGAGTGAATGTGAAAGTTCAGCTCAAATCAAGAATTTACTAAAGCCCACCAAAAATGATTTTCGACTGACGACTGATACACCTTCCTCTCCTTTTGAGCCAGAAGAGCCAATGCAAAATTCCCCAATTGATGATTCAAATTTTCACACGGCATCTACAAACAATAAAGATGATTTACCAACGAAATCACCCACTGGTCAATTTATATATGCAAAATCTCAACAGGCAAATGAAGCAAATYTCGTTTCTAACAACGGTGAAAAAAATATCAATTATAGCACTGACAAAAAAGAACCCGCTAGTGGAAATGTTACAAAAGATACTAAAAGAAAGCAAGATGTTGTAAACGATTTTGGTTTGAATTTGGAGGACGTTGATATCAGTGAGAGCGATGGCTCAGATGACGAGTCTTTTAGTGTTGAGCACAAACTCAGTYATCATGACTCAAAACCTTCAAAGATAACAACAGATGACCAATATTTTAAGAATAAAAACGAGCAACACAAAAATAGCTTTTGCGAACAGTCTCGCACAGTTTCGTTGTCTCCGACACCTCAACARAGCATTGCTTCAAAAACTGAATCTCAGGAAAGGGCCATTCAAAAMGAAAACTCTGTGAATACAAGCAGATCCAGCACATCCAAACATAACAGCTTTACCGAAAAATCACATTTTGAACATTTGAACGATACATTAGAAACTAAAAATAACAAAAAATCAGCTTTTACTGACAATGATGATGATGATGATGATATGGCGATTTTWGATGACGACGATGATGATGATGACTTTTTTTTTGGAGACTATATCAAAAACGATCAGCAGAGGCAAAAGAATTTGGACTCATCTCAAAAAAAAAATTCATCTATTACCAAACCTCTAAAAAAGGAAAAGTTTCAAGCTAAAGGCAGAGCCTTGCATTTATCAAACATTGAAAAAATTTCAAATTCCACATCAAAAGGAGCAGAAGAACAACAAAGCCCAATGAAAACCAAAAGTGGAAATGATATGCTGAGCAAACTGCTATTAGAGGACGATCTTYTGCTAGAAATAGAGTCTGAAAGAAACAGCAAACTCAAAAGGGGACGTACTACGGAAAATTCATCTGCCAAAAAATTTGAGAACGACTCTCCCAATACTTTTCACGCAGAGCATGATTTGCTACTTCAAACAGCTAAAAAATTTAAAAGGGCTTCACAGCTTACGGATGTTGCTGCTCTAAGAAAAAAGACTGCCAAAAAACGCATGTACATGTTGTTAATTGTCTCAAAAATTCCCGAGCTTAAAGACAAAAGCATTGAGGTGAAAGTGTACGGTGATCAAAACTTTGACCATATCATTCCAAACGTTTTACACTCGCTTTTCAATTTTTACGAAATGCCCGAGTTGGAAAACATTTACTTTAAAGATGATCTGGTTTTATACTACGAAAGAGTCAGATTACAATATTTCATGACATTAGACTCGTTAGGTATACCTGAAACAAGCAATAATGATGATGATGATGATGATGATTTGACAGAGGTGAAGATTGATTTGGTTTTGAAAGCGACTGCTGAGTCTAAAAACTTTAAAATGTTGGAATCGATTATGGAAGAGAAAAATAAAGCACAGTTGACTGCACCAAATAAACAACTAAACGCTACTGAGGCTGCTCAACTTGAACTGATGAATGTTTGGGAAGCTGAACTTAACTTGAAAAATAAGGAAGAACCTTTCAAAGTAGCCGAACCCCAACGTTCAACCAGTCCAACCAGTTTTGTTATTTACCTAGTCGGATCTGATAATAAAAAGCTTAAAGCTAATGTGACGAATGCCACAAAAATGAAAAGTTTAGCTGCATACTACAGGAAGGAAAAGGTTGTTTCAGAATCAAACAAGATATCATTCACTTTTGATAACGAAGACATACCCCAGGAATCCACCGTGGGTGAATTAGATATGGAGGAGGAGGATATGCTTGAAGTTATTATAAGTTGATGTTACAAGACTTTTCAAAGTAAATATGTAATTTGTACGCTTATATAAATGTTAAATGCAAGGTTGGTTCATTTTTATGAAAAAAAAAAAATAAAAAAAAAAGATGATTTATCAATTCTGTTTTTTGAAAAAAAAGGCATCCTCAATACAGTTTTAACACAGATTCGTCAGAAAAGTTTTCGAATAGCGTGTCTCTTGGAAGCAAATCTTTTTGAGCAATATTCGAAGACTTSACCAGTTTGAATGAACCTGTACCAATACTCATCGTTTGACCTAAAATAATACACTCTGACACACCTTCGATAGCGTCTTTTTTCATGTAAAAAGCGGCATCAAACAAATGATCGGTAGTCTTTTCAAACGAAGCCAATTGCAAAACGGAATCTCTCATTTTACTCAAACCAAATCTAGTAATACCCAAAACCTCCCCCTTATATGTCATGACGTCCCCTAGTAATTGAATGTGACGAGGATCGACACTCATACCGTGATTGCTCATCGTATAATCAATTTCGTTCACAATACTGTACCTAGCAGCTTCAATACCTAAGACATTGAAAACTTCTAACACATGATTCGTTGTTGTTTTGTATCCAACAACACCCTCTGTGCACATAACTTCCCTCAAACCGTAACCTTCAACCAATAGCTCTCTCTTGTCGTCATCTTTGACGTTAATAACTGCTCTAGCAATTTCCGGTAACCCTTTGACCACAATGTCTGGCAATGCTCTACGCAATTGCTGCATTCTATAAAACACAGCACTTTCCTGTGGTTCTTTTAAAGCTGTTGATCTTGTACTTGTGCTCTTGGACAAGGAATCATCCACACGAATTAGAACTTTATTGTTATCCTGGATAGCTACATCATGAGCACTAATTTTTAGTTTAGGAGCTCTCGCAATTGCTTCAGCAATGTTTTCGATAGTCAATTCTAATTGTAGTTTTTCGATTGTTCTTAAATCAATTTTGACCTGAATGAACGCCATGGATTCTTTGTACACGTCTTCAATGTAACTCGCAACATCCCTCAAAAGTGTTTTTTCCACTCTACCTTTGACAACCCTTGCGGATCTTTCATCATTGTCGGTAACCAAAACTGCATTAATAATTGGAGTTGAAATTACTTTGGAAGCATTAATAATTTCCTTGATACGAGGAACCCCCAACGTAACATTCATCGAAGCAACACCAGCAAAATGGAAAGTCTTCAAAGTCATCTGCGTCCCAGGTTCACCAATAGATTGTGCACCAATAGCACCCACAGCAGTACCGGGTTCAACTTTAGCTTTGTGGTATTTGAAGTTGGCAATTTCCAAAAACTTTTCAACCAACGGTTTAGTAATTTTACAAAGCTGTTGAACCGCAATTAAAGCATATGTCGATGAGCGTTCATCAAGGTCCATACTTTGAAGCTCTTGACTAGGTTCGTCTAAATACTCTAACAAACCTTGAGACTTTCTCGTTCTGGCAAGTTTTTTAGCCTTCTCAAACATGTACTTTCTGATAGTTTGATAGAAATTTCTTTCTGCATCGTGCTGATCAATAAACTCAATTTTGTCGTTGTCTTCAGGTTTCACCACTTGACCGACATTGTCTAATCTCACAAGTCTTTTTTCAAGTGGTTTCAAGATATGATCAACTATTTGACCAATTTGGTATGGAAGCAAGACTTTGTCTTTATGGTTGAAAGTGATGTTATRAGCGTGGTCCCAGGATCTGTTAAAGTTGACTGGTTGGGCGTTCCCTTCCATATCCAAAGGATCCAAACCGTCACCACCGTAAGTAAATTGCACAATCCCGTTGGAGGAAGTTCTAATCGTGTTATCGTATTGACACGACAAATCTTCTAAAGACTTCATCAATCTTCTGGACATGTAACCAGTTTCTGCAGTTTTCACAGCAGTATCGACTAAACCTTCTCTACCTGAAATAGCGTGAAACAAAAATTCTGGAGGCGATAGACCAGAGAAAAAAGAATTTCTAACAAAACCTTTTGATTGTGGAGTTTTCGAATTTTTCGGGAAATGAGGTAGCGAACGATCTTGAAACCCATCTGGAACCCTATTACCAGAAATAATTTGCTGACCAACAACTGCAACCATCTGAGAAACATTCAAAGTGGACCCCTTGGAACCACAAGTGGCCATAATCAAAGGAGCATTCATCATGTCCAATTCATTAATGCAAACATCACCAACTTCTTCTCTGACTTTGGACAACAAACCACCAATCTTGGCTTCTAAAGTTTCTTCTTCGTTACAACCTGGCTGAGTTTCCAATTTTCCTTTGTTGAACAACTCAATCAAGTTGTCACATGCTGCGTAGGCAATCTCAACCATGTGTTCTTTCTTATCCTTCAAATCCTGTGCTGGAGTAACATCTTCAATACCAATTGAAAACCCTCTGTTACCCAAAAATCTTGCACATAGTTTGGCCATTCTGTTCATAGCATTAGCGGCCTCTTGAGGTCCGAAATCTCTCAAAATTGTATAGAAAACAGAGTGTTTTTTCCCGTCACCTAAAACAGATTTATCCATCACACCGCTTAAAATTTGAGATCCCCTGATAACAACAAACCCATCGTTGGCAGACATTTCGTTTGGATATTTTTTGTTTTTTGGTGGAATATAAACTTTATTTTTAGCGTCAACATTAATAGTGACTGGGGATTTCTTGTTTGGTTTGATGAGCAAAGAAAAAACCTGTTTACCGGTCCACATGTATTGAGGTTTCATAATTGCTGGTGGTGGAATATCAAACTGCAAATTGGCATCGCACATCATTGAAAGCATCTGGGTCAACTGAGATCTGTCAAAGAAGGAATCTTTGTGGGAAATCAAGTATGACCCAGTGATGAAATCTTGTGTTGCAGCAATAATAGGTTCACCAGATTTTGGGGTCAACAAATTGTTTTTCACACCCATCAAATTAATTGCTTCAGTTCTTGCTTCTTCYGTTTGAGGAACATGCAAATTCATTTCGTCACCATCAAAATCTGCGTTATATGGTGTACAAACACACTCGTTTAGTCTAAAAGTTCTCCAAGGTCTAACTTTTGCATAATGAGATAAAATAGACAATCTGTGTAACGAAGGTTGTCTATTRAATAAAACAATATCTCCGTCTTCAATGTGTCTTTCAACAACATCACCAAATTGCAAGTTTTTCGACACTTTTTGACGGTCMCCGTATCTCAAATTTCTTCTTGCATCTTCGTTTTTCTTCAGCACGTAATTGGCCCCCGGATAATTATCAGCACCGTTGATAATAAGCTTTTGAAGTTTCTTTTTGTTGTATCTGGTGACTCTTTCAGGGTATGTCAAGACTTTTGCAACCAAAACAGGCACAGCGACTTCATCAATGGATAGATTTGGATCTGGAGAAATAACGGTTCTACCAGAAAAATCCACTCTTTTACCGGACAAATTACCTCTAAATCTACCCTGTTTACCTTTCAATCTTTGGCAAAAAGCTCTGATAGGTTTGCTTTTGGAAGCACCTCCAATACCACTTTGGGCACCAGGCATTGCTGCTGGATTCACCGAGTCGGAATTAATATACATTGCAACAGACATTTGCAAGTAGTCCCACTGTTCCATCATGTTGTTGATGGAAATCCCTTTTTCCAAACCGGCCTTGATCAGAGATGAAGTCCACACAATTTCAGTCAATTTTACAGTTAAATCATCTTCATTGGAAGAAGGAGAATCTTGCATCATGACAGAAGGTCTAATACAAACTGGCGGAGCAGGCAAATATCTCCAAATATAAGTTTCTGGTCTTCCTCCATGCACGGAATCTATACCAAGTAACTCGCAATCTTCTGGTTTGATCTGTTTGAACAAATTCAAAGTTTTCAAAGGATTCAAATCGTCCATACATCTTCTCAAATATTTTTCCAACTCTGGGTTATTTCTAAATACTCCAGCCCAGTCTCCAAGCCATTCTTCCTTTTCTGGTGGGCTTTTTTTACCAACCCATCTAAAAGTATCATGAATGATTTTTAAAGCTGCTGAAGTACCCCCTGCTGCAGCTTTTTTCACAACACCATTCAATCCTCCACATTTTAAACACCTTCTCTGTTTTTTACATTGRTCTAATATTTTTTTCAAAATCGACATTCTTCTCAAATTGTCTATGCCGCCTGGTCTTCTTAATTCTTTTAAAAAACTTCTTTTGGTTTCTTCATTCAATAAAAGAGCCCCACAACATTTACAAACACTTTGTAAAATTTGAATAATGTTTTTAAAGTATCCAATATGGAAAACAGGTAAAGAAAGTTTAATGTGACCGAAATGCCCATGACACGTAGCCAAGTTCCCGTGACATGTTGCACATTCTGCAGATGATGCAGACACCCCCATCCTTGTGTCCAAAGCCCCGCCTTGTTTTGGTTTTCTTCCGTTTTCCAGATCAAACAAATCCCTGGTGACCACTTGCACTTCACTTTGTGCAACAATATCACTCGCACTCAAAGCTGAAAACTCGATCCCGCTGATCTTTTTGTTCACGGCATCAACAACAACTTCCTTCATTGTTTACTCTTTTTGTTATAATCTTAGTGTTGTTTTGAAATTAAAATAAAAAATCAATAGAGAAAAAAAATTATAGCTTGTATTGTAGAATTTGCAAGTCAATAAATATATTTTACAACCTTTTTCCGCTGGTGCTTTGATTGCTGTTTTGTGTTTATTTTTGCTATCTCGACAAATAATATGGAATCGATTCGTATSTGATCAATAAATTATTAAAAAAAAGTAGGCCTCAGGCTAATGCAAAACCGATATGATAAAAATTACAACTTGTTTTTTTTTGTTGTTGGGTTAGAGTTTAGATTGTTTGTCATCAAAGAACATTAAGAAAATGACTAACGTAAGAGAAATCGAACAAGATGTTCACGCTTACAATTTTGCAAAGACAGAAGATTTTAAAGTTGAACACGCATCTTAAGCATCTGCTTGAATTTGAAAAGGCACATTGRTTCTACTTGTTTCGGTGAATAATTTACACGTAACTTTTCTCCCTGTTGGTTGGCCTCGATGATCCGATCAGTTCAGTAACTCAGATATCAGTCACACAATGATCTCTCTCGCTTGTCGTGCAAACTCAGAGGGCAAAACAAATCAGGAAAAACAAAATGAAAAAAAAATGAAAAAAATGAAAAAAAAAAAAAAAAAAGAAAAGTTCGGAAGTTAATGACAAACAGTCCGAACAGAAAATGGTTTTCCACAAATATTCTCGGTGTATACTGACTAGAGCTATTTTTTCGGACATTAACTTTTTAGTTTTTTAAGCACCCGGTCGTTAAGTTTATTTGTGAAAGGGAGCTTTTTTTTTTTTGGTTTTATCTTTCCAAATATTTATAGTATGGTTTTTTTTTTAACACACACACATAGATGGTAGATTGATTCTTCGGATAATGCAATTTTGCCACAGGTAAGTTTTGTAATCATTGCAGTGTGACGTTAGTTATATATTTCAATCCGTCTAAGGGCAACAGCATATTAAAAAACAGCAGAGCAACATACAAAACAACAGCAACATACAAAACAACAGCAACGACAACAATGTCAACTCAAGAGCAAGAAAACACAGACGCTATTAGAAACAAGTTGGAGGAAATTGACGAGTTTGAAGATTTCCCCGTGGATAACTGGCCAGACTCAGACACCATCAAGGGCACAGCTGCTGCTATTGCTGGTGCAAATGGGCAGAAGGCTTCCTTGTGGCAAGAAGATTGGAACGATGTAGAAGTTGACGATGATTTTGCTAAAAACTTGAAAACAGAATTGGAAACTATAAGGGCTCAACAACAACAACAACAACAACAACAACAACAACAACAACAACAGCAGCAATAGCAACAGCAACAACAACAATAAATGTGTCTTTTGGAGTTGGGGGTTTTGACTATTTGTGTATATTAATAATCATAGAGAATCAGTGTATATTGAAACAATGTTTTTTTTTCAACAAATTGTGCTTTAAACAGCAGTGAGATTGTGTTTTTATCYTCTTGCATTCTTCATCAAAAAACAGCCGCTTAGCAAATAATCGTTATTCCAAAAAAAAAGGCGGTGGTCGGGTAAGGCTTTTGATATGTATCTTTTGCTTTTTATTTTACTTTTTTTTTTCCAATACATACGACTCCAAAGGATAACATAAAAGCTCTTTATTTTGCCACCTACAAAATTTAAAGGTCATTCCACTGTGCATTAAGTAAGCTAGCAGTAAAGTTCTATATCATAAAAACAAAACACAAACACATAAGCAACACCCCCAAGTTACTGTTTCTTTACAATAAAACTGGAAAATCAGCTTTAAAAGAACACCTAAGAAAGTGTAAAAAAATAAGAAAAAATCAAAAAAAAATAAAATAAAAAAAAAACATATGTCAACTTTAGAAGAACTAGCAAACCAAGTCCTTCCAGGAGATGAAGAATTGGATACAGATATTTTGAATTCCTCTGCACAGGAATTGCAAACTAGAACCAAATTGCTTGAAAATGAAATCAGAATTTTCAGATCGGAATTGCAAAGATTGCAATATGAACAAGCACAAATGGTGGCGAAAATCAAAGATAATAAATCAAAAATCAAAAACAACAAACAATTACCATACTTGGTTTCTAATGTGGTGGAAATCATGGATTTGAACGACGATATCGAAGGAGACGAAAAGACCAACCAAGGGGGGAATGTCAATCTAGATAACACCGCATCGGGGAAAGCTGCTGTTGTGAAAACTAGTAACAGACAAACCGTGTTTTTGCCAATGGTGGGGCTAGTGGATCCTTCCACTCTCAAACCAAACGACTTGGTCGGTGTAAACAAAGACTCATACTTGATTTTAGATACTTTGCCATCGGAATTTGATAGTAGAGTGAAAGCCATGGAAGTGGACGAAAAACCAACAGAAACCTATTCTGATGTTGGTGGTTTGGACAAACAGATTGAAGAATTAGTCGAAGCCATTGTGTTGCCAATGAAACAAGCTGAAAAATTTAAAGATATGGGTATCAAAGCTCCAAAAGGTGCTCTTATGTATGGACCACCGGGTACAGGGAAAACTTTACTAGCCAAAGCATGTGCTGCTCAAACAAACGCCACTTTTTTGAAATTAGCAGCTCCACAATTAGTGCAGATGTTTATCGGGGAAGGTGCGAAACTAGTCCGAGACGCTTTTGCCTTGGCTAAAGAAAAGGCACCAACAATCATTTTTATTGATGAACTAGACGCTATTGGGACTAAAAGATTCGACTCGGAAAAGTCAGGTGACAGAGAAGTGCAAAGAACCATGTTGGAACTATTGAATCAGTTGGATGGTTTTGGCTCAGACGATAGAGTGAAAGTTTTGGCAGCCACCAATAGAGTGGATGTTTTAGATCCTGCTTTGTTGAGATCAGGAAGATTAGATAGAAAATTGGAATTCCCATTACCATCAGAAGAGGCAAGAGCGCAGATTTTACAAATTCATTCTAGAAAAATGACCATTGACGATTCTATCAACTGGCAGGAACTTGCAAGATCCACAGACGAATTCAATGGGGCCCAGCTTAAAGCTGTAGCGGTTGAAGCCGGTATGATCGCTTTGAGAAATGGACAGTCAAAAATCAACCATGAAGATTTCGTAGAAGCAATTGGAGAAGTTCAAGCAAGAAAAACAAAATCGGCTTCGTTTTACGCTTGATTGTTGTTTTTACTTGTTTCACTAGCCTTTTTTAAATATAAATACACTTATATATAATATGGTAATCATGAAAGCTGTGTACATTAGTCATACAATTGTATCTTACCTACTGAGCCTGAGCACAAGACTTTACTAGTTTCTTGAGGTGACCACGCAACAATGCTCACTGGTTTGTTTGTACGGTCAACTTGGAATGACTTCAAAACTTTGGTCGTGTTCCAATCCCATATCATAAGCTTACCCTTGGAGTCACCAGAAACTAGGTATCTACCATCAGGAGAACATGACAGACCAATCCCATGCCCAGCACAATCGTGACCGACAAACTTCTTTTTTTGCTGTTTGTACTTTGGCGTCATTTGATAGGTCCTAGCTACGCTATCCATASCCTGGGTCAGAAAGACTTTATGACTAGGATGGATCTTGACAAAGGGCATTGCATACTGATTCGTGTCACTTATGTGTCTTATCGTTATGTTGATGCCCGTGTTCCATATTCTTACAGTTTTGTCTTCTGACGTTGAGATGAATTTTGAACCATCAGGGAAAAATTCAAGGTCTAAAACACTTGACATGTGCTGATCATAGGTTTGGACGCATCTGTGGTCTCTGATATCAAAATGCTTGATTTCAGAATTAGACAAACCCACCAAAAATTCGTCGTCAATTTTTGGATTGAATTGTATGGTGGTGGATTCTGCTGGCAAAGAAAAAGTATGAATAACCTTTCCGGCTTCTGTATCCCAAAGTTTGACAAACTTTTCGTAAGAGCTGCTCAAAAACTTTTTTCCAGAGCTGTCAAAACCAAGTCTCCTTACAGCTTGGTGATTACCACCATTGTACTCTCTGAGTAACTGTCGATCATGATACATGTCCCATAATTTTACAGTTTTGTCATTTCCTCCCGATAAAAAGAGGTGAGCTGTTTTCGGAAAATACTTGATATCGTTTGTTCCTCCAACGTGCCCCTTATAGGTGTGCAAAATTTTTTTAGGCAAATAACACTTGAGTTTAGTGGTTTCTTTGACAAAATCTTTTYCCCTCACTCTAGGTTTTGTAATGTTGTTTTCGGTGTAGTGCTTATTTATGAAAAACTGAGAAAATTCTTGGATATCAGATTCACTGATTTCTTCGTTTTCTAATGTCGCCAAGCCTGCGCTTTCTAACATGCTCAATGCTGACTCTTTTTGGTTTGAGATCAATTGATTTGCAAGGGGCTCATCTTCTTCACTGGATTCCCAAGMAGCCCAGGGATCATTTCCTTTCCGCTGTTTTTTGAGAAGTTTGCTTTCTTGCTTAGTGGGTTTCAAGTGTCTCTTGCTGTTGATTTCTGCAGTATCAGATAAGCTGTCATTTGAAGAGTCTGATGAGTAGCCGCTAATTAGCCCCATCTTTGTTGGTGTCGTGCACAGAATGAGTTTTAGTCGAAATTGTTTTGAGAAACAAGCCTTCTTAACTCAATTGAAAAAGCAAGGAACTTGAAAAAAATTGTAAAAATCTGCTCGCCCAAAAAAGGACCGCGTCACGCTTTGCCTATTTTTGTGCCATTAACAAGACTTTTGCTCGTTGAGTTGAGATCAAAAAAAAAGAATCCCAAAAATGCTTTAATAATCAATACAAAAAAATAACAAGTTATACACTACAAGAATTATATATTAGTTTTTCTTATATTTGCTCTTGACCTTGTTCACCAATTCCTTCACGCTATGAGAAGTGTTTGAGGAAGACTTGTCCTGACTTTTCTGCTTTTTGTATTTATTAAGTTGTTTGGCCCCGTTGGTGACATTTGCCTTTCTTTTTTTATCTTGTCCCGACTTTCTTTTGCTTCTTTCGTCCATGATTTGTTTCATTGCTTCAGTTGCCTTATATTCCGATTGTGTAGGGTCAATGGCAAAATCATGATCTTCAAAAATTTCATTAAATCTATCATCGTCCAAATTAGGTTTGAAACTGTCTTCAATGATTCTTTCTTTGTTTTGATACTTGGATTTCTTTCCCTTTTCCTTTTCACTCTTCAAAATTTCGTTCATGTTGAAATGGGCTTTTTTGTTGATTTTATTATCTGGTTCAGCACCATCTTCCATCATCAACAATTCCAATTCTGCTGTGGATTTTGCATCTTTGGTTGTTGGAACATCTTTAGACTTGAGTTTATCTTTTTTACTCTCCTGGGCTTGTTTTTTCAGTTCTTTGATTTTATCCTTTCTTTTCTTTCTTCTTTCTTGTTCCTTTCTTCTCACTTTTTCAATAGTGCTTTCTTCTTTATCTGAGCCAGCTTTCTCGTCATCATCGTCTGCTTCCAAAGCTGGAGTAAAAGTCACTTCCATATCAACCTCCCCTTCATCATCATCGTCATCACCATCATCAGCTAGCTCCGCACCCCTGTTTTGACCAAAGGTGTCATGTTGAGGTTTTTTGTTGTTAAATGAGGAGCCCCCAAAGTTAGACACAAGGCTTTTCAATTTGTTTCTAGCTTCTTCCGTCGCTTCATCATCTTCGCTTTCTGAGTCTGAAGCTAGATAAGCTTTGAAATCCATATCATCTATTTCCTTTTGTGAAAAAGCTCTTTTAGCAACTTCCATTCTGTCAGCTGGGGTTTCGTCCCACGTAAGCTTAACTTTAGAGTGCTGCAAAGCATCGGTAGTAAACGTCATCGGTCTGTAATTTTTAGGCAATTCGGTACAAGAATCTCTTGGTTCTTCATCAAACTCCATTTCCTCAGGCACATATCTCAAATCAAACATGTTGGAACTAGCCTCGTATTCGCTCTTGTCACAATTGTCGTAAATCGCTTTTGCAGTGTCAACATTGTTGCATGTGACGATGGCATAATAATATCTAAGTCTTTCTAATTGATACCTTCTTAATGCTTTAGAGTCAAAATCCTTGTCTGCATCACCCTCTTCGTACAAATCTTTTATCTCAATATCGCTATCGCTGTCACTTTCGCTGTTGTCACCTTTTCCGTGTTTTTTGGATCTTTTTTTTTTGGATTGGAAAAGTTCTCTTGGTGGTCCTTCAACTTCTTCTCTAGCCATTCTTTCTTTCCCAAATTCACTTGGATAAATGGCAACTTTCAAAATTTTGCCGCCTTTTGGAACAAAAGAGTTAAATGTCATCATCAAATCCGCAGATTTCAAATGATCCCAATCCATATTGACACATGCAACCACAGATGTCGGATCCGTGTCTTCTGGTTTCTGTTCTTCCAGTTCAATTTCGCTGTCACTTTCATCTTCCATAAAGCTATCGGCATCACTGTCACTATCAGAAGAACTTTCGTCTGAGGAGCTTTGGTAGTCACTTGGCACTTCCCCACGAGCTCTATCAAAGTTACTGACAGATGGTTTGGTCTTCACAGCAGTTTCTTCCTCACTGGTTTCTTCATTATCTTCACTAGCATTTGTTTCCTTTTTGTCTTCATTTTCTTGATCTTTCGTATCATTGTCAAAATACTTGTCAAAATCTTTCTTTTCTAATTCGTTATCATCAAGTATTCTTCTCCCATACTTGTCAACCTTTTTACCCTTTTTCTTTCCTATTTCCAAATCACTTTTACTGAATCTGTCATCTAACTTGACTTTGAACTTGTTCAGTTTAGCCTTTCTAAATTTAGGATCGTTGGCAATGTTTGCAAATCTTGGATCATTGGTTTGGGAACCAGATTTTCCGGTGTTTGACGCAGCCATTGTATTTGATGTGTGACAGGCAGCTAATACGTTAGTGATTGTTTTTATTGGGTCATTTTATTCATAATGATAATTTATCAAAACTAAAAACAAGCTTTGAAAATGACAAGCTCATCTTAAATGTTTGTAACTTTTTAGAAACGCGCTTTATTTCTCCTTTGCCTATTCGATTTTTGTTTTTTTGAAAATATTCGCTTTTTTTTTTTGCAAAAAGAAACGTTGCTAGTGCGCGACGCTTTTCCCGACGCCTGAGCATTGTTTTCTGGACCTTATTGGATCTAAGGGGAGTAAAGGTAGCCTTTTTTTTTTTTTTACAACCACTTCAAATATACTAACATTTTGCCAAGAAAAGTCCATCAATGATTAAGTAGTTAAGTAACAACAAACATCAGCCAACCATCAATTTCGAAAAAAAAAAATGGGCCAGTCTGTATCACAAGGGAGTACTTCAAATATCTCATCTGAAAATGACGCCGTCAATGAAAAAGTTTCATTATTTTATCAACATCCTGATGAAATTCTTCCAAGGCTACCTAACTTGGTGTTTGAGCAAAACATGAAACAGTTTAAAGAAGCGTCTAATGTGAAGTTTGAAGAGCTGATTCCAATTTTGGGTCTTGACCCAGCGCTAGATCCTCGAGTATGCGCAATAATGAACAATATTTTTTCTAGGTTGAGTCAGTTTGCAATGGTCAACAAGCAAACAAGCTTGGTCGATTATCATAGTTTCAAAATGGCGTGTTTGATTTTGGCTTTTCCAAACCTTTGTGGTAAACTACTCAGTACTCATAATCAAGACTATGTCAAATTATTATTTATGAGTCTTGTGCCCATAGACCCTGATCATGAAAATGAAAAATCAAGTACACCTTTTTCCGAAAAGTCAGGCACAGTGAGCACTACTCAGTCCATAGATGAACTGGCATTGCCCTCTGTTTCAGCATCCATAATTTTGTTGTTTTTGACATTCATAACCTCCATATCACATTTCTGCCTGCTAAAATGCAAAATTTCTCCAACTTATATGCACGATCATTGGGTCAGGTATCAAAGAGGGCCCGCTTTCAACATTTTGAGAACAATAAATCCGAATATAACTTCTCAAAATATCAGCAAAGAATCAGTCACTCTTGAGCAATTTAGATTCGCTTTGCAAGATGAATTCCCAAAATTACTTACGAGCTTGAATTTGCTGTTTCACGCTTTCTTTGAACTCAAACATACCTCATTGCCCCCAGCAGTAACTTTACAGGAAAGTACGTTATTCAACTTGGAGCTTCGTTCGCAATTGGCCACATTTATGAGCAGYGATTTCGTGTACGCAAACATYATCAAATTGTACAGTGGTAAAGATGTAGGGTTTTCCATGAGAGCTATACAAGCAAAAGTTTTGAAATGGAATGCTCCAACGCTAATGATTATAAAGGGACAACTACTTTCAGATGAAGATAAAAACCCCAGATACARAAAATTTATCACTGAGGAGTATCCAAAATTACGGGGGTCTCATCAAGGAGGTGATAAAGAGGTTGTAACRTATGTGGTGTATATTGATGAACCTTGGAAGGTTACAAACAAAAACTTGTTTGCAAATGGTAACACACAAATTATTGAGATTCAGCCAACGCAAACTGTGCACAAAGCAACAGGCAGTGGCTCATTGGGAAATGTTTACTTTAACGTAATGGGCGGAGGAATTGGTGTTGGGAACAGTTTGCAACCAACGATCAAGAATTCTRACAAAAAGTATCATCCGGGGAACGTTTCCTTGACGATAGATTCTGGTTTGGAATTTGGATGTTTCCGAAACGTTGGATATGGAGGTTTGTTTGATCCTGGATCGAGCTACTCGAGTGGCAACGAGCAGGAACGGAGATTTATCATCCAAGGCATGGAGATTTGGGGCTGTGGTGGCGAAGAGGTTTTGAAAGAGCAGTTAGAAGCTTGGCAATGGGATGAGAATGAGTCTAAAAGACGTCAAAAAATAAACTTGAAAAGTGTTGGGGAAGACAGAGCATTATTAGAAATGGCCGGATTGGTTGGCCAAAACCAAAGTGGTGGGTCGATGTGATTTTAAAAAAAGCAAGAAAAAAAGTGCATAACTCTATACAGGGTGTTTAAAAAAGCCGGTGACACATTGATTACAAAAGTATAAAAATTATTATGTTTTTTTTTTTTTTTAATTTTATTTTTTGGTTTTGGTTTTATTGACCAGTTTTTTCTTGACATGTTTTTTCATTTTTGTAGCTCTTTTTTCTCTTTTTGCTAACTTGGTGGCCTCTTTTCTATCTTTTTTAGCATCTTTATCTTCAAACTTTTTACCTTTCAAATCAACAGATCTATCTTCCCAATCGCTGTCTTGCTCATCACTGTTTTCTTCTTCCTCTGAGCCTTCCTCATCACTGTCTTCACTGCTCGAGCCTTCATCGCTATCACTATTTTCGTCATCATTATCATCATTCAGTCCATGGTTGTTTTTTTGTAATTTTTGAACTTTGGCGTTATCTGAAGCAAGCAAACTTTTCAACAAATCGAATTTCCCATCGGTAAATCTTTCAAAATCTCTTTCTTCAAGACCGTTCAAGTTTCTTACCAAATACAGAGACCTGAAAACTTGATCTTCTTCGTCATCTTCTTGAGTTTCTTTGATGCGAATGTTTTCTCTAGCGTAATTTCTCAAAATTTCAACATCCAAATCATTTTCACAATTTGGTAACACTTCTTGAATGACAAACTGGAAAATCAGCCTTTCGCAACAAATCGGAATACCCATTCTTTCGAAAAACCCATTAACGTTTTTGATATCCATTCTCAAAAAATCCAAACTCATTGGGTGTTCTGGCTGCACGGATTGAGAAACATCAATGATATACAAAACTCCATTATGAACAATGGAATTATACTCACTCAAGTCCGCATGAACCAAGGCACATTTCTGRTACAAAATTCTAATATAGGCAAGCATTGTGTAGTAATAGTGTTTGATATCTTCGTCATCTTGGAAATTATGATCCCGCAATTTTGGAGATGGCCTGCTGTTTCCTGTCCCCATATTTTCTGGAGCCTCAATACCATCTCCATTGGCAATATCTTTGCTGTCTGTTAAAAACTCCATAACCAAAACATTGGATTTGACTTCAATAGGTTCTGGGCAAGGGATGATGTTTGATTGATAGATTCTTTTCAAATTTCTAAACTCTTTTTCTGCCCATACTTTGATCATTTTTCTTGGATTGTGTTGCGATCTCGAGTGCCTGAATCTAAACTCCCCTTCAACATATTTCTCTCTGTCTTTGAACACCAAAATAGAAGTTTTGTAAATTTTTACAGCAAACTCTCTTCTTTTGCTCAAGGGAGTTTCGATGGCTTCTTCCTTGGTGTGGACCAAAGACGGCACACTGTTGTTGTTGTTGTCTTTACTGCTATCATCAAAACGATTGTGATTTCTTCTTTCATCACTTGTTCTGTCCCCTTCAAAAGCATGATACACGTTTGCCTCTTTACCAGTACTTAAGCAACCGTTGATCCCGTTGTATAGCACACCTCTGTGAACAAGACTTTTCAAAAACCTCATGGTTCTTGGATCCAATACATTTTCCACTGTGGCTCTATCGGCTTTGTCCTTTGAAACCTTGGCCCTGTTGTACGACATTTCATCTGTCTTAATTTTGTCTGCAAACTTGGTCATGATCTTGGACTTGTCATGTTCGGTGTGATCTTGCATGTGGCTATTTTTGGCCTTGGAAATCTTCATTTTTGAAAAACCGTCATCATAATCGTCCATTTGGGGCATTGCTGGTTGCCTCAAGCTTTATTTTTTTAATTCTTTTTGATTAAGTCTTTTCACTTGTTCTTGTGGTGGCGGCCACTTTCAAGATGCAGTAATTGTTTTGACTAGAGCATCAAAATCAAAATAAACTTTACCATCTCATCACTTTGATAACCCTTTTGTGTTAGCATTTACACTTTAGCTCAACCATTCCCGGAAAAAGAAACCAAAAACAAACCGTTTCAAAAAACTCCATAATGTCATGTGATTAATATGCGCGGATTTCCCAAATCTTTTTTTGCATTTTTTTGTTTTTTKKTTTTTTTTTTCGTGAATGGTCAGATTTGGATGATCTCACGATGAGATTCAAATGAGCAGATGACATTGTTGTTTGTAAAATGGTTGAACTTGTTGAATCATTGAGACGATCTAGACGTTCTTTTAGTAAAGTTTTKSGAGAAGAAAAAAAAAAGAAATCAAAGGTAAAGAATAAGAACAAGCACAAGTTTGAAAGTGGTTATTCATTATCTAACACTTTTTTTTTTCCCAGCATCKATATACCAAAGCRCCTGCTTGTTTTTGTGTTTTTCTTTTTTTTKCTTTTTTTTGCWTTGTGTTTTTCCCAAGAATAGATGGCCACGTTGAGAAACGGTTACAGACAAACTCACGATCAACAACAAGAACAACAATATTTTCCTTACAACCAAGAATATTCAAAYRCYGCTCCAACCACGAGYACAAGCACAAGCACAACATTTTCCAATCTAAGTCAAAAGATCAATAAAAAAATTGAAAAAAATATGTTTCACTTACCAAACAAATTTTTAGGTTTTTTCCCAATTTACTACGGRATTGAGATCGGTTTAGGAATCACCATCATCAACAAGTTTTGTGGGATGTATGGTATTTTGGCCTTGTTCTCAGGACATGCATTAAGTTTCATGCAGTGGATTTTCTATTTGTTCCAATTTTTCACATTGTTGATATACAGTAAAGCGCTTTCCCAAGTGTATGAACCACATTTGGTGTATTACAGTTTTACTCTGCTGACTTTTATCTGCGACACTTTTTTCACTCTGTTTTTCACAATTTTYTTCACTGCCGAATGGTACGGTGGGGCTTCAAGTGTCACTGCCAACAGCGGGAACTCGGGGACATACCAGAGATGGTTATCGATTAGAGATACAGCGGATGTGGCTGTTGCTGCGGCCGCTGCTGCCGCTGTGGCACCAACGGACCCACAAAGCTCTTCGAGTGCCAGTTCCGTGGGTAGCGCTGCAGCCTCTTTGAGCTACGAATATTTTTCCACTGTGTTTATAATCATTTTGGGCGTTACCGGAAGATTGTATATCAATTTCTTGTTACTAAGTTTTGTCAAGAAATTGTTTCAAACTCCAAAATATATCATTGATGAAAATGACGAAGTGAACGATGTCAGTTTGAATTTGAAAAACAAAAAYTATTTCACCCAATACATGTACAAAGTGCAAAAAAAATGCTACAACTTTTGTAAAAAAATATTACAGTGAGCTYGTGAATCTGCTCGTGAATCTGCTCGTTCATGGGTAGTAACTAAGTAGCGTATATTTTGAAGTTATATAGAATTATGAATTACCAGCTCTTTAAAATGTGAGTCCTGCATTAAACCATGTATTCATTTGAATATAGTCTTGTTTTGACCGGTACTTGGTTGTTGGGTACACCTCAAAAAACAAAGCAAACGCCAGCTGACCTGCAGAATTGAAACACTACTGCCAATGGAAACTTAAACGTTGAAAAAGCAAAATCACGTGCTATTTTGTTCTTATACGGCTCACTCTACTCCGCTGATAAGTGTTTGAGTCTTTTGTTTAACAAAAGCTTGCTTTAAATTTAAACTAATCTCCTGAGTGAAATACAAAGACAGTCAACAACCGGCTTACTCAAAAAATGTGACAAAAACATCTGTACTTGTCTGCAACATATAGTTTTTTTCTTTTCAGCCGTTTACATGAGGTATCTCTTTTCCATCGTGACCTATTACAACATCATAAATGTCGAGTTGCTGTGTTTAGTCAGCAGAAAAGATAACAACAAAAATGCTGGCTGTGAGCCTTGTCAATTAGCACTACTGTTTAACGTTATGCTAGGACTTGCACTTTTGTACGAAAAGTATGGGGCTCAATATTTTGTCCAATTCAGAACCCAAAAAAGACTAAGCGGGGATAAAATCATCAGTGCCACCGCTAAACTTAAAAAGAAGAATTCTACGGCAAAATACCTTTCTGAACGTTTACTTTTACGAATTCTTGGCATAAATTTATAAAGTTAACCCTTGAAATCTTGTTATTTGAGTTTTACTAAATTCCAAGGGAAAACAGTGGAAAAAAATCGAAAAAAAAAAATCGAAAAAAAACAAAAAACAAAAAAAAAAACCTAATTTAAGGTGTCGCGAATTCCACTATAAAAAAAAGAAAGCTATTTTAAAAAATGCTACTCTCGAYTTTTTGACATCTTATCTATCTCTTCACAATCATTAAACTGTGAAGATTATAGTTAATTTAGTGTGCTAAAGCAAATAACAAGAAAAATCCACAATTTACTGAGAAAACAAAACTAAAAAAAAACAAAAAAAACCGAACCTAAAACAATGCCATCTCATGAAATCAAATTGAACACCGGAGCCACCATCCCACAAATTGGGTTGGGGACATGGAGAAGCACCGATGACGAAGAAGCTTACAATGCTGTTGTTTCTGCAGTGAAAGATGCTGGATACTTGCACATCGATACTGCAGCCATTTACGGGAACGAAGTTGCTGTTGGGAAAGGTATCAAAAAAGCCATTGAGTTTTTGGGTGGAAGAGACAARATTTTTGTCACCACCAAGCTATGGGGGACCCAACAAAGAGAGCCTAAAAAGGCTTTGCAACAATCATTGGAAAGATTGGGTTTGGACTATGTCGACCTGTACTTGATCCACTGGCCTGTTGCTTTGAAGACTAGAAACTGTCCAAACGGAGATTTGATGTCTATTCCAACCAATCCAGAAAATCCAGGAGTTAGAGACGTTGACTTGGAAGATTGGGATTTTACCAAAACTTGGGCATTGATGCAAGAATTGCCAGCAACGGGTATGACTAAAGCCATTGGGGTTTCCAATTTTTCTGTCAACAACTTGAAAACGTTGTACAAATCTCCTGACTTCAAAATCCCACCAGCTGTCAACCAAGTTGAATGTCATCCGCTATTACCACAATTTGAACTGCTTGATTTTTGTAGGGAAAATAACATCGTTTTGGAAGCCTACTCGCCATTGGGCTCTGCTGGTTCTCCATTATTGAAGGAAGAAGTCATTATCGAGTTGGGTAAAAAGTACAATGTTGAACCTGCTCAAGTTTGTATTTCTTGGGGGGTCAATAGAGGTTATGTTGTTTTGCCAAAATCGGTTCACGCAGAAAGAATCAAATCAAACAAGGTTATCGTGGAAATGTCCAAAGAAGACATTGCTAAGATCGACAATATCCACAAAACCCAAGGTATTCAAAGATTTGTCAATCCTCCATTCGAACCATTCCCAATTTTTGAATGATTGAATTTTTTGATTCAACTGTATGCCTTTTTTTTTTTTTCTTACCAATTTTATGACAATATGTAGTTTATTTCATAATTATTTTTATATACATAAATGAAAAGTTGAATGCAATGAAAAAAGAAAGATCTTGTATTGTCTTTTTCAATTGATGTTTTATAATTTCTTAATTATCAGTAAAGATTATCATGTCTTGAATGAAAATACCTCCTCTTCATCAGACCAATTTTGGTCACCGCGCTGGAGCTGGTCGTCAACCATCTTTCTTCTCTTTGTCAGTCTCCTAGCACTATCATTTTGAGTTTTGCTACTGTTGTGCTTTTCAAAAGTTGTAGTTTCGGAAGTTTTCAAAGGTTTTTTATTAGATCCTGGTGCGCTTGAATTTTTAACTGGAGAGCTTCTCACAGACCTTGGTTTTTTTGCGAAATGAAACTCTTCTAAATCAGAATCGGAATCCATGTAATTGAGGTTATTAATTGCTTCTTGTTCTATGTTTCCTCTCATCCCGGTTCTCAAGCGTCTTCTTTTCGTATTCGATCCTGTTGATTTCAGGATTTCCAACAATTCTGCATCGGACTCCTCATCACTGTTTGTGATGATTTTTTTCTTAGATCTTGAACTCTGATGTGGTTCCCGTTTAGCAGTGGCAGTTTCACGATTTTTATCTCCAATCTCATTCATGTTTTCAATTTCAATTTCATTTTCATTTTCATTTTCAACAAAAAGAACAGCCTTTTTATTCAAGACTTCTTTTGGTGGTTGCGCGATTGTTGTGTAATTACGCTTTTCTCTTTGAGACTGGGTTTCCAGGTTAACAGATGCAGATTTGCTTGAGGCTACACTGTGGGATGGAGCCGCGCGAGCAGGTTTTGACATGCTTATGTTCGAAACCATATCTAAATCATTAAACTTTGGCGTCACTGTAATGAATTCTTGATCAGTAATCCGCCATGCAGTTTCTTGATAGAGTTTTTTCGTTTCATGCTGATTGGTATCTCTGATACTCTGCTCAGCAGCCTGGTGCTTTCCCAAAACTTTGACAAACTGTTTGAAGTTTTTTCTTGCAGGCCAATTCTTATTTTTGTTGATTAGGTAAGAATTGCAATACCTTGTGTCAATTTCAAATCCGCTCACTTTTGGTTTGATATTGATATCTTCTTTGATCTCTGAAACTGGAACCCCAAATGATTCGTTTTCCTGTTGCTTATTTGTCTGCATAAGATTTCTTATAGCAGTCACTTGAGGTGAATCAACATCATACTTGTTAAACTTGGTGATCGGGTGCATAAGAAAATCTCTTTGCGGTAAAATACCATGTGCAGCTGGCAAACTTTCTGAACCGTTTGTTTCAATTGATGTACCGTTCTTTTCAGCACTCAATACCGTCCCGTCTTTTTCATGTCGCTGCTGCTGCTGCTGCTGCTGCTGCTGCTGCTGTAATTGTTCTTTCTTCCTTTTGAGTTCTTGTCTTTCAGCCAACACCAAGGGCGGTGTTTTCCGATTTTCAATACTCTGGATATCTGGGCGAGCCGATGCAGACTGGGCATCAGTTTCACTAGGTCTTTTAATATCAACTGGAGTGACATCTATGTCATCAAACAAACTCATTATGTTGTTTGGTTTACCTAGCTTGGTGGTTTTCCGTGGCAAGTTAGTGTTGCTTTCAATTGCTGGGGCAAAATAATCCTGATTTTGTAAAGAGCTCAAATCTTTTATATCATCTACTTTTGGCTTATCTTTTTCAATATCTCTAGGCGTGAAATCAAAATCTATCAATGATGAAATATCTGTTTTGTAGCTTTTTCTTTTGAGGGCTGATATATTGTTTGGCTTTTGCACTTCCAACCCACTTTCCATTGGCCCATTGCTCTTTTTTGCAATAGGTTCATCGTTGGAAGTCCATTTAAACTTGAAAAACAAATTTTTGCCCAATATTAGAAACAATTTTCTTGCATCAGTTGCATTTAAAGTCCATCTAGTTAATGTTTTCACGTTGCTGGTGCCGGTGGATGTGGATGCTCCAAAATTGTCAACTTCCAACGTGTCATCGTTCTTAAGGAAAAACCGTAAATGAAGTTTCGACACAGTTTTGTCACCTAAAATTTCAACAAGTTCAATTTTCCGACCTTCAAATTCCGCTTGCTTCACCTTTTCAGATATTCCAGGTTGTCTTCCTGCAAAGTACCATGTATTCCCTTGAATCACTTTTGCAATATCTGTGTTTTGAAGCGTGTCTGCTACTGACCTTGAGCCGCGAGTCTCATGTTTATAAGTAAAAGTCCACATCAAGCAGGTGCATGCTTTTCATCCTTTAGGCTGTTTTTTTTTATTCTAGCTGATATGAATTTTGAGTCGATATCTTTTGCAAGTTACAACAAAGTCTAGCCAAACAACAAAGCCTGTTGGGAGTTTCACGCTTTTCATGAAAGATTTGAGAGCACGTGCTACAATCTGGGACCTTTTTTTCGTGTATTTTTTAAACAAAGGTTCGAACTTTTAATTACCAAACTTTCATAAAGATTTAGTAATTTGAATATATATATATATCTATGTATAACACAACGGCTAGTATCGATGACTACCAAAAGGCTGATTCAGAAAATAATGTAATAACTAGTAAAACGATAAAGCGCATCCAATGGAAAATCCAGGAGCAGCAATAGACGAGCCGCTATTGGAAACCGGAATCGTGTACGACAAGTCCAAGTCTGCCATTTCCGTTTTGTATATCAAACTCCAGCCGTAGGAAGAGTACAATTTATCATTTTGCAGTAAGCCACTAGAAGTAGTGCCCATACTATTTTTATTGTTCACGGATGAAGCAGCGGGGTTGAACATCTGGTTGAAACTGGTAAACATTTGAAATCTTAATGGAGATAATTTGTTTTGGAATGGCAATTTGCATGAAAGGGCTGCTTTGCAGTTCAAGGCTCCTAAGTCCTTTATGCTTTTTGATTGGTATTGGAAGCCTTTTAAATTTGGGAAGTCGAGTTGGTCCTCTTTGTCAACAATCAAGCTGTTTCCGGCAGCTGCGGTGGAAGCAATAGCCCCAAACGATGTTTCCAAAGAGCTGGTCAGAGCATTTTGGAACCACGACTTGTAAAGATCTAGCTTCATATTAAAGTTGTTGTAATTGGCATTATCGTTTTCGATTGTTCCGTTTCGTGCCTGTGCAAACACCAAGTCGTTGTTCACCTCAATGTAACTCCCTTGAACTGGAAGCATTCCAACAAAGGATCTTTTGTCCTTGATATAACTTCCAATCAAACTTGTTTTTGATTTATCTCCAACAGATCTTCTTGTAAAAGCCAACCCACCGAATAATTCACAAGATTTCCAGTTTTTAAGCAGCCCTAAAGAGAAATTGAAATGCTTGTCGTCGTTGAAAAGTCTGTCGCTGTTGACGTAGTTCAATGCAAAGACTCCGTTGACAGAAGGGTTTTTAGGTAAAGGAAACAAAAATTGGGCTTTAGCCAAAGAAGATTTGAAAGAGTTGGACTCCAAATCGTATTTTAGCCCCAATGTGTAGAGCAACTTTTCAGCTTTCCCAAGAGTGTTGTATTTGATCGAGTTCAACACAATTTCGTTGTTGTTAAGATTAGCAGTGGATAGAGCAGTTGTTAAAAAGTTTTCGTTCAATACTTTGGGAAACAAGTTGATTGTGGTGGAAACAGGTAGAGGAGTTGGTAGCAGCCCGTTTGGCGGACCACTGATTGACGAGCTTTGGCCCATTTTTTCAACATCAACTTTGAATTCAACATGCTCAAACAATCCAGTTTGGTAAATTTTGTGTTGAATGGTTTTCAACTGCTCAATCGTGTTGTGAGCATTTTGGATTGGCTGTTCTAGTATTGGCTGCAACAAGGACTGATAGAATTTTTCAGATAGCAAAAAGTTTGTTGCCGTGTTGGTAGTGACTCTCACATCATCCACTGGATTTTGGTTTACGGTGACCTTATTTATTCTCAAGGGAAGAGACTGCTGGTCTCTCAACTCTGTGTTTTGCACATCGGGCTTTACCCATGCAAGTTCGCTCATTCTTGTTTATCTGCTAACTTTTATTTGAGTTTGCTCTGTGTTTTACGAACCTTCAATAAATGCCATTGTTTGAAATGATGAAGTTGCAACGAACTAAGGAGTTATAAAAACCCAATCCACTAAAAAAGGGCCTTGTCAGTCTGGCAATCTTCTTCATCACCGTCATCCTGATTGGCCAAAATGGAGAGAAAAAAAAAAATAAAAAATAAAAAATAAAAAATAAAAAATAAAAAAATGAAAAAACCTGTAACCCTTAAAGTGACGCGTAATCTCTAACGTCCGGTTAACAGAAACATTGGTGTCGGTATTATAAAAATCATAGATTCCAGTATTTAGGAACGACAATGGAGATTTGATAGATTGAACAGGAACTATTCGGTTATGTTTCAACAGTTTGTATCAACTTATCATCCGTGCTGCTAGCTGGCCCAACTGTCATGTTCACACAATTGACAAAGAACCTATCCAGGAAAACACTGACACGCACAACAAAAAGAACAATGGTTGAATGGATTGCTGTGGTTTACGACAAACCAAACGTTGACAGATTGAAATTTAGAACTGAACATTTGCAAGGGATCCCACCTGCCTTTGAAAGCGGCGAACTGACCTCAGCCGGGGCAATTTTTAAAGGATTGAACGGCGAAGGCAAACCAGAAGGCTTTGCTGGGTCTGTGATCAGTGTCAATGCCGATTCCAGAGAAGATGTCATTGCTTTTTTAAAAAAAGACCCATACCACGTCAACGGTATTTGGGACACAGAGAACGCATTGATCTACCCATACGGTGTTGCTAAAAGAAACGCCAAATAATTAAGTRTATCGAAAAGTAAATTGGCATTGAATTGCTTTAAAGCTTATATATAGATATAATTTGAAAGTACATATATATGCATATACTAATATAATAAACGCCACACTTTCAATTAGAAATCAAAAGCTACGCAATGGGCTCCTTAAAAAAAAAAAAAAAAAAATACWCAAAACAATATTTTCTTTTAACATATTTATTAGTCAAATGTTACTATGCTTATTATCTTTTGGAACAATGGTTGCTTAATATTGCACACTGATCAAGTAATCGGCCAACTGTTCAACAATTTTGGTGGCTTCCCCAGCAACAATACCTGCTGGGTAATGGGCAATCAAAATGGTTTGTTTTGTTCTCACACAGACAACACCCTCTGCGTCATGTCTCCCGTAGATACTTCTGTCGTCTGCTCTGATCAACATGAATTTTTGACCAGCAATATGCAAACCGTTGCTTTGTAAACCAGTTGGGTTGTCGAAACCTCTGGCAATTTCAGAAATTTCTGCTGGTTGCAATTGCAAACCATTGCTGCTAGCCCAAACGGCGTCCCCAGCTCTAGAGTAAAGAACGGCTTTGTCTAGTTTACCAGTTGCAACTAAGTTATCAGTGTATGCTTGCCAAGACATTGTGGTTTGTTGTTATTGGTGTGATGAAAGGTGTACTTTTTTTTTTTTCTTTTATTTGGTCTGACTTGAAATGTTCTTTTTCTGCAACAGTTGAAAAAATAGAATTATATCGTAACAACCTCTAATACCATACTAAAGCCAATCATGAACTAATAGACAGAGTGTCAAGATGTTTTCAAAACTTGATCCCAGCTACCTTAATTATACTTGCAAAGTTTAAAAAAAAAAATTTGTTGATTCTAGAAAGTCTTGGGATGCAAGAAAAGACAAAATAAAAGGTAACAAATTATGACATGCGGGTAGTTGTGGTCGGGTATCTTTTATGGGGAAAGTACAATGTGGTTAAAGCATGGTTACCATGTGGTTTCGCACAAGCCTAAAGTACAAAAAAAATAATGGTTTGATTGTCTTTAATAACTATATAGAATAATTACTATCCAAGGCAGCAGAAGTAAAAGCAAACTTGCATTTATTCGTCGTCTTCGTCATCCTCAACTATCACCTTTCTTCTCTTGGAAGGCGAAGCGTTATTGGCACGCTCGTCATCATCAGCATCATTTGTGTAACTAAAGCCATGCTTCTTCACCTGTCTCAATCTTTCCGCACGCGCGTCATCATCATCATCTTCTTCTTCTTCCTCCTCTTCCTCTTCCTCTTCCTCTTCAACTCCGTCGTCATCTATGAAATCATTGTCGTCTTCTTCTTCTTCTTCTTCTTCTTCTCCCTCCTCTTCCCCGTCCAGAAGTTGATCAGCATAATCTTCTTTATAGCCAGAAGCTGTTCTTTTATTAAAAGAGAACGGAGACTGAGCTTTGTCTTGATCTCCATATAATGCATTTTCCTTTTCCATTTTTTCTCTTAGTTGATTTCTTCTTCTTTCTCTCAAAACTTGGTCTTGTTTTTTCTCCAACTCTTTCAATTCCAAATCAGGATCTTTTCTAATAATAAARGTTTTAGGTCCGCTGTCTTGTTGTTCTTTAGCATTATGATTATGCACAGCTTTAGTCAATCTCTTGTGAATCTTTGAGTTCATCGATGTTGGAACAAACATCATGTTCTTATTGATGAACCCCCCTTGTACACTTTGCATCAATTCTTCTCTCTCATGGGATTTGACCAACAAAGAGTTGTCAATGTCGTTGATAAGAATATCAGTGTATTCTTCTCCTAACTTTAAAGAGTATGAGCCATCCTCCCATTGCACAATAACTGCATTGGATTCTTTAGAAACATTGTTGTTTTCGTCTTTTGAATATCTCCATCTAATGGTATTTTCATCTATCAACCCAGCATCTATTTTGTCTTCTCTTAGGTATTCAGGATCTCTTAGTCTTTCTTCCACCTCTTCTTCAAACATTTGAGGATCAAAAGGTTTGGTATCGATCTTCAAGAATTGAGGAACTTTGACATAATATATTAGTGCATCGTCTTCACTAGTAACGGGGCCTGCCGTTTTGTACGGGATAATATGTCTTGATAATGTAACATCGGCTTCCTTRATTTCATACTGTTCGTCCTCTTCGTTATCATCAGCATTTCTATAAAAATAGTTTTCTTTTGTTTCTTCCTCCTCAGATTCGTCTTGTGCCTCATCATCAATAACGGATCTCTTTTTATTGGTAACTACTTCTTCCTCATCCTCGTCTTCATCCTCGTCTTCGTCGCCATCTCCAAACAAATCATCCATTTCTTCATCAATTTGGTCTTTCTCAATTTGTTCTTCTTCAGCATTGTTCTCATCACCATTGTCTTTATCGGCCTCGTTTCCCTCATTTTTGGTTTCCTCAGCTTTGTCATCTTCGCCGGCAATTGGCACCTCAGAAGAACTGGCCTCGGTATCCTTGATTTCGGTGCTCTCTTCCTTTTGAGCCTCAGTGACACCAGAGTCACTCACAGCTGCTGCATTTTCACCTTGTTCAGTTTGTGACTGAAAGTCAGAGGAGTGCTCTTCAATATTGCTTGATGCAACAACTTCTTTTTCAGCTTCAGACATGTTGATTACTTTTTATTGTATGTGTGTTTAGAAGTGTATGTGTTTGTTTGCTTCTTGGCGCGTAATCCGTGATACTGAGTTATGCTCGTTTCAAAMTTCAGTCGTGAGATCTTTGATTTAGCTGTATCAATTTTAGTCTTTGCAATTGTTGGCCCTTATTAGACTTACAACAGTTGAACCGATATTGTTTATTTACGATATGCCAAAGTGCGATCACTAAATTTTCCATTTTTGCTTGACAGATGTAATCCGTCAAAAATTTTCGGAAAATCCAATCCTGTGTGCTGGGTAATTTTTTACGATTTTACACTTTTTTTGCCCAAACCTGTGACATTGACTCTCAAAAACTGATAATCCTTCAATCAATAACTAATTGATTAAAAGTTTATATCAACCAGGGTCAGCATAGCCTCACCAATGTGTAATGTCTTACTTTTCTAGTACTATATRTTTCAAAAAAAAAAACAAAAAAAAACATATATATATATATATATATATATATATATATATATGTAGGCTAAAAAGGCAGACTATCAAAGCAAAATCGCTATAAGTGGAAGGAGCGGAAATTGATTTTTTTTTCTTTGGCAATCACAGCTACCAAAAGAATCCTCACTGAGAGCAGTTAAAGTTGGTCTCACTTCATGCTCTGGCAAAAGTTGAAAAACATTGGCTGGCGTATAAATCAAAGTGTTAAGCGAGAATGCGCATACTTGGTTGTTATTTTCTTTTTGCTTATTGTGTTGATAGTGTTGTTAGTTTGCGTGCCTAAACTAATGTACAAAAACTTTCCACAAGAAAAAAAGTCCCAAACCAACATGCTACCTAATCCAAACACAGTCCCTTACAGCAATTACGGCATAACCCAAAAATCCGGTTTGAAAGAATTAGATGCGGCAAACAAACAGGTGAGCGGAGACCATGAAATGGTATCAGCCGTTTATTATTCCAACTGGTCGCCATACTCACCAAGAAATTTTTATCCACACGATATTGACTTTTCTCGTGTCTCACACGTTTATTATGCATTTTTTTTGATTGATGAAAAGACTGGCTCTTTAAAGTCAAGCGATGAATATGCTGACTATCAACTTAATTTTGTCAAAAAATTGTATCATGAGTTCCCAAATATCCCTTTTTTAAATGATCCAAAAAAGCACTCTTTAGAAGATAAAACTAAAGCAACAGGTATGCTTGGTGAGCTATTTTTCTTGAGAACTTCAAAATTTTTGAACTCAATTTCTCAAGGAAAAAATTCAGATATATCAAACTTTAAAGTTTGCATGAGTGTAGGTGGTTGGTCAAACAAAGAAGCGTTTCATGCCATTGTCAAAGATGAAAAAAAATTAGCTCGTTTTGTTGAGAGTTGCGTAGAAACAATGTTCAAAAACGGATTTGATGGTATTGATATTGATTGGGAATTTCCTGAAGATGATGGGTTTGAACCACAAAAATATTTAGAAATGGTAAAGMAAATTAGAAGCAAGCTCGACGAACTTGAACTGGACTTRAATTCCACCGATTCTGATACCGGGAAAGTGCACTTYCAACTAAGTCTAGCTATTCCCTGTGCAAAAGACCAATTGGAATATGTCCCGTTACAAAAAATTGATGAATATGTAGACTACTACAACTTAATGGCGTACGATTTGGCAGGTGARTGGTCTGGAAAAACAAACTATCAATCCAACTTGTTTCCAATAGCCTCAACTAGTCCAATTAATAAAAAMYCCCATTTGAGCTCGTTGCGGAAAGTGGTTCACCACTTTAAAARCAAACAWCATGATTCAAATRAAAGTTTAAATATTGATGAAAACGTTAAATTCTTGCTTCACACTGTGAAGTTGCCATCCCGCAAAATAATTTTGGGYATGCCACTTTATGGTCGAGGATTCACAAATGTTAAAATTRAAAAAGATGCATCTGAAAAACCGCGTCTTGTTGATAGAGATTATAAAGGTGTCGGGGGAAAATCACCAGATGAGYCAGGCATGTGGCTATACAATCAGTTRCCAGACGGAACGGAGTATTTTGACAAGACTGCAGTTTCTGCATACAGTTTTAACACAAAGACAAACACCTTTGTTGGCTATGACAATCGYGAAAGCATGAAGCACAAAGCGTTGTACGTTTTGACAAACAAGTTAGGAGGAGCCTTTTGGTGGGAAGCATGTGGTGAAAATAGAAAGATGCCCCTTGTCAAAGAGTTTCATGACAACTTGAATGTGACTTGGGCAAAGWCAGAAAAGTCTATTTGGAAAACGCCAAAAMTTCGCGCATATTACTTGAAGAAGTTTGGCCACGACACTACTATGTTAAAATCCATTTTTMATGACAATATTTAGTRAAAACTTACATACTCTACATAATGTACTTTTTAAAAATGAAAAAGAGAGAAATTAATTTACAAATGTAGTGAAATTTAATTTTTAGTCTTGTTTATAATTGTAAGTCTATGTTGCTGCTCACAATAAAGAATCCATTCTTGAAAAAACTTCAAACACCCCAGCAATGATTTCAAGGTACAAATCGTTGCCTGCATTTTCTTCCAACTCTTGTTCCAGCTCTTGATTCAAATTAATAGAAACACCAGTGTTTGTCTTTTTTCCCAAATCAAAAGGCCATTGGCTCAATTGGTCYACAATTTCTTCTGCTCTATCAAACCCAATGTCTCTCTTTTCATATTCAAGAGTTGTTAAAACGTTCTCTAGAACATTGGCTCCAGATGCACCACCAATCAAACAAAGRGTTCTCAACACTTTGAAGGTGACATTTTCAGAAAAGTATTTGTTGTAATTCAAACTAAAATTTCTCGAAACCAAAGCRGACAAAACTCTTCTTTTCACGCTTTCTTTGCAACTCACATCATTGATCGGATGAGTAGCCATGTCAAATAAGAAAAAGTTTTTCATTTCGGTTCTTAGTACTCCCTTATCCACTAGCCCCTTGGACAATCTTTCTCTCACCTGCTTCAATTGATAGTTGATTTTCATTAAATTCCAAGTCTCACCACTCAATAAATCAATCCATTGAGCAATTGATTGGGGCTGCTTGTTATCCTGAAACATCAAGTTCAAAGTCTCGTCCAACAAAGCTTCTCCAGTCTTTTCGTTATCCACAACTTCAATCAGYCTTTCAGACAAATCGTATCTTCTTCTTGCAGTATCATCTATGATTCTAATTTTTTTTCTCAACGCCAACTCAATTAAAATCAATCCTCTCAAGGCATACGATATGTTATCATTCCAAAAGGACAAGTACCCTTCATCTTTCAACCCCAGTAAAACAACTTCCTCCATTAGTGTAAGCTCAGGAATAACCAGTTGCCTGTTTTGATTAGACCCAGTGGTGTCCCTCTGAGTGGTGGAAGAAAGCTTGGTGGTATTCAAACTGTTTGTGATCTCAGAAACTCCATTGGAATGGTCTTCTTCGTCGTCGCTTCTCTGAGCAGCTGCATTAACCCTTCTGTGGATCATCTTGGTTATAAAATGTTCAGTTTGGGTTCAGGTTATTGTGTGTGAAGGGAAATAGCAAATCACACTTTTTTTTTCTTAACTAAAGGTTGGCCTTTTGTTTGTGACAAATAACTTGCTTATGTACAGCAGTTGTAAAAGGTGTTTGCGGTACGCTGGATGTTCGATGTTCTTGGATTAGAATTAAGCTGCCAACGTTAAAATAGTTGTCAAACCTTCCAAATGRTGTACGTTCATGCTGAAAAAGGACTTGTACAAATATTCTAAATTATCATCTGAGAGAAGTTTCCATTGTAGCATAACCATGTTTACAGTTTGGAAAAAAATATCCTGTTTTCAAGATCGGAAACCAGAAAACAAAGCAAAAAAAATTTGGAAAAAAATGTCTGCAGCTCACCTCGTCACGTGTTTGGGATTTCTCAGTGTGATATTCAATAATACTCCATTGAACAAAGAAAGGACAAAACAAGAGATAAATTGATTAAAAAAATACACTGATCCTGCGAAAAGAAACTCTGCATTACATACATAGTACTGTGTTCAAACCTCACCTTAATCATCAAGAGCTCTTTTCAAGGGCTCGATTTCCATTTGGTGATCATCTTGGATGTAAGCCAAAAAGTAAGGTGTGGCGGTGTTTCCTTCCGTAAAATTATAAACTTCACTCTCTGGGACTTCGCTCACAGTCTCGTCATTGTATTTACGCCAAATGTTTTTTTCAAAGTCTTTGATATAAATCCAATAATGACCATAGCTGGCTTCTCCCCTATGCACAAAAACAGCAAACAAGGAGTAAGGGTGCTTTTGGTAGTGTTGAAAATGTACATCAATGGATTTTTCCAACAAAGAGATCTCCAAGCCCAATTTTTTAATCTTTTCCTCGATCTCGTCTTGAACTTGACTCAAATATGTTGTAGTTTCTTTCAATTCCTGCRTGTCCATGTTCATCTCGGTTTGTATAAAATCCGTTTCTAGAAATTTTCTTGTTTGAGAAATAGCGTTTTTAACACTTTGTCCAACCTCATTTCTTGCCAGCATTTGACTTTGTCTTTCTTTTAGTTTACTGAGTTGTGATTTTTTTGTTTCGTACTCCTCTTTTGCTTGCAAAGGAACTCCATTTGTGACATATTT
The DNA here is from genome assembly GCA_001747045.1 of Hanseniaspora osmophila. Lineage (NCBI taxonomy): Eukaryota > Fungi > Ascomycota > Saccharomycetes > Saccharomycodales > Saccharomycodaceae > Hanseniaspora > Hanseniaspora osmophila. The sequence continues at coordinate 523,412 of LPNM01000008.1, read as the reverse complement.
GTCCATGTAAATTTGTTCATCAAAAGGAAGCGGGTCAATGTTTTTGATCGGAATATATCTGGTTTTGTCAAACTCCACCCTTTGAATTTGAACTTGCAAAATTAAAGGTAGCTCTGTCAGCTCTAGCTGCCTTTGAACTTTCCCAACGCCAGAAATCTCAATTTCCTCTTCATCATTGAAAAACTGGTCTAACGCTGCATATAGGTTTCTTGGTTTCGAGCCCAAGTTTACTAGCAAAGATGAGAATCTTTCTTCTCTTTCTCGATCTCTAATATACTCTCTRCTTTGAACCTTTATGAAATTTTGTTTTAACACACCRTAAAAAATTTTCTTGATCAAATCATATTGCTCAAAGTCTTTTTCCAGCTTCAGTGGTAAGGTAACCGTTTCAAATTGGTCCAAAAAGTTCCCAATACATTCGGTAACATCCTGTTGTCTTCCCATTTCTAATGTCAATTCTAATTGRTCTTGTGTAACCTCCATTTCATCGGATCCCTTTTCGTCGTCTTTCGTGTTATTTGATAGAGAAGAATCTTGTTGAATAAATTCTGAAGGAGCAAACGCCAGATACACCAACTGTTGTGAAGGTGTAACCACTTTCGAGTTTGTGTGGATCATATCAAAAAAAAGGGTTCTTAGTTGATTAATGAATTTTGTCGATCTTTGAACTTCAAACGCAGACACTTCTCTTCCACCAATCCGTCTTTTGCCATTTTCATTAATCAAAGTTTCCATTTTGGCACTGTATTGCATTATATAAGTTCTCAATGGAACAATGGTAAAGTAAAATTGTAGCAATGAGTTCAAGTAACAAGTGTTACCAACGTTGCACAAACCTACAGGCCAGTTACCACTCGGCAAATAACTCTCGTCCACTTTTCCTGTAGAAACAAAAATTTCCAGTATCTTGCTGTTTCGATAGGTGGATACTTTGCAAAAAGCTCTTCTTAGTTTCAGCAACTGATCATAATTGACATCTAATAACTCAATGTTGACCGCGTTCCAGTTGGCTTTGAAAACCTCAATTAAGGTATCGTCTGTACAATTCTCATTTATTCCCAAGTCTTTGTATGCCTGTTCAATTGTTAGAGTCCCCACGTTGTTGAAGTATAGCTGATATCTCGGCTCTTGCTCAAAAAGCAAAGTGAAAAGCGGCAAACTTTTCAAGTATATGGCAACGGTAAACAAAGCTCTATCAGCGTCAACTTTAAGTGCTGGTTGGTCAGACACTTTTAGCATGTATGCAGTCTGTATCCAATCATAGTCATTGATTGATGTTTCAAGATTGAGTATTTTGTATGCTTCTTGAACTGTTGAGTATGGCTCGAACTCAACCAAAAATCGTAAGAAATTTGAGTTGACATAGTTGGACAATGTCCTCAAACAACTTTTAAGGGAAGCCGCCATATTCTGATCATTTTGATCACTAGATAAGCCTGCGAGAGCTTTCTTGGTTTTGTAAGTATTATAAATCTCTTGTTCGTCCACACTCGACTCTTGAGATAAATCATATAACGCAAAAGCTTTTTTGAGAGCTTCGTGCCCAACAATATCCAAAGTACCAAGGTATTGGAAAAGTTGTTTGTTGTTGACCACAGAGGCCACAAATTCTAAATTGTCATAGTATTTGGCAGTATTTTCAGGATCCAATTCTATGGACCGCTTAAAGTTATTAATAATGGTATGAGGCTGATAATGTTTGAAAGCGTTCAAACTGATGAAATTGTAATTCAAATTATAGTACTTTGAGCGGTTTAAATCATCCAAAAATGCATTTGGATTTCCAACATACTGCCCAATAAGATTAAACCAGAACATAGGAGAGCTGGAAGTTAGAAAAAATCTAAAATACTTGTTGTAATCTGCTGGGCTAGGAAATATATTGTGAAAAATTTGGCCAAGGAAAACTGCTTCCAAAGCTTTTCTAACAAAGCCATCCCTGATGATTCTGTGTGATGGGTTGCTTTCGTAATCAAACATATCTGGGGCTTCGTAATACTCTTTTATTTCGACAACACCATCTTCATCTTGGTCTAAAGGTTGTGACTCCTCCTGCACAAGATGAAAGTGAAAGTTTTCCAAAAGAACGTTTTTATCGATTTGTGTGTTGAGTGGGAAGCTTTCTTTAATAATTTTCTTTTTAGCTTCTTTGCTTTCCTCATTTAAAGCACCTTTGATTATCTTGAATAAAAAGTAAACGCATTGCAACTGTGAGGGAATTGGTTTCCTGTTTGTAGTTTCCGAATTATTATTCGAAATTTCTTTTTCTTTTGCAGTTCCAACATCAACGCACATTTCCTCTTCGGTGACTCCGTAAAAATTCATGTACCTTTCCAAAATACTTTTTGATTTGAGGGTTCCTAAATCTTGTTTCGAAAACTCAGAATCCAAAATTTCAATCATGATCACTTTGTTCGTGACTGGAGAAACAAAAATAGCGGAATCCAAACACTTTGGTTCAACAATCAAATCTTGTTTGTCAAATTCGTGTAAGTCGGTGTATTGCACCAGGTGAAACCTCTCTATGTCTTTGAGCTTATATTGCATTTGYGGTTTCTCCTTCACTGTGATTTTAAGATGAAAAATCTTGATGTTTTCAATATCATCCGTGGTGTGCAGTTGAGCGCTATTTTCGTACAATGCTGCCATGGCAACAGTTATTTTACATTTGTTCAAATCAGGGCATGCCTTGGAATGGTACACATAGTTTGACTGCACCGTTATCTGGTCGTTAAGATAAAGTAAGCTGGTGTTGTAATTTGTGGTGTTAAAGAGGTCGTCCCGTTTTTTCGCATACGCAATGGTTGGCTCTTTTAGAATTCCGTGTCCTTCCTTGATAAAAAAAATGTCGTTAAGAATCTCATCCAAAAGTGTTTCCGACGTTTTAAATGGAAAAGATCCGCTCAAAGTCGTGTATAAATTTGTTTTCCCATCATCAACAGCAACTTCACGTTCCACATCGCCTCCAGCATATAATGCTTCGTCCGATTCTGAGCGGTGCACCTGTTTAGAGTTCTCATCCACTTGCTCTTCATCGCTTAAMGAGTTTCTTGTGGTTTCCGTATTTTGATTTAGGTGGTCCAGTGGAGATGTATCGGTGTGCAGCAGCATAATCGTTTTCCTCTTTGCACTTTGCAAGCAATCCCTAACCYTAAYTTCTGGTTTCTCGCCGTGATATTTCTACCTGATTTCAATGTCTTGTTTTAAATTTTATGGGCTTTGTAAAAAAATTGCTAAAATTTAGCCATTCATTCAAAAAGCTAATCAGAAGCCACTTTTAAAAGGTGTGTTTCCAATTTTTCATTGTTAAAGCTCAAATCTCTTAGGACACGCACCCTAGAACCGCGCGCGCATGGGCTTTTAGAGTCCGGGTGTGATGTCATTTATTTTATTTTTTTTTTGTTTGCAAGTTCACAGTAGRCTAAATTTAGAGTKTCGTCACTATTCCGTTTCGTGCCACTTCTAAAGGTCGMTTTACTTCCCAGATTTGRAGAAACARGCAACCAGGKTCAACTGAAATTGCACAAGAGTATTTGCACCTTGATTTTGCTTGAATTRGTGGCTAATAATAAACAAAACTGTGAACAGAATGGGTAAAGCAGCCTCGAAACTAACAACAGATGATATTGAGTCATTGAAAAACCAGACATACTTTGACAAAAGGGAAATCAAACAGTGGTACAAAGGTTTTATGAGAGACTGTCCGAACGGGAACTTGAACAAAGAAGAGTTTATCAAAATATACAAGCAGTTCTTTCCCTTTGGATATCCCGATGATTTYGCTACGCACATCTTTAGAGTGTTTGATGAAGATAAAAATGGGTGTGTTGATTTCAAGGAGTATGTCAACGCTTTGAGCGTAACCTCTAGGGGAACATTGGATGATAAATTGAAATGGTCSTTCAAGCTGTATGATATTGACAACGACGGGCAAATCACTTTTGATGAGATGTTAACTGTTGTTACAAGTATATACAACATGATTGGTTCCATGGTGAAATTACATGAAGACGAGCTAACTCCTGAACTGAGGGTCCAAAAAATTTTCAGGTTGATGGATAAAAATGAAGACGGTGTCATCAACTTGGAAGAGTTCAAGGAAGGAGGAAGGTTGGATCCTAGCGTGCTCGGGGCTTTGAACTTGTACCAAAATTTGATATAGTCATATAGGGTCAATATGCAGGATCCATAATAATGATCTTTTTTCGATTAAAACATGGATAGCCCAGAGAAAGTGCACATTCAGACATTGTTTTCGTTATAACTGTATACATCAAGCTAAATACGTTCCGCAGTAAATACTGCAACTCTACAAATAGTTTTAATACCTTCGGTCAACAACATGTATGGGACTGCTGCATGCGAGTCATATTTAATAGCGGTATCCAAATGTTCCAGTTCGTCGTCTCTAAACATCCGGATAGTATTTATTAGTTCTTCAATCTCTTCACTTTTTGCCGTGCTTGCAACACTGCCTGCTGTTTCTGTTGAGCGCAAAAGTTGCAAGTCAAAGTTTTTATGAAGAGCCCTCAATTGGTCGTTGTAATGTCCACCAATAACAGTTTCAACTGCTTCGGTGCATGCCATGGCTGCTTGTGGACTTATGAGAGCGGTTCCTGCACCCATGGCAAAAGCACCTATTTTCCACAGTGGTGTTATCAAAGAGGGTCTGACATTGTGTTTCACTTGCAACGCATCAAAAGTTTTGTGATGATGAACTTCTTGGTCCCACATGTGTTTTAAAACAGGCTTCAAATGCGGATACTTGTGAGCAAGAACAAAGTACTGACCTGCATAAATGTAGTCAGCCCCTAACTCACCAGCTTGGTCCACCCGAATGACTCTATCCAAGTATGCTTTTTGGTTTGCGCTCAATGGTTTGAACTGTTTCAATTTGATGGCAGATGTGGTATTGGCTACGGACCCATCGTTTAGCGGTTTGGTAGGCAATGTTTTTAGTGGCGCCAACACAGAAAATGAGCGGTATGAAACTTTTGTGCTTCTTTGAAACATGAGGTTGAACAGAGTTTTAAGTGTTGAAAATATGGCTGGGGAATTTGCTGTTTTTGCCCTTCTGCCCTTTTGACTTTCAAGGAGAAAAAGTACTCACTTTTGAAACAGTAACAACAAACTCCTGACTTCATATACCACCCTTGTGAAGTCGTAAAAAAAAAAAAAAAAAGCTATCAATAACGTGTGCCTAAACAATAACTTTTCACAAGTTAAAAAAACAGCATGACACGTGATTCAAAGCAGGCCGGAGTTAATATGGCCAACTCTGTACACACATTCAACAAAGGACTTGGCATAGGCTTTACAAATAGTGTATAATTGAAGTTCAATTGTTTAGAGCATAGGTCTCCATAATGTCCCAGACAGCAATCCCGAGATGAAATGGTATGACCTGGGTATCTCTGCTTTGAGATACAGGCTTGTTTTCGTTTTGAGGATTTGACAGATGCTTAAAGCACCTGTTTGGAACAACTTTCGAAACCAACCACTTCACTTCAAAATCCCTTGTCCAGATTTGCTTATGGTTCCACAAGTCTTTGCTTTCTTTTTTGCTTTTTATGTCACTCATCATTTTGCTAACGCCGCAAAAACTACCTGAACCACACACTGAAAAAAATAATATCACATTGCACTTTCCATTTTCAAAAGCTTCTGACAGCCTTGCATTTCCAGTTTTTGTAGAAGCCCATATATCATGCTGTTGCGAGATCAAAATGTTTTGAGGACTGTTTGATTTGATAACGAAAAACTTGGTGTTTTTGTCATTGCATGCTGGTATATCGAACTCTTTGATATAATTTACTGCTAATCTGGTCTTCTTTTGCATTGGATTAAATACACTGGAGTCCGGAGCATCAGRAAAACCTTGAAGCTCAGTTAGAGCTAAAGTAGCGTTTACATATTCTTCTTTTGGATGCGGGTCTGCCAATTTTCCAATGAGAGCTCTGTTATGATTGGGATAATTCCCATTTGCTAAATTCCAGTAGTTGCTATTTCCAATAAACTTTTCAGTAGGGTATGGTTTGCTCTGAAATTTCATATTGCGGTCCAAGCAGTTTCCAATTTCACACACAGGCTCTGTTCCTCTAGAGAAATTAGCTGAATTTTCCGTCGAGCTGTTGATAAATGTATCCAGTCTTTTCAACGTCAATGCTAGAAAATCCTTACAGTTTTTCTCACTTTCGGTTTGCTTGCTTGCGTTTGAAAAAGCGCCATCAAAATCTGCTTGCATGCTGATATGGTTTGCTTAGGGYAGTTAGTGTAAATTTATTTTTTTCTCTTATCAATCTTTTGTAAACCTCTTTTCAGCCCTGTTCTTTTMATGAGCTACTTTACGCAAAGCTTAARTAGTCAAACCTTCTCAAACTTAAGCGCCGAGATAGTCGTAATATATTKTCAAGAAGGTGCGTTTTTTTGTTGTTGTTTTTTTTTTTTGGCAGCGTAAAATTCTCATCCTTTTTCATTTACAGTAAAAAGGAGTAATGCCATTTTTAATCCTTATATGCTTATGCTAGATACAGTAACTTATTTACAGGAAAACTGATATTCAATCAAGAAAACACATGATTCTGGTGTCTAAGAGTTTCTATCATGGCAAGTGCGTTTTGAGGGTCGTTTTTATTAAAAACGAAAAGGCCCTGTAGCTGTGCCGTACTGATATCAAGACCCAACCCTTCAGCTTTTTGCACAAACTCTGCACAAAGCTCTGATTCACCAGGGTAGAACTTCATAAACATTTTTTCAATTTGATATGGTGTAGCGTTCCCAATGTACTGTTTGTAGTCTATTCTACCGGGTCTCATGATGGCAGGGTCTAGTTTCTCTGGGTGATTGGTTGTCATAAAAGTTATGGTTTCCTCTGAGGATGTGACCCCATCTAGGGAGTTAAGCAACCCACTAAAAGTCACTCCTGATTTGAAACCACTTTCATCAGTTTGTCCTCTTTTATTAAATGCTGCGTCAACGTCCTCTAATAGCAAGATACTTCTTTCAGGAATATTATTCATCAAATGATTCAATCTGTCATCTGTAAGGTTCGATTCTGCCAAATTTAAAATGCAGATATTGTAGTCTAGATGGCCTGCTAACGCTTGAATGAAACTCGTTTTACCGCTGCCTGGAGGACCATGTAACAAGTACCCTCTTCTATAAGGAATACCTCTTTGCAAATACCATTCCCCGTTTTGCATAAAGTCCTTGACGTCATCTAGTATTCCTTTGGCAATGCCCTTGTCCAAAACAACAGAAGGCAAAACTCTTTTGGCCTTTGGTTGACCAAAAGGTCTCCACTCTGGGCCCCAACTAGTATAGATCACAGTTTTACCCTCRTTTTGCTTTGTGGCCATTTTTTTGGCTTCCAGAAGTAACTCGTTAAACAAATGTCTATCTCTATATAGCGTCGTCAAAGTGACTGTTTCAAAAGGTGCTCCGTTTGTCATATCAATCATCTTCCCGCTTCTCTCCCGCTTGATAAGCATAAAAGCGCCTTTGTATCTGATAAGATGAGATCCAGGACCTGGAACTAATTGAAACTTTGTAGTGACCGACCCGTTATCGTGTTGTATGAAATTGGTTTCRACACTCAAATGCCTTGATGACCTTTGTGGATATTTGCCCATCCATTCCAAAAACCACAAGTACGATTTGTCTTTACTAGGTATTTCCAAATCAACAACCAGCTGTCTGTATAACAGGGAAGACCCTGATTTGATCCCAGTTCGAGCTAAGGCAAGTGCAGATCCTAAGATCATCAATCCCCCACCTGCAGCAAAGTAAGGGTTCTCTTTGAAGACTTGGTTGATCAAACTATTTGCGGCACCTGATATAGAGCCAGACTCTGTGATCTTGTCCATATCCAGATTAGGTGTTCCTGCGGGGCCTTTAGGAGGTTCCAAACTCATTATATTTGCGCTTTAAAGTGTCCGTTTTGCTGTCGACTACCGTGTTTTTTTGGTRCAGTAAAGATTTCTGTTAGTGAACTCTCAGTCTTTGACCTAAAGTGTACAATGGTGTAATCAAACGCGCTTATTGCGTTCGCAGTTGGGTCATTGAATAATTTTTCAAATCGTTTTCACGACGTCCGTGCGTCGCGAAATTARTGCTAACTTTCGATGTTGCAGGCATGAAACCCGAAGCACTTTTTTTAGGTGATCTTATTATATTTGGCATCTATTGGATACCCTTGGTAACATAGCAAGTTTTATGTTGATCTGGTGATTATCTAACAAGAACCTCAAAGGTTGAGAGCCCATTCTTTTTTTGAAAAACTGAGCTCTTTTACAACCTCTTATTTTGTTGTTAAAAATTTTAAAGTTTGTTTGTTTTTTAAAAACTTTGTTTATTTTTCCAATTAAGTAACCCTGGCACTTTGATTAATAACCTCGAAATAAAAAAAGTAAACAAAGGTGCACTAAAGTAATTAGATAATAGATTGCTCAGATGAACTCGTTTATCACCACATTGTATCAGCARTGCACATGAGARGTAATATCGAGTTCAATCAAGTGTTTTGAAAATCTACACACACGTATATTTTTGTACTTACTCGTTACAACCTTCAGAAATACAAAATAACAGACTACCAAATTATAGCTCCAAGTTATCCCCAGACGCAGCGACTCCCCTCCAATTAGGTAGCCTGTAAGGAACATTTTTAGGGTGGTGTTCAGGATAAGATTTCTCGATTGTTTTTAACAACTCGTTGTACATGACATAAGAGCCATGCCCAGAGAAATGCAATCCATCGCAGAGTAGCTCTTGCCATCTGCCGTCCAATTTTTCGACTGCGTATTTCATAAAGGCCGCGTTCAAGTTGACTACTGGAACGTTCAATTTGGAACCTAGATCAACCARAGAGTTGGCGTACAGGGCGAATCTGTCCAAAGTTCTAACAAACCCGGCAGCAACTTCTTCTTTTTTAAGCATATTCCATTTTTCGTGATCGTAAACAGCCGGCGTGATCAGAATTGGTTTGATATTTTGTGCTTTCAACATTGCAACAAGTTTTTCCGTGTTTTCGATGTACTCTTCCAAAGGCACCACTTGGTTACCCCCAAGAATGCAATCGTTTGACCCAAAAAAAATGTACGCCATCTTGATATTCTTAACGTCATCCAGCACCTCAGGCAACAATTTCAAAGCCCATCTCGAAGTGTATCCGGAAAACCCTCTTTGCACAAGCTCCATTTTTCTTGCGTAAAGGTTCACCAATGCAGAGCCAAAGGCAAATTGCTGCTGCAACGGGTCTAATGGGTCCTGCCCTAGTTTCCCCTGACTAGCTTGGAATGCATTGTTGAACGAGAACTCTGTGATGGAGTCCCCGAATAGTAGAAATTTGTCRAATTTCAGTCCACTCATCTTTGAAACTTGGTTATGTTTGCTGTTGTTTGCTTTTTTTCTTGTACGTAAAATATGTTCACTTTTGAGGAATTAAAGTTGATTTGTGAATTTTACTTGAGAAACAAGTTGCCTTAATGTTAAACCTTGTTTTCATCATGGATTTGCAACACGAAAATTATTCCCCGCCAAGATGAATAAACATCTCCAAATAACGGTTTATATATCCATATGTCCCCGACTTGATCAACAAAATCAATAACTTAACGATATTATAGGGTATAACCTTAGTGTGCACAATTGTCCTTGAAACTATGCCAAAAAGTGTATCAATCGTTTCTGTAAAGTTGAACAGAGTTTGCTAATCGACTTGAACAAAAAAAATCCGGATTTTTGTGCTGCTCCGATTAGTTGATCGATTTGAATTTACGACGCGGAAAAACGTCGTGCAGGTCACGTTTTGTTTCGTTTTTTGGTCTTGCGATTAGCTCAAGCAAGCTCATTTGATGAGTTAAAAAGTTCTATAAACTGATTCTTTGATGCTTTAGTATCATCAAAAGAACAGTAAACGACCAAACTCAGTTGTACGCATTGAGCACCGAAGAAAAAAACYATACACAAGTATCTCCAGCTGCGTTTGCATCCTCTCTGTTTTTTAGAAGAAAAACGGTGAAATGAAAAGTGTGTCCATTATCGGTTCAGGGCCTTCAGGGTTCTATACAGCTTATCAACTGGTAAAAAAATGCAAAGACCGGATTCCGCTGAACATAACTATTTGGGAAAAATTGCCTACTCCCTTTGGATTGTCGAGATACGGTGTGGCGCCAGATCATCCAGAGGTCAAAAACTGCGAGGCAACGTTCATGGAGTTGATGGAAGAAGCAAATAAACACCAACACACTGCAGACGGTCCCATTCACAGARTTAATTTTGTTGGAAATTACGATATAAACAGTACGAAATTACGGAAATTACGCGGTATGCAAGATGCTGTCGTTTTGAGTTATGGATGTGGTGACGACCGCAAGTTGGGCATACCAGGCGAACAGGGGACGATTGGTGTTGTGAGCAGTAGAAACTTTGTGAATTGGTACAACTCGTATCCGGTCAATGACCAAACACCAACGGAACACTGGCAGACCCCTGAGTTTTGGAAAACTGTGAAAAATGTGGGAATTATTGGTAATGGGAATGTTGCACTKGATCTTACAAGGGTTCTTCTTATGAGCAAGGCGAATCCTGACTTTTGGAAACAAACAGATATGAATGARAATGTTGTAAACGTCATACAAAACAGCAATATCAAATCTGTGAAAGTCATTGGGAGAAGAGGATACTTGGAGAGCAAGTTCACAAACAAAGARTTTAGAGAGTTGTGGGAGCTTGAGCAATATGGAATAAAAGGTATTATCAAAGAGGAGTTTTTGGCGCAAGTAAAAGATCCCAATGCTGCACCATTGGATAGACAAAACAAAAGAAGACTGGAGATGATAACTGAATTTCAAAAACCTTTTGAACAGAGAAGTAAAAAATACCAGAAATACAAAATGCCAGCTGAAATCGAGGCGTCCAAATATTCATGGGAGTTTGATTATTTGAAAACTCCATTTGAGATTTTGAGGAACGAGGATTCCAAAAAAATAGAAAAATTAGTGTTGAAACAAAACCACTTTGTTGACAATTCATACAAAGTGGACGAGTCTAAACCACTTGTGGAGTATCCAGTGGATTTGTTGATCACGTCTTTGGGTTACAAGGGCAAGAACATAGATGCACCGGAGGGTGAAAACCATATCAAGTGGAACGACAGGGGCGGCTACATAGCAAACAGAAACGGGGCCGTGTTAAAYGCAAATGACGAGATAATACCGGGGTTGTTTTGCTCTGGGTGGATCAAAAAGGGCTCTGCAGGAGTAATAGCCACAACGATGATGGACTCTTTTGCTGTGGCAGACGAGGTTTTCAAGTATATCTCTGCCCCGTCTGGCACGTCAACTAAGGTGGCTGCACAACAAGAACAGAATACTCACAAGTTGGTGGATTCTTTGTCGGCGTTGGAGTCATCCGCGCTGGAGCCGTCCAAGGGGATAGCCAAAAGCCCCTCGATTGTCAGTTGGTCTGACTGGCTCGCCTTAAACAGGTATGAGCTGGGCAAGGACGGAATAAGATCCAAGGTTTTAAATGAAAAGGACATGTTTTCTGTCATCAAGGCTGCCAAAAACAGTTAAACAACAGTCGGACCAATCACATCAATGTGGAGGAGTCACGATATACGACATACTTTTTTT
>LPNM01000008.1:477098-494846 GCA_001747045.1 Hanseniaspora osmophila | reverse complement strand
GGTTTTTTTGTTTTTTTTTTATTTTTTTTTTTTTTTTTTTGTTTTTTCTTAGGTAGCGACGTTTGAAACGTCAACTAGGGTAAGGAAAAATGCTTTTTTAAAGGGTGTATTTTTTGTTCACTTACACCAAAGTCGATTCAAAATCAAATCTTTATCACCAACTATTAGAAATCAATATCGAACAAAGGAATCCAAGAACTAAACTGGACTTGAAAGATCACAAAGAAGAAGAAGCTGTTTAGTTATTCAAAAGGGCCAAAGAAAATCAAAGATGAGCAAGAAATTAAGTGGTTTACAAAAACAAGTCATTAGTCTTTACAGAGCTTGTATACGAAGCTCATATAACAAACCTCGAGAAAACAGAAAACACTTTATTGACTATTCTCGAGTACAGTTTCTGAAATACCAAAATCTATCAAGAAAAGAGTTTGTCACCATTGAACACTTGCTTAGAGTAGGCCACAGAAAATTGGAAACACTGAAATCTGATAAAGTGAAGGATATATCTCTTTGAAATTTTCCAAATATCGTTATATTATAGAGTCACTCGCTAAAAATAATATAGGACAAACTCRATATAAAATTTTGTACATAGAAAAATACATACCACTCAAGCAATAAAAACGGTTTATTCTCGAATCATAAGTTTGCTTTCATTGACAGCAATAAACTCTACCAATTCGTTCTTTTCCTTGATATCAGATATTTCAAAACTTCCGTCGTAATCACGAATGACACCTGGAGCAAAAACCAGACTCAAATTATGCAAAGTCATCAAATTCTCGTTGCTGAATTGCGAAACAGTATTGATATGGTGGATAATTGCTTTCAAAGCGCCAAAATGCTCTTGCGGTAGTAACGACAAGTTTTTCCACACCTGAGTCAACAAGTATGTGTCACTGAACTTTTCATTTGAACCGTTTGGTATGTTACTGTTTTGTTTGAATGCGGAAAGAAATTGTTCATAAAGCGAAAATGGGATTATAGGGATGGGCAATTTTCTCAAATAACGCTTCAAAACAGAAGCAATAAGATGGCAGTCTTGAAACTCTTCTTTTTGACCAATTATATCATCAATTTTGRATTTGTATTGGTCATACGAAAGCGCCGGTGTGTTTAAAATATGATGGTACAACTGTTCTTCAAAACTTTCAATAACAATTTTGGAGGCTGACTTTCTGTACAAACCTTCTGTTTGTAAAAACTCCTGGTCACCTTCGATGTAATCAATACAATACTTCAAAACGGCCGGCACGGCACTTTTCTCAAATTTGCATCTCTGGATCAATGAAAGATCTCCGACTTCTGTACTTGTTCCAGTGTTGATTTGCTTTTCAAGAGTTTCTAACGAAACCTCATTGTGGTTTGGAGCCTGATAGATGTTCCCGGAACTTTGCGATCTAGACATTCTGTTGTTATCGTTGTTTGAAGAGTTGCTTTTACCACTGAAAATAGACCTCCAAAATTTTGGTTTCAAAACTTCCTTGTTTCCTAAATTGTTGCTTGAACTTTGAACGCTATTTGAGAAACTGCCTTGCTCAACAGAGGCAGAGCTCGAAGCAGTCCCTTCGTTGCCAAAACTGCTGGTACTGGCTTCAGAGGTTCTGTGTTTATTTGGGTGATTTGTCTCGGTATCGGCAGATTCAACWATCGAGTTCATCCTAGAACTATTGAAATGAAGCTCTCCAATCTCACTCGAGAGTTTTGCTTTTTGTCTTTGCAAATTTTCAATGTCATTTTGTAGCATTTTTTTCGTATTTTCCATAGTCAGCACTTCCAAACGTAATTTTCTTAATTGTAAACTTGTGCTTTTGATATTCTCTTCTTCTTCTTCTTCTTCTTTTTCTTCTTCTTCTTCTTCGTCATTGCCATCGTCATCGTCATGTTCATCAAAATAATCTRGGTTGGCCTTGTTGTTTATGTGTGTGTCAATATCGKTTTCCTTTCGAAACTCTGGGTAGTCTGCCAGGTTCGGCAAAGGATTTGTGTCATCAGATGCTTTGGAGACAATAGATTCTCCACTAGTCATTCTGCTGGTATCTGAGGTCATAACAGAGGAGGTGGATGCAGATTTTCTGTGGCCTTTTGACTTTGATTTCGTAGAGTTATATTGTTTCAGTTGCTGTTGCAGTTTCAAGGCCGCAATATCACCGTCCATCAATGTCTGTTCACTAAGTGGATTAGTGGCGTTTGCACTGTACATACCTGTTTTAGGTTTGCTTGGAGCATTATTGCYTTGTTCCAATGTGTTGACGTTGTCGTTATTATCGTTGATGGCCTCAGGACGGAAACGTCCGTTAACGGGAAACCCACTGCTGCTGGAGCTAGATTTTTTATGTGTTCTCAATCTCACCGAGTCCACACTAGGAACAGGAGGTGTTCTTGAAATACTAAAGTTTGATGCACGAACACCCCATCCYGAATGAGAGTCGTAATTGCTTCCGTTTGAAACCTGTCTTCTATGTTGTGCTGAAAATGGCGATTGTTGCGGTTGCTTTGGTGTTGTGTTATTRCTGCTTTTTAGGCTAGAAAAAAACTTTTTAGGGGACTTTAGTGAAAGCGACCTGCCAATTTTTTGTGGAGTGCTCATCACGCTCTTTTGGCGATTGCTTTGCAAACCGTCAGGAATGTACTGAATTTCGTTTTTGGTATCTGACTCTCTTGCAAATCTGAACGAGTTCATTCTTTCTGGCGACGTTATGACCGACGCATCAATGCTATCTTGCAAAGAGCTGGTRCTTCTTTCRCCATTATTGTCCCCGGTGTTTGGTGCAGTAACGTACATCTCATTATCAGCCGATCTGTAGGTAGATGTCTGAAGATTTGGATCAAGCGAGTTGTTTTCGTTTTTTGTTGCAGAGCCCGGTTCATCAAATGGACCTTTAACTGTGTGTGGTGATCTCAAAATCGAAACTATTGAAGAGTTTCTCAAAGGTGTTCTGTTGAGCAACAACATTTGTTCATCATCAGCGTTATTTTCTAACGTGCTTTCCAAAATGTCATCGATGGAAGCTTTTCTCGAGTGTGCTTTGTAAGTAAAAGCCYCACTGTTTGTAGAGGCCTTTCTACTGTGGGATTGTTCTGTTGATCTGCCATTGTTTGCATTTTCTGAGTCCTTTTTCAAAGATTGGAAGCTTTTCAGGTTCTCGCGTGGTGTAGGAGTGAAATTGGAACCTGCATTGGAGGAAGTTGCCCAACTTGAGTTTCTGGAATGTGAACTTGCACGCAAAGGCACGTCGTTCATTGCGGGTGTTTCCGTTGGTAAAGCGAATATCGTGTCGTCTTTTGGTTTTTGTGTGATGTTGGTTTCAGCTTTTTCATTATTAGTCTCACTTGCTTTGGTGCTTGAAAGTAGAGACTTGGTTTCAAATTCAATTGGGTCTGCCAATCTTTTTAAATCATTATCGGGATCAGCATCATTTTTAGAGAAATCCCTCATGTAAGATGTCTGGTATTGCTCAAAGTTGGAGGGCGAGTCCATGGGAGTCACGTATTTATGTTGGGATCTGTTCGGAGATCTGACTGGTGGTTTTGGTGAAGAACTTGAATGTTCATCCGATGTTGAAGACGACTTTGAAGAAGAAAGTGCAAGGCCCAAAGACGAAACGGAGGTTGGTAAAACGTACTGCTGTGTGATGTTGGTATTTTCTGCTGTAATAGCGCTTCTATGCTTTTGAGCTTCTTTGTCTCTTCTTGGTGGCGGCAAAATCGGCAAGTCTTTTTTGCCTCTGTGAGTTCCCCAAAGAGGTTGGGGTTGACCAATTGAGTCTTCTATGGAGCCGTGTTTTGACTGTCTATTTTCCAGGTATTTTTTTCTTCTTTCCATCAGTTTTTCGTGACACTTTAGGCAAAAGAACCCTCTTTTCGTTTTGGCATATTTCAAATTGGTGATCTTTTCGTTACATTTGTAACACTTGAAGCAATCGGGACAATATGCCTCATTGGAATTGCTCAATATGATAGCCAACTCGTCAATTTTGGAGTGGCAAACTTTGCAGCGTTCCGAACAGTCCGAACATATCAGAGAACCAGTGCTCAAAGCCAGAAATTCACTATCACAATTCAAGCTTTTGGAGCATTTGTAACACATAAAACATTGCATATGCCATTTGTCGCCTCCCAATTCGTAAGCTTGACCCTTTGAAATTGGTTCAGAACATTTTTTGCACAGAACCTGTGGTTTCAACGAGTCTGAACTTTTTCTGTTTTCTGTTGAAGACGTGAGCCCTGGTCTTTGAATATTAGTTTGATTTATGTGCAAGGGAGGCGTTAGTGGCTCAAACGCCGAATTGTGTGGCATTGTTGGGGTCACCATGCTGGCAGGACCAGTGATCCCATTGGTAAACTCGGCTGGAACAGGTCTGGTTGAGGGAATTGTTGTTGATACCATTGCGCTGTTTGCATTGAATATTTTCGAAGGTATGGAGGTGAGAGAAGACTTGCTGCTTGTGCTTGTCGATCGCGAATTGAGAACAGGACGTTCAAATTTTTCTTGCTGCATCTTGTGTCCCAGATAGTGAATCAACTGCAAAGTGGTTTTTTCAGGACGTTCCTTCCAAATAAGAGTGTTGCTATGATGTACAAAAAATCAGGTWAACTCGGTAGGKTTTTCAGTTGCTTTGTTTTAATTGCTGAATCCTTCATTTATCTTTAACTTTTRATTGCTTTCAGTATATGCAAACACGAAATCTACTAACTTCTTGGTAAGCCTTTTCAATATTTTTTTTTTTTTTTTTATTTTTTTTTTATTTTTTTTTTTTTTACCTCATCCGGTTCTACTGGATCCATCAAGACTTCTAAAAAAAGCTTACACACATGGTGACATGGGCATAGAAAGCTCCCCATGGATGTTCCAGTTTCATTATTTCCAAATTGTGAATAATTATGAAACGCACGATCAGACAGATCAAAACAAATGATATGATGTGGAAACAAGGATTCGTTTTCTTGTCTTCAATTCAGGAACGTATCGAAGTGAAAAGAGGTTGAAACACCAATTTTGATATTGATGTGGGAAGAAAGAGACAGATCAATATAAAGTCTTGAAATACATATATACAATCGAAGGGGCACAACCAGTGTTGCCCGTTCCGATTGTGGTTACTTCTTATTTACTTATTTTGTATACGGAAAAGTCACAAAGTTTACTCGGGACTTATATTTTTTTTCTTTTGTTGATATCATTGCTCAATTATATTGATGATTTCAGCCAAATGGGTCACCGTGTGGTCAACCAGAAGCTTATGGTGGTCGTGTTCCAGTATGTTTTTCTGATTGGTTTCGTTCACCACCAGGATGGTGGTAAACCCAGCGTCTCGACCGCTTTTCATGTCATCATAAGAATCTCCGACCATGAAAAACTCCTTGTAGTTAAGGTCTGTTCCATGTGTCTCTGGGTTTATATTGTTGGTGATAATGTGTAGCAGTGGCTGGGGACTCGGTTTTGGAGGCTTGAAACTTCTTGTTAAA
Source organism: Hanseniaspora osmophila (assembly GCA_001747045.1). NCBI lineage: Eukaryota > Fungi > Ascomycota > Saccharomycetes > Saccharomycodales > Saccharomycodaceae > Hanseniaspora > Hanseniaspora osmophila. Next base: position 489,377 of record LPNM01000008.1, on the reverse strand, counting down.
ATGACGTCAAAAGTGTTGTAATCTTTGTGCACAAATTTGGCAATAAAATTTTGCACTGGATCAATATAATTTCTTGTCACAATGTTTTTGCTAATGTTTTTTGAGTGCAAATAAGCAAGCARCTCGTTGAGTCCAGGTTGAGGTTCCTGTAAAAGCATTGCTTTTTTTTCAATGTTTTTGATATTCACATGGTATTGAGATCTAAGTTTTTCATCAGTCACCTCGTTGTCCAAGTACCCCAAAATATCTTTCTTGCTGTCCAATGGCAAATTGATGCTCTCTCTCATTTCTTTGAACATCCACCGTTGAGGAAGCGTCAGTGTACCGTCCATATCAAACACAATCAATTTACAAGCAGACATATTTTTGGTGACGAATGGGTGAGAGAAAAACTTGGCGTATGTCTTGTGTTTTTTTTTAAACAAGGCACGATGCAAGCTAATCATGATGTTCAATAGTGATTTTTAAATCGTTTAGGTTAGCATAAAACTAATGAATAATTCTTATCGCTCGAAAGATAAAACAGCTTTTATCTTTTGTTATTGTTATTGTTCTGGCTGCAGTCAAAGACCAATGACTCAGAAATGTTTCCGTAGCAGATCTACATATGTTGACGTGTCGGGTAAACCAGCAAAAAGTAAATTATTGTAGATTATGTCAAAAATGGTTGAATATTTATATATTCGTTTATGGCTTGAATTGTATTAGCAAGAGTTGTCTTGCTGAGTGGTAAATTTCCCACCAAAGCGTTGAAACAATGGTTCCTAGTTATTGTTTGGTTTATAAGCCGTGTGAAGCAACATAAAGACAAGGTACACATGGTTGAGACATGCGGCACAGCTAGAACTATTGTTATTACTGAGCTATRGCAAGAGCCTACTGCTCCAAACATCAATAAAAATACAAGAAATAATTCAAAAACCAATTATTATTGACTTGCCAACTGACCATGGGGAGAATGATACCTCAATTTAGATAATTCTACCACCGATGCTGACACAGTTTGTATATTCTTATCACGTGCGTCTCTGGAGGTTTTTTTTATTTTTATTTTTTTTGTTTTTCTTACTTGTTTTTTTTTTCGCGTTGGTTGTGCTTTACAGTGTAATCATTTTATACAAAAGGGGTTGAATGGAGGCTCGAAATCAAGAGATAAGATTGAAACTTSATTTGTGCATGTTCCATTTATAGCGGATTTTTTGACTGCTTTTTAYTTTAAAATTTCAAATCGGAAGAAAAGCCCAATACACACCATATCCATTGTGTATACAACAAACCACAGACCCAATGCACAGTTCTGATAACGATTTTGACGACGACGACTATGACTACGACAACAACCCCTTTTCGTCGCCCTTTGTGAGTTCTCAWGGGGGGARCATTCCAGGTATACCTGAGGCTTCTAACCCGTTTGCTGAGGAGGCTCATGCTGCTCCGGAAGATACGTCTGCTACTTTGGCCTCAAATTATGAARCAGATCAACCRGAAAGCTCAAATGAACGAGTCGAGGAAGATACTCCAAGTGATAACACCCCAAACAMATCACAAGACACAAGTGCTGATCAAGTAAACGAACATACAACTAAGCTGCAGCATCTGCGTGAAACGCATGAGAAATTTTTACAWAAATACCAGCTTCTTGTGAAAGTGTCCAAAATCACAAGAACACTGCCGGCCAATTCGAGCGACAAGAATTATAACYCGCGGGTGGGCAATGGTGCCACAGGGCCTACGACTACTGGGAGCATCAGTAGCAACAGCACAAACAACGGCAGAAACACAGTTGGGAAAAAAGACGGCTATCGTTCCAGTAGCAATGATTCTTCTTCGTTTACAAGCAGACCTGGTGATCTTGTGATTTATATGGAGGTTTTCACCAATTTGCCAACATTTAGAAAGAAAACAAACAAAAATGTTATCAAGTCATACAAAGAGTTTGAGAATTTTTGCGTTTACTTGCAAGACTTTCGTTTGGACCATTTCCATGAGTTTTTCCCTCCAGCTTTGCCATTGAATAAAACCTCCTATGGATTGAGCAACGCAGAAGACCTGATTCAATGTAAAATCAATTTCCAAAAATGGTTTGATTTGAGAATTTGTGGGAATGTTAAAATTATGAAATTGGAAGAGTTGGCAATTTTTTTAGAGAGTGATTACAACACGTATTTACCAATGAACGGGTGCATGAATGTCAACAACAACACAACAACCTCGGTCATTTCAACAAACCATTCTTTAGATCATCTGAACAGTAACGACACGATGATTGCGCCGACCGAGCAATTGAAGCGGAAAACTTTGAAACAGTTTCAACCACCTTTTGATCCTGTTCAAGAGTTGGCTACTTTCAGACCAATGATCAAATATTGGAGAAAAAATTTACAAATGTTGCAAGTTGGATTGTTTAAGATGTGTAAGCAAAGACAAGCTTTGAGTTACAACGAAAGTGTTATGGGAAAGAATTACATCAAAATGAGTGAAAACATGGTTCAAATTGACGGTTTTGATAAAAATAGTGCTATTAATAATGACCGTAGTTTTAGTAACAACACCATCAGTAGATCCCGTTTGAATAGTATTGGAAATAATAGCAACATTAACAGCATTGGAGGCAATGAAGTAGCTAAGAAATTCAGCAATATGTACAAGAGATTGGGGAAAACCATGGTGACTATTGGAGACATGGATAGCATTATGACCACTTTCAATATGGCAACTTTATACGATGGCTTGGAGTGGTGTTGTCGAGATTTGTACAATGTAAAAGAGCAATTGACAAACAGACACTTGTTGATGAGAGAGTTGAACAATGTTTCTGCCAATTTAAAGAAAAACCAAGAACACATTCGAAAGTTGAGAAGCAAAAGGGACACAAACCCATTGAAAATTGATGAGTGCATGAAAAATTTACAAAAAGTTTGTGAACAAGAAGCTTTTTGGAAAACGAGACTGGCAAAAATCACTGAAAATTTGCAGCTTGAGTCTGAAACGGGTATAATCAAAATATGGGAGCAGCAAAACATTCAATTYATGAAAGATTATGCTTTGAAAAATATCGAATATGAAAGAAAGAAATTGAACATTTTGGAAAGAATCAGATCAGACGTTAGAAAAACAGACAAATCTGGTGGTTTGAGTAGATTGGGCAGACCATCATTTGATCAGTCTATGTCGGGAATGAACACTGGAGCTGATGCCCCACAGGTTGACACAACTACCATTGCGAACCCAAATGTTGTAAACACTGACAGCAACGGGCACTCTAAAAACATTTTTAAACAGCCTAATCCAAGTATGAGCAGCAATGACAGTTGGAGTGGGGACAACAGAAAGGAACACAAGTACTACAGTGAGATTGAAAAAGAGCTGCTTGCCAATGGGAACAAGCAGTTGTTGTCAAGCGCTAACAACGAGTCATTATTGATCCAAAATGATTTGCAAGAAGACCAAGAGTCTGGGGCTTTAGGGGAAAGTGCTGCTGTAAACAAAGAGTTTCACGGCAACAACGAACAAAATGACAATGACACAGCTGCTTCTTTTGTTGACTGGAATACGAAAAAATACGCAGCCAACTTATTGGGCCGCTCCACATTTTAGATTTTGGGAAAGCATTAGTATGAATGGTGATGAAAAATTGATATGTTTGCATATATATCTTGAAAGTAATACACGAGATAGACACTATAACGATCAGCGTACTTCACTCGATATTTACTGCTCCAATAATCCATCCTTCAGCCTCACTTCTTTCACCAACCACGTGCAGATTCTAGTTGCTTGCAGTTTACCGCCATTCAACACTTTTTTTTCCATCATCATGGATAAAATATCAAAAACAAGGCCTAAAAAAAAAAAAAAATGCCCTGTGGAAACATGATGGGTAACAAATTAAGCATATCTGACTCCGGGTACTAGCTTTAAAAGAGGTCTGGGTGTAATGTGGCTGGCCGACATGAGCATCGTTTCTTTTTTTTTCTTCAGGAAAAACGTGTGTCAGTTTACCCGCATTGTGAAAAGATTACTTTGTTTAGACACGAAATGGTCATCCTCATACTATAGTCCCATAAGCAATGGTGTTTCACTCATTGAATGCAGCTACACCAACACCAACAACTACAACAACAACAAAATGAAAGCACAATGGCTCTCCATGATCTTTCCTGCTCTCAGTTTTTTTGTTTTTTTTCTCCCATTCTTACAAGTGGTAATTGCAAGAGTGWTGCGTGTTTATTATAACCAAYCTTTGCAACTTCTCACTTAATAACATTATTATCATCATCTCATACGAAAATGTAAGCAAATTGGTTAAATTTTCCAGTTCGGGTTGCAAAATAATTTTTTTTTTTTAATTTAGAATTTCTTTTTTTTTTTTTTTCAATAATTTTTTTTAACTGATACTTGTCATGCTCTGCCTGTTCATACACGGCAAAAAATCAGGAACTGACCTTGTTTTTTTCTTCGGGTTAATAATTACTCTATACTTAATGAATTCTACAGATAATATATAGAAAGACCGTGGGGATATATATATATATATATATATATATAAGTACTACACAAAACTATTAGTAACCTAATTTTCATCAACGAAATTAAAAATTTTCACGTTTATTTTTTGAACGATTCAAAGTCGATATTGAGCAATTCATTTATTTCGATGAGAAACTYATTATGAATTGTAGTTTCATCAACTGATGATTATTTTTAATGTAGTTTAGTAGTGAATGTTTCGTATTTTGTTATTTTGTTAAATTGTAAGTTGTTGATATATTAGTGCTCTCAGGTTTATCTTTAACTTGAATCTTTGTTCATCATATACTTCTTCACTTGCCTTGCATCAATGTTATTTATTCCAACATCTAACTCATTTTAACTTACAAAAAAACTTACAAAAAAACCACAAACCCACACAAAAAAACACACACTAGTATTTCAAAATGGTTGCTTTCACTGTTGACCAAATCCGTGGTTTAATGGACAAAGTTACCAATGTCCGTAACATGTCTGTTATTGCGCACGTCGATCATGGTAAATCCACTTTAACCGATTCTTTGGTTCAAAGAGCTGGTATTATTTCTGCTGCTAAAGCTGGTGAAGCCAGATTCACCGATACCAGAAAAGATGAACAAGAAAGAGGTATTACCATTAAATCCACTGCCATTTCTTTGTTTGCTGAAATGACCGATGATGACTGTAAAGAAATCAAACAAAAAACCGAAGGTAACTCTTTCTTGATTAACTTGATCGATTCCCCAGGTCACGTTGATTTCTCTTCTGAAGTTACTGCTGCTTTGAGAGTTACTGATGGTGCTTTGGTTGTTGTTGATACCGTTGAAGGTGTTTGTGTTCAAACTGAAACTGTTTTGAGACAAGCTTTGGGTGAAAGAATCAAACCTGTTATGGTTATCAACAAAGTTGACAGAGCTTTGTTGGAATTGCAAGTCTCCAAAGAAGATTTGTACCAAACTTTTGCCAGAACTGTTGAATCCGCCAATGTTATCATCTCCACTTATGCTGATGAAATCTTGGGTGATGTTCAAGTTTTCCCACAAAAAGGGACAGTTGCTTTCGGTTCCGGTTTGCACGGTTGGGCTTTCACCATCAGACAATTTGCCAACAGATATGCTAAAAAATTCGGTGTTGACAGAGAAAAAATGATGGACAGATTGTGGGGTGACCACTTTTTCAACCCAAAAACCAAAAAATGGACTAACAAAGAAACCGATGCTTCTGGTAAACCTTTGGAAAGAGCTTTCAACATGTTCGTTTTGGACCCAATTTTCAGATTATTTGCTGCTATCATGAACTTCAAAAAAGATGAAACCAACACTTTGTTGGAAAAATTGGAAATTAACTTGAAAGGTGACGAAAGAGATTTGGAAGGTAAAGCTTTGTTGAAAATTGTTATGAGAAAATTTTTGCCAGCTGCCGATGCTATGTTGGAAATGATTATTATCCACTTGCCATCTCCAGTTACTGCTCAAGCTTACAGAGCTGAACAATTGTACGAAGGTCCAGCTGATGACGAAGCCTGTGAAGGTATCAGAAAATGTGACCCAAGTGCCGGTTTGATGTTGTACGTTTCCAAGATGGTTCCTACATCTGATAAAGGTAGATTTTACGCTTTCGGTAGAGTTTTCTCCGGTACCGTTAAATCTGGTCAAAAAATTAGAATCCAAGGTCCAAACTTTGTTCCAGGTAAAAAAGAAGATTTGTTCTTGAAAGCCGTCCAAAGAGTTGTTTTGATGATGGGTAGATTCGTCGAACCAATTGATGACTGTCCAGCTGGTAACATTGTTGGTTTGGTTGGTATTGATCAATTTTTGTTGAAAACCGGTACTTTGACCACTTACGAAGCTGCTCACAACATGAAAGTTATGAAATTTTCTGTTTCTCCAGTTGTTCAAGTTGCCGTTGAAGTCAAAAACGCCAACGATTTGCCAAAATTGGTTGAAGGTTTGAAAAGATTGTCTAAATCCGATCCATGTGTTTTGACCTACATGTCCGAATCCGGTGAACATATTGTTGCTGGTACCGGTGAATTGCATTTGGAAATTTGTTTGCAAGATTTGGAAAACGACCACGCTGGTATTCCATTGAAAATTTCCCCACCTGTTGTTGCTTACAGAGAAACTGTTGAAGCTGAATCTTCTCAAGTTGCTTTRTCTAAATCTCCAAACAAACATAACAGAATCTACTTGAAAGCTCAACCAATTGAAGAAGAATGTTCTTTGGCCATTGAAGGTGGTAAAATCAACTCCAGAGATGATATCAAAGCCAGAGCTAGAATCATGGCTGATGAATACGGTTGGGATGTCACTGACGCCAGAAAAATTTGGTGTTTCGGTCCAGACGGTACTGGTCCAAACTTGGTCGTTGACCAAACCAAAGCTGTCCAATATTTGACTGAAATCAAAGATTCTGTCGTTGCTGCTTTCCAATGGGCTACCAAAGAAGGTCCAATTTTCGGTGAACAAATGAGATCCGTCAGAGTCAACATCTTGGATGTTACTTTGCATGCTGATGCTATTCACAGAGGTGGTGGTCAAATTATCCCAACCATGAGAAGAGCTACCTACGCTGGTTTCTTGTTGGCTGAACCAAGAATCCAAGAACCTGTTTTCTTGGTCGAAGTTCAATGTCCAGAAACTGCTATTGGTGGTATCTACTCTGTTTTGAACAAAAAGAGAGGTCAAGTTATCTCTGAAGAACAAAGACCAGGTACTCCATTGTTTACCGTCAAAGCTTACTTGCCAGTTAACGAATCTTTCGGTTTCTCCGGTGATTTGAGACAAGCTACTGGTGGTCAAGCTTTCCCACAAATGGTTTTCGACCACTGGGCCTCTTTGAACACTGACCCATTGGACCCAACCACCAAAGCTGGTGAAATTGTCCTTACTGCCAGAAAGAGACACGGTATGAAAGAAGAAGTCCCAGGGTGGCAAGAATACTATGATAAATTGTAATCTCGCATTGCGGTTTGTCATAGTGACTTATTTTTGTTCCTCTTTTCTAATTCTTCAGGATTGTCTTTAGATCTTTTAACTAAATGTATGCCCTTTATTTATTTAATGAATTCATATATGGGATGATATATAGTTTTTTCAATAAAAAAAAAAAAACAAAAAATTTTAAAAATAAATGTTATTTTGTAGGTTGTAGTATCTTGTTTGGTGGTATCTCAGAGAGTTCTCAGAAAGGAGTTTCTTTTGAGAATACATTTTGGATTTTCACCTCAACTCTGTGCGTCGAACCTCTAAGCTTTATTCAAATTGACACTCCTTGAATAAAAGACTCTAAAAAGCGATGGTAGACTTATTTTTCGGTTTTGTATTTCAAGCGGTATTTTTTTTTTTCTGTAACACGTATAAACCTTACGCGTAATAAACTGAAATTGATTGATCCTAAGATATACGTTAATGCAAATAGCTCAAGAGGAACGGGGAGGCAAAAATAAATTTGAACTAGAAAGCAATAGCAATAGAGTCCAAGCCCTCAAAATGTCAAGCAGACTTCGAGATGAGTGCTGCAAGGCTTTGGAAGTCCTGATAGAAAATATGGATTCGAAAAGGCAGGAGAAAAGTGTGATGGTTTTCAACAAAGCTTTACGCCAGCTGAAAGGAGATTTGTCTACCAAAGTGGAAAACTTTAATGACATTTTGAAAGTTCGAGGCATTGGTCCTGCAATTCAAAAGGCAATTTACAAACAACTGAATAGTGAAAACAAACTTGAGGAGCTGGGAATTCCTAGAGCTTCTTTTGATAAATCTAGTGAATTGCCGRTGTCAAGGCTGAAAAGAACCAAAAACAGCAAGGAAGATAGTGATGATATGATGGAAGATGAAAACGAAGAAGATGAAAATGCAACAAAAAAGAAGAGAACCCACAAGAAACGGAAGTATGTGCCCAAAAGCAGATCTGGTGGGTACGCAATATTGTTGGCCCTTTTGTCTCAGTTTTACAAGTACCCTCATGGAATGACAAAAAATGAGATTATCGACCATGCAATCGCTTTTTGCGATTTAAGTTTTCAAAGCAACCCTTCAACAAACGAGTATTATAACGCTTGGTCTTCAATGAAAACACTGATCAATAATGAAGTCGTTGCTGAACTAAATGTGAATAAGAAACCACAAAGGTTTGGTTTAACTGACGATGGGTTTGAGCTTGCTGATACTTTGAAAAAAGTCAACAACGTTGTTTTTGACAATGAAAAAGATTTTTCTCGAAAGTGGCATGCCAAAACGTCTGTCTCAACTTCAGCAAAGACTAGTAACTCAGCAAAAGGGAACAATCCAAATAGTAGTAGTTTAACTGCTGGTAATACAAGTGATGCTTCCATTGGAGAAGTTTCAGAATTTTCTGCTAATTTGTCGCTGCTGCTTCAAAAGGAAAAAGAAACCTTGAACCAGCCGTTACCGAAAGCCAGGCTTTGGAAAACGCAATCTATTTTGCAAGATCTTCCAAAGAAAGACGATTTGTTTTCAACTCAGGATTCTGTCAGCAACAAAAACATTCAGGGTTTGGAGCGAAACATCGAACCTCTTTGTGGTTATGCGGACAACATTATTCGTGCCAGGTACAATGGGGTCAGCTATGAGGTATGGGATATTGACTCGTTTGATATTATTTTGTGTATCGACAATAGGGAAATCAGAGCAAGAGCYCAGCGAGATTATTTTGCCACCACTTTGGCTGCGAAAGGAGTTCACACAGMAATCAGAAACTTGCATTTGGCAGATTTTGTTTGGATAGGGAAACACAAGAAAACAGGCAAAGAGTGCTGTTTGAATTATTTTATAGAAAGAAAAAGACTAGATGATCTGTCGGATAGCATCAAAGACCACAGGTTCACAGAACAAAAACACCGACTACAAAAACTAAACGCAAGGTGTGTTTTTTACCTGGTGGAAGAGATTACTGCTTTAGACTTGGGTGCAATGGCGGAAGCCGTGAAAACTTCAATGTGGCAAACAATTATATATTCCGGTTTCCATGTACAGCGGACTAAAAACTCTGAGGACACAGTGGTGACATTGAAAAATATAAATGATGTGCTGGTTAAAAAGTTTAAAAAAACAAAACTTTTGGTCATTAAACCCTCATATTTTGAGAACCAAGATGCGTATGCTCAAATACTTGAAGATTTTAGAGCCCAATTCGAGAGGAAAAAAGAAGCTGGTCTTGAATGCTGCCACACATTTGATAGTTACCAAAATATCATGGGGAAAACCAATTTACTGACAGTTAAGGAAGCGTATTTGGTCTGTTTGTTATCAGTGAAGGGTGTTTCTTTAGAAAAAGCGCTTGGAATACAGTCGCTATTTCCCACTTTAAAAAGCTTGTTACTGGCGTATCAGAAATGCAAAGACGAAGTTGAAGGGAAAAAAATGATTATGAAAGCCATGGAAGAGTTCCCTGGTAACAAAAAAGTGAAAAAGGCTCTTTCTGAAACACTTTACAATGTCTTTGGCAGCTTATGAAAAAAAAAAGGCAATGTAAAGCTCTGATCAACTATGGTATTGTTTGTAGACGTAATCAACATCAATCCCGTCTGTAAAGATTTCTCCAATTTCTTCTAGTGACAAGCCCTTTATTTCAGGGAAACATTTCCAAACAAAAAACCAAGCCAAAACAGTCATGGATAAGTAAAAACTCAAAATAGTAGTGTCTCCGAGCAAACTCACTAAAGACAAGTACGTTGAAGTTACCAGAAAGTTTGTTGACCAGTTCACCATCAGAATGCACGAAGTACCAAAACTCTTTTTGTTTAGTGGTAAAAAKGCAACTGACATGTGAGGAACGTTGCCCATTGCTGAAGCGTATGCAAAGACAAATATCAACATTGAGATAAGCAACATCTGTGCAATGTGATCTGGATTAATTGAGTTTGCACCTGCTGCTTCTGCAAAGGCAACGACACATAGAAACAATCCTACAACCATTCCCGGAATAGTGTAAATCAAAAGTTTTCTAGAACCATACTTATTAATAAACTTCAATGACACCAAAGTTCCCAAGAAGTTTGTGAGCGACACACAAAAACCGGCAATAAGTGGATTGCTGCTGTAAGGCTTGAATATCAACGGACTGTAATTCATAAAAGCATTGAACCCACAAATTTGTTGAAAAAACATTAGAGTGCAACCCACCCAAAGAGCTCTTTTTGTTCTAGGATCCATTTTTTGGAAATTATGAAACCATAGTTTTTGATGTTTCTTRYTACGTGCATTATTATGCGTTTTTTTTATGTTTGCCATAATTTCTTGGAAAAACTGGTTCAAATTGCCTTCACTTGGTCTTCTCAAGATGGAGCCAGATTGCGTCATTGAAGAATTCAAAAGACCAGCGGAGGAAGTTGGGGAGGATGCATTCACTTGTGTTAACAATGGTACTGATTCAAAATGTTCATTTTCGTTATTTTTTGGTGAGCCAATTTTGATTATATCCTTTACTGTTTTAATGATTTTACGATTGATTTGGTCTTTTGAAGCCAATGGGTATATGAGACTCAAGGCCTTTTGTGCTTCTTTCAACTCACCATTGTATATCAAATGACGCGGAGACTCTGGAACAAGTGGAAGTCCTATCAACATTAAAAGAGCCGGTATGACTGGCAAAATTAACAGATATCTCCAAGCGGCAAATGTTTTATAGGAATTTGCCGAGTAGTATTTGTGAAAGATCATAGATATAATGTATGCAAGCACTTGCCCCCCTGTGATCGAGACTGTGTGCAGTGTCATTATAGAGCTTCTTATACTTGCAGGAGATATTTCAGAAAGATATAGAGGGACTATTGTTGAAGCAAAACCTATACTGATACCAATCAAAAATCTGCCAATGACCAAAATCAACAAAGTTTGTGCRAGTGCCATCACAATTGAAGACACGACAAACCCAATCATTGCAAGTTGCAGAACAAACTTTCTTCCATACTTGTCAGCTATGTAAAAGGACGCTCCTATAAGACAACCTATGCATGTTATACCTGTAATCAACTCTTTATTCCAATCACTGAGCTCTCTGCAATTTATATCTTCCGGTTCAATAGCCAAAAGAAGCCCAGCAACAATGGCAGTGTCATAACCAAACAAAAGACTGGCCACTGTCCCATTGACAAAAATCAACATTGTTCTAAATGTCCATTTGAAAGACGTTTGATCGTCTAAATCTGATCCTGTGGCTTGCGACAAAAGAGACAGCATTGAGTAGCGGTCGTCGAAATAATTGCAAGACGCGTTATTAAGCGTAAAGTTTTCATTGGTAGTATCTGTGTTGTATAATGAATTGCCGTTTGGGTCTTCTAATAGGTCCATGGTGTCTGAACAAAAAAAGCCTTGATTAATGCTGTATTTCGTTAAGTTGTCAAAAGAAATTGTTGTAACCGTTTAAACGTTGAGCAAGTTAAACTGGTAAGATGAGCTTGCGATAATTTATGTGGAGTAGCTTTTGTTTCTTGTGAATGCTGGTAATTAAGGTAAGTTATGGGGGGGTGAAACATTTCATCTCGGACTCAAGTACTCCGACTGAAGAAAGTAACAACTCGTTTCCACTCGTCATCTTATTAGTTGCTTGTTCGGTCATGGCTAATTCATGCATAGTCCGAGTCACTCAGGTACAAATTGGCTTGCAGTAAGAAAAAACTTATCACGTGCCACAGCTTTTTGTTTTTTTTTTTTTCTACCACCCCCCCTAAACTACGACAAAAAGACAAATTTATTTGTATTGCATTKGCATTACAAAAAAAACAAMTAWACAAGAAAGAAAAAAAAAAAA
>LPNM01000008.1:457383-469481 GCA_001747045.1 Hanseniaspora osmophila | reverse complement strand
TTTTTTAAAGCCTGAAATTTAGACGAATCTCATGATTTCTTTCGAAATTGTGCCTGAGTAAGAGCGTGATTCACCCACGATTTTTTGTGAATTTGAAAATGTGCAGTTCTATACGATGCTTATCAGTTGAGAAGCATGTTTTTGAGGGTCTGAAACATAAAATTATGCAGAATATCAACTACATCAGTAAGTTATTTGGAAAAGTGGCATTGCGGTGGTCGGACATTACTGCAAGATTATGATCAAACCTGTTTCAACAACTTTTTACAAATGCAATTATCATAATTATYYTCATTATTTTTATCATTAATTTCAGTGGGTACATAACATTTCAAGATTGGTTTATGGACGCTTACTACTTGTTTGTTCACTTTAGTTCATATAATTTGTACTATATACTTATTGTCATTAATTTGCTTACTTTTTTGCGATAAAAACTCATAGATAGAAAACCCCGTTGGCCACTTTTTCAAACATCGAGATCAAGCGGACAAGTTCTTGATGATGGCATCGGTGTAAATACTGTTTGTAGCTTTACCACCCAAATCACCGGTTTTGATACCCTCGGCAATGGTTTTCAATGCAGCAGCTTTAATTTTGTCTGCGTGAGAGTTCAACCCCAAGTGTTCCAACATCATAACAGCAGCAAACAACAAAGCACTTGGATTGGCCAAATCTTTACCGGCGATATCTGGAGCAGAACCGTGAACGGCTTCGAAGATGGAAACTTTTTCCCCAATGTTGGCACTTGGGGTCATACCTAGAGACCCCGTGGACAACCCAGAGTTCAAATCAGTGATGATGTCACCATACAAGTTTGGAGCAACAACAACGTAGTCGTGGTATTTTTTAGGGTCTTTGACACTRTTGTGGATGTAGTCGTCCAACAATTCAAACTCGACTTTGACGTTTGATTGGTACTTTTCCAAAGATTTACCAACTTGATAAAACAACCCATCKGTCAATGGTTGAACAGTAGCTTTATGAACAACCAAAACTTTAGGTCTTCCCAAAAATTTGGCGTGGTCAATGGCAAACTTGATCACTTTTTCACTAGAGTTTTGGGTGATCAATTTGATGGCTTCCACTTTGTCACCCAAATCGTGTTCGACACCAAAATATTCACCTTCTGTGTTTTCTCTAACCACAACAAAGTCAATATCAGAGTATGTAGTTTTCAAACCTTTTAAAGAAGCGGCTGGTCTCAAATTGGCATACAAATCAAAAGTCTTTCTTAGAGTCAAGTTCAAAGATCTGTGACCTTTCCCAACCGGAGTGGCCAATGGCCCTTTTAGAGCAACTTTGTTTTTGTTGATAGATTTGATGGCGGCTTCTGGGATAGCAGTGTTGTTGTTGACAATAATTGGACCAACGTCACAAGCTTCCCATTCGACTGGAACGTCGGCTGCACTAAAGATTTTTTTAACACTGGTGGCGATTTCTGGACCAATACCATCACCTTCAATGAAAGAGACAGTGAATTTTCCTGGGGCGCTTGTGGCCAAAGTTCTTTTAAAAAGGGATTGGGACAATAGAGTAGATGATCTGGACAACATGATTAGGTTGTTATGTTATTATATGGGAAGGGGTGGTGTTTTTTTGTTGTTTTTTTTATTCGGTTATTAACTTTCTAATCTAAAGTATTTCTGCCATACCATCAATTGAACTACATGATAATGCAAAAGTACAGTAAGCTAATGTTTTAAAAATTAATAACACAAGATTATATAAAGTCTTGATTGGATTTTACAATCTTTGGAAAAAAWAAATTTATTACGAGGTCTAAATACAACACGTTAAATTAAATAAGCTCTGTTTCCCGAAATTTGATTTTGCTTTTTCGGTTTTGTGTYTTTTTTTTTTTTTCTGCTTTGTTTGTGGATTTTCCTTTGAGAATGACTTTCAATAAAGTTTAGTCAGGCGAATAAAACGCAGGAAAAAATATGTCGCTTCCGAACTTCGGCTTGTTGTTTTGAATATGTGAGCCATAAGCAAAGGTGAGCCTGTGACGCGGATTTTCGTAAGATGTAACTGATAAAAGCAAAGTTGAGACTGTTAAGATTGCATTGAGCTATTTGAATTTAAACTTCCAAAAATTCTCCCAGAACAACGTACTCTGAGAAAAAAAAAAAAAACTAAACAACAGTGCACCATCTTTGCGTGTATCCAATATTTGATTACCAACAAAAATGCTATAAAAGCAGTATAGTTAGATGCTCTTGAATGCAATTTYAATGCCATTCATCATGACATATCGATTAGGTCTTCTTTTTTTGCAATCTCTCCGTTCTCTTGTTTAGTGTAAACACACATGATCGGTTCTTTTTTACTCGTGGTGATGTACTCTTTGAATAATTGATGCAACATTTTGTCGTCCACTTGTGTATCGTTGAAATTTAGTGTGTTATTTAGCACCACGTAATTTGTGTATTTGCCCTTGGAATTGAGTATAAAGTAATTGTTTGAAGAGATTATTAGAGCAACCAATTTGTATACGTTCATATGAATATTGCTTTGGTCACTGTTGGCATTTTGTGACTTATTGATAAGATCCACAACAGTTGGGGACAACTCCAAGCTATTCAAATCCAATGCATGCATTTGTTGTTTGAGAACATTGATTTGTTCAATGATTGTCAATTTTGCTGATGACAAATTTTGCTTTACCGTGTTCAAAGTTTTGATCGCATTTTGTCTGCGTTCAACTGCAACAGACTCATTATCGCCACTGTCAGAGTCCTCTTCCGTGGACAAGTATTTCAAACAGGTATTCAAAAAAGACAGAACAGGYGCGCCTTGATAATACTTTAATTTCATGTTGAGCTTGACATTCAATTCGTTGATCTGTGTTTTGATGGAATTCAACTGTGGTGCAATTTCCTTTTCAATAATTTTCAATATTGGTGTGGTGTATAGCTCAGGGTAAAATATTATTGGAACATCCACATCCACAAGATTATTTTCCACGTCAATGAGATTGTTGCCATTATTCAGACTCATGTCATCATCATCATCATCATCGTCATCATCRTCGTATTCTTCTTGGTCAAAAATCACAGTAAACACATCACTCACTTTCAGYAACCTGTTTGATTGTTCCACTTGTAGGTCTACATTGTTTGTTTTGTCCTGACTGGATTCGTAATTATCTTGGTTTAGAAACAAGTTATTCAACATTTTGTTCAAGTTTGTTGTATATTCTTCTTGTGGAAAATGCATGCAATACAGATTGTTCACATTTTGTTGTGTRGTGTAGTATGACGACGTACTTATTAACATGTTTAAGATTGGGTCTGATGCAGAAATTTCGGTGTTATCGTCTTCAGTGGTGCYTGTTTTAGTTTCAATATTTTTTTTCARAATGAAATAGTCATTAATAAATGATTTGATCAATATGGAAAATGTCTCACTGATTGGAATTTCAATGTCCAGATCCATCAAACTACTTGGAACAGTGTAGTATTGTGTGTCTTGGAAAAGTTTATTATTTGATTGGGTTTTCACGGCATTGTATAAAATGATGAATTTAACAAAAK
Source organism: Hanseniaspora osmophila (assembly GCA_001747045.1). Taxonomy (NCBI): domain Eukaryota; kingdom Fungi; phylum Ascomycota; class Saccharomycetes; order Saccharomycodales; family Saccharomycodaceae; genus Hanseniaspora; species Hanseniaspora osmophila. Next base: position 465,945 of record LPNM01000008.1, on the reverse strand, counting down.
TGTTTTGTGGGTAATGCGAGCTATTTTCCAGTGTCAYATCAACGATATCCTGAGGCAATGTGTAGTTGGTTATTATAGAGTACAAGAATATGTTGAAATAGTTGATTCCTATATTGTAGCAGTTTTTAGGAACAATGAACATCGGTGTATTGGTGGAATTGTGTTTGGCTACATCGGTTTCGTCAAACATGTTGATCGTGGTGTATTGGATGTTTTTGTTGAGTTGTGATTTTTGTACAGATTTTTTAGTGTTGATATTGATAGTTGGTGCAGTCATGTCATCTACGCTTTTTGAATTGTCACTGACTTTCTCATCAAAATCATTTGCAGTCTCTCGGGTGTCACCCATTTCTTCATCAGAATCACTCGTTTTTTTAGACAACTCACCCGTTTTACTAGTTGCATAATCTCCAGTCAACAAAGCTTCCATCACTTGATTGATATCCCCACTATACAATACCAACAGCTCTTTTAAAAAAGCATCACTAAAGTCAACATTGTTATTCACAACTTCCTTTATTGTGTTTAAATCTTGTTCTGTTGGTGTATACATTGTTTTTTTTTGATTAAAGATGTGGTTTTTTGGGTTTTCCAGCTACTCTCTCTACATTTGTAATAGATATGGGCATTTGAATGTTGCAACTTCACACACTGGCATATACTYTAAATTGTCCACACCCTAACTTTTCGGGCTACTTCTCGGGCTACTTCTCGGGCTACGTTTCGAACAACTTCTCATGATACTTCTCGGGATACTTCTCGGGATACTTCTCGGGCTACTTCTCGGGATACTTTTCGGGCTACTTCTCAGACAGCAACGTCGTTGTGTATTTTTGAATAATTACTCCGAAAGCCGAAAGCTTMCAAAAGAAAAAGTTTAAAACCGTTTGCAGAACAAAAACTCTAAAAATTGKCATTTGCATTGCATAMAGTAAACMAAAGCGATGTGTAACAAATTTGTTTATTTGAAACATTASGCGTCTTTCTTGTTTTTTCATGRRACATCAATAAGCTRTTGARAACATTCTTTTRAAAATGTTTTAAGGAGCCTCATGTTACAGCTTGTTTTTTAGACTTTTTCCAAACACGCTATTGGGGTTTGTTTTATATGTAATACATATGGATTTCAAAGTACCAAGYATGTAAACTTACGTGTGTGTGTGCGCCTTGTTTTTTTTTTGTTTAAGGTTTTTGCTCTGGAATGTTTGTATTCTATGTGTATTTTTCATTACACCTTTATATCACCCAACATCACATGCCAAAACAAGGATTTATATCAAATTTTAAAAGTAAACAAGAAACAAAACAAAGAAAGACAAAAGTCGGGTTTTTTCACATATTTGTCCTTTTAGATATTTGTCCTTTTAGATATTTGTCCTTTTAGATATTTGTCCTTTTAGATATTTGTCCTTTTAGATATTTGTCCTTTTAGATATTTGTCCTTTTAGATATTTGTCCTTTTAGATATTTGTCCTTTTAGATATTTGTCCTTTTAGATATTTGTCCTTTCACGTATTTGTCCTTTTAGATATTTGTCCTTTCACGTATTTGTCCTTTGCTAATAATATATGCCCTTATTATCTCGCAGAAATAATAAAAGATTCCTCATTAAATCAATGAATTTTTTTTCAAGTCATTAATTAATTATCATGGAATTAAGGTATATTTTTTCATTTGAAAACAAGTTAAAAAAAAAAATTTAAATTCTTTTCGTTTTATTGATTAAGTGCGTATTAAAAAGTACAAAAAAATATGTATCTTACAGCGCGCATTCTCTTTCGGAACAATTTTCACAATACACTATATATTTATGATTTCATTTTTTTGTTTTTTTATTTTTTTTTGTATGTTTTGTATGTTTTGTATGTTTTGTAAGTATTTTTATTCCGTGGAAGAAAGAGATTCATGTTTCACATTCTTGTATAATTAGTAATCTGTCCTTCCTCTTTCTCTCTTTTATTTCAATGCACCACTGATCTGTCTTGAATCAGACATATATAGTGGGTATCGGACATACCGAAATTCATCAACTAATGAAAAACACGCACAGTGGCACAAATTATGAAACTGGTTGCTTTTTTTGGTTGTACTACATCATTCATCAGTCTTCATCAAGATCTGTGAATACATATAAGTTTGAATAAACCTCTGAATGGGAGCACCCTTTAGTTTAATATTTTTTGCTGACACTAATCATTGGTAAGTCAAAAAAAAAAAAACAAAAAAAAAAAAAAAAAAAGGAAGAAAACGCAGAGAAGAAGAACAAGAGAAGAAAACGCGGAGGAAGGACTGGGAAGTAGAATTTATATCTTTTTGACTAAAGACAAAAAACTTATTAATCAAGTTTTGGTGTTCTATTTTTAGTATATTATAATTTTGATAAGCAATGCCTGTAAAGTAAACAAACAATCAAACAAGTAAACAGTTTGTCGCCATTGAAACTCCGATTAATAATGAGACAAACACAGGCATGTTCTTAAACTTACCTTTTCGATGATGTATGCACATATATGGGTTGGGTTTGTTACTGGTTTGATCTTGTCAAGTGTAAACTATATGTAGATGAAACATGCCGATCCATTAGATCATGTTGAAAGAGAGAGAGAGAGAGAGACAAAGAGACAAAGAGAAAGTGAAGGGGACAGAAAGAAAGAGAAGGAGATCTTTCCAAGACATTGTGCGTTCTTGTTGGAAACAAATATGTAACATATTAGTTCATGCTCGTGTAAATAAAGGATAGGTGTAATCTGCTGATCATGAATTCAGTCAATTAATGAAAAATGGACAGTACAAAATACACTCAGTTCTTTAACCAGCAGAATAAGTAGACAAATGTCTTTTTTTTTTTTTTCTGGTTAGTGTTCCTTTTTTTTTCATATATTTTTATTTTATTTGTGCGGTGATTTACTTTCCCATGAAACACGGAAATGCAAAGAAATGTGTAATCAAAAAGTTTTATCTAAAATAAAACCGATATTTTTATGGTTTTGAACACTTTTGGTGTAATCTTTACGCTCAAACGTTGATTATGCGGTTTTATGTCTTAAATCCAATTTTTACTTAACTCCAAAAAAAAACAAAAAACAAGACATTAATTAAGGTGAGTAAAGAAGAAAAAATCGTTTATGCATTCTGTTAGTACTGCGTAAGGAAACAGCGAGTATCTATGAGAAGTTTTAAAGTAAAACAAGAGAAAACAAAAAAAAAAACAATACTGGTATTTGTGCCAAAGTTTACTGTAGAAGTATTAATAACAGTATTAATAACAGTAAGAATAACAGTTACGGGAAAATAAAGTGAAAAGTAATATTATTATTTCATCATTGGATGTATTATTGAATTCTCGAATTTTGATATATTATCGTTTGCGATTATTTGTAAATAGTATTGGTCATGAAAAGTGGGTGAAACATTACTCAAGACAAAAAAAGTAACATTTACGCAGCGGATCACTTCGGAAAAGATCACTCCGGGGAAGGATCCCTCCGAGTGATCGGATTTGTTTCCTAATAATATGATACCAAGAATGGCACATGAAGTCAAAAAACAAGACAAAATAAGACAAAAAGAAAGGCGTAAACATAGCAAAAAAGACATAGCAAAAGACAAAGCAAAAGACAAAGCAAAAGACAAAACAGGAGACAAAAACTAACACATCCTGCGATGATAAACAGAGAGAATAAAAGACAATAATAATTCCAAAAGAGACAAACAATTTTTACTAAATGATTCTTCTCCTACTTTTTTTATGAAACACAAATTCTTTAGTCAAAAGTTTATTAGTTTTAGAATTGAAAACTGTCCACAAAATAACAATAGTTATATTTTTTATTAGTATTATAATATTCAATACCATTTCTCCTTTATTGGCTTTTCTTGTTTCTATTGCTTTCATTTTTCTTTTGTTTCTTTTGTTTCTTTTGTTTCTATTGGTTTTCTTCTCTTATTCTATTGTCTCTAGGGTCTTTTACAGTTCTTGTGGCTTTTTTTCTTTTTTTTTTTTTTTTTTAAGCTGGATTCTTTTCATTCTTTTTCAATCTGGAATTTTCTTTGCCTTGAGAAATCGGACAATGAAAGAAGCAAGAGAAGCAATAGAATCGCAAAAGGCCAAAAATGGAAACATTCTTGAACATCTTGAACATCTTGAACATCTTGATGATGATGATGATGATGATGATGATGATGATGATGTTATTGTTGTTATTGTTGATATTGTTGATGATGCTACCAAGGCTTTTTTAAATAATGTTTATTGTGTGGAGTGTAGTACAGCGATTTAGACAGAATTTTTTAAGCAAGAAATATTTTCATTACTTTTCAATGAATTAATGATTCATTGAATTATTGAGTCAGATTTTGAACCAGATTTTGAACCAAATTTTGAACCAAATTTTGAACCAAATTTTGAACCAAATTTTCAACATCAATTCCAAGAARATTTACATTTGACATATGGGATTTCATTTTTTGTTTTTTTGACACTTGGTGAGGGGGAACGGAACGGACACATCTATACATATATAAACAATCATTCTTTTTCTTGGAGTCATCATTTTCATCTAAAACAGGCATATATAATTCTCTTTATTCTGTCTAGGAGTTTACCGTAATGTTTCAGATCATAATGCTGGACTGTTTAAAATGTTGGGTCTCACCGTTGTTATTCACCTTTCACGGTTTTAAGTTACTGCCAAACTGTTGCAAACGTGCTATGCTGTAATATTAATTTTTTTTTGGAACGGAAATTATATATATATATGATATATAGTGAAAAATGCCTAAAAGAAACCAACTCAACATATACTTAAACATATACACATAYATATACCCGAATTACACTGCAAATAAAAGAGTTTAGTGAAGAAAAAAGAAGGCAAAAGAAAAAAAAACAAAGAGTAAAAATATAAACGGTAAAAAGGCTGAAAGTTATTTAAGATAAATCCCAATAATCAAAGAAACAACAACAACATAACATTATCAAAAAACAAAAAAGAAAAAGAGTTCATGTGTTATTATTGCTAGCATCAAGAAGTGTAAGCATTAACAACAGAATAAATAAATATATATATATCAAAAAAAAGCAAAATCAACGCTATAAAATATATCATTGAATAATAACCCTATACTCAATTAACTGGACAAAAAAAAAAGACCCAAATAAAACAACAAATAAAGAGAGATAGATATTGATTGATATAAAATATACCAAAAAACAAAAAGCAAAAAACAAAAAGCAAAAAACAAAAAGCAAAAAAACACAAATCAAAAAAGCACAAATCAAAATCTATGAAAAACTATACAATAAACACAGATACCATGAGTACTTCAAGTAGTTTGAACACAAACACGCCTAACAATATTTATACCAACACAAAATCTTCTCAAGTCATCAATACTAACGAACCGGAAAGATACAACCCGCCAGCTGATGGGCAGCCTACTGCGCCTATCAAGTTGACCAATGCCAATACTTCCACCTCTACTTCTGTCAACAACACTCAAAAGGGCATGCAGAGTCAGACTAATCAATCTTTCACACAAAAGTTGTACACGATGTTGAGTGACGAGAGTTTGAAAGATTTGATTTGGTGGTCGCAATCAATGGACTCGTTTATGATCAAACCAAATGAACGGTTTTCTAAAGCATTGTCTATATATTTCAAACATACAAATGTGGCATCTTTTGTGAGACAGTTGAATATGTACGGGTTTCATAAGATTAACACGAGTGAATCTACAACCAACGAAACAAACGCAAGTGGCACAAATCAAAGTAGAAATATTTCCAACCCAACTTCTAATACCACAAGCGGGAAAAAGAAAAGCAATGTTTCTGAAGATGGAATCAATTTGTGGGAATTCAAACATTCCAAAAGTTATTTTAGAAAAGGTGATTTAGAAAATTTGARAAAAATTAAAAGAAGAGCTTCGAAAAATACCGTTACCCATGTGGCTACGAGCACTACAATTAGAAATGGCACAGCAGCAGGACCATCAACGACAAGACCAATAATAAACAACCACACAACAGAAAGCAGCGGAGCACCAACAACGAGACTGCATCCACTCGGGTACAATCCTCCACTTGGAAACAACAMAAGTTTGAACAACTACACAATAAACCACAGAAACAGTTATCCTGGTGAGGCAACCACAAATGGAAGTGGAAACACAGTGGGACTGGCGCCTCAAACACTTACCATACATGCAAATGAAAGTCAAACGGGGATCAATACCAAGCCGTTTTATTCCAATACACAAGATGCCAGAAGCAGCAGTTTGAACAATTTGCCTGCTGCTTTGCCTTCTGCCAATAATTCATCCACTAATATCAAAAACACTAGCAACAACAACAACAACAACATGTCTACTTACAATAAAAACAACCTGCACAACAGCACACTAATCAACAATCAGTTTGCTCATTCGTTGCACCGGTCTAGTGTTACCAGCGTCTCCAGCATGCCAACTGTTTGCAATCCACCAGGAGTCCCAGCAAACATGGATTCACATCTTATGGATCCATCTAAACCGAGAAACAACAGCGTTCCTGCCAATGCTTACAAAGACATCAATAATCAATTGCCAWCACCAATGGAAAACTACACAACTCAAAGTGCACATCTGCAGCAATCTCCAACGTCGTTTCAAAGAAAATCTCTTTCTAATTCTGCATCCGAGTCAATGAGCAACATGGAAAACTCCAAGATGTTCCAATTGGTTATTGACGAGTTGCAAAACATTTCTACAGACAACATCCAAATACTTGAATTGTTTCAATACTATTTGAGTGAAAAAAGAAATGATGGGAATTCTAACAACACCAACTATATGAATCGCTCAGATGCCTTGCTGAATGATTTACAAAGTTTCAAAACAAACATTGCCAACAGGTCAAACAAAATTATCGACTTGCTAAAAAACAAAAATATGGCCTACTTGCAACTGAACAATAACAATCTGATAAACAACAACAATACTGTGAGTAATACGGCAAGTACCACTATGGGTGGAAACAATGAAATGGTGAAATCTGAACAAATTGGGAGTGCAGTGCACATGTATCCAAATGTGCCGGCAACAGTCAAGACTCCRCCTCCACCTTCACTTACTTCTTCTTCTTTCACTGGGATGCCTGGTCAGGTACAAGGCAACAGCTCGTTGAGAAACATGAGTGTTATTGATCCTTTGCAGCCTTTGCCCTCCCRGCAAGTGCAATCTTATCAACCTCAGTTGAACGCCCAGCACGTCCAGCACGCCCAGCATGCACAGCACGTCCAGCACGCCCAGCAYGCMCAGCACGCCCAGCAGGCTAATCAAACTCAACAAGCTACAACAGGACAGCACGAATTTACGAGGGCCACTCCACAACCTCAACACTATGTTCCTTCCAATGCACCAATGTCTCCATTTTCTGTGAGAACTTACGAGATGTCGAGTTCCAACCCACAAGTACCACCAAAAAACACAGAAAACAACTTGACCTCGTCGAACCCAACCCCACAACAACAACAACACCAACAACAGGTGAAAAATGAGCCTATGGCTTATAAACCGTATTACCCTTTTGGAATTATGCCACTTGGTGCAGGTTATCCCAAAAATGACGTGCAACAAAAACAGCAACCACATGTGCAAAACTACCAGCCTCAACTGCAACACCAARAATACGTTACTCCACACCAAAGCCAACCAGTTGTAAACTACCCACCGAGTAATAACAGCAATCAAAGCGTTGTGGCAAGCCAGTCACAGCAGCAGACACCGTTTTTCGCAAGAACAAATTCCAACCCCAGCAACAAGCTGAGAATATCCGTTTCTTCAAGCGCTACAACAATGTCTTCTAGCAACGATTTCCACAGCCACCACAATACCAACAACAACGACAACRGTGCCGGAAACGGCAACGAGTCGCGTGTCTCAGTGAGTTCTCTTCCCTTGACTATGGGTACCGCAACAAGCTTTTTGCCTAACCATCAATATATCCAGATGCCTTCGACCCAGGCTATCATCAATATCAACGACGCATCTTCAAGAAAAAATTCGGCTAACAACAATGCTGGTGCATATTCCCTGCCTGGTTTGTCTCAGCCAAATATTCCTATGCAATCTGTGCCTCAGCACAATGTCGCTCAGCCAAATTTTTCACTTCCAGGTCTGCCTAGACTGAACTCTTCAGTTTCTGCTTCTTCGTCGTCTACACTGTTGAACGCTAGCCATCTTCAGCATAAGCCAAGTGTCAGCGGATCAAACCCACATTCCAAATCCGATCTTTATTCTTTGTTGAACACAAGAAACGATTCATCAAACACAGAGTCTGCTGAACAACAGCACCAGTTGTTACAGAAGTTGAACAATACTAGCGCACAAGCCACAATAGGTATGAAGCGCACGTACTCTGACACATATGGTTCGAGGGCCCATTCAAACAATATTGATCCAAAGACTCCAGCTCCGCTCTGAAACAYTACGGACCGTGGTTTTGAGGATTTTTTTGAATATTTCAAATAAGGATAAACAAATTTTTCGTTATAGCAAATGTAACTTTATATGTGAGTTTCT
>LPNM01000008.1:439067-457283 GCA_001747045.1 Hanseniaspora osmophila | reverse complement strand
GTTTTCTCAATACATAATTTTTAATTCCTAATTATACAGAAAAGTGGTTTATAAGATAGCAGTTATATTAGTCTAGCATGATTACTTTTATAAAATTGCTGATATACTATTGACACCTTGCACTATTTTTTTTTCTCTCCCATGCATACCAAGTGTAGAGTCAACAAAAGTGGTCACAATCACTTTGCCAAAACTTGGTTTGGTTGTCTTGAGTGTACAGAATATTTCACTCACATTAGCTTCGCTCGTATGATCATTGCTTAGTTATATTCAAAAAGACACTTGTTGGTCAATATTCTCGACCCAAGCATATCCCAGTCTTGTTTAGTCACGTACAAGTCCTCAATCAACTTGATACTGGCAAAAACACAGCCCCCCTTCCAAGAGATGTACTGTGGATCAATAGGACTTGGAATGATATTCACGGGCAACACTTCTTCTGGTTCTTCCTCTGTTGCTGCGTTTTTCGCGGTGCCGTTCCCCTTGTTCTTGCCTGTGGCGTGTTGAGTGTTTGTTGCAGCAACGGACGAGGGTGTTGTTGCAAAAAGCTCAGAGTCGCGTTGTTTCTTGTGGTACTCGCTCAACGTCATTTCAATGATGTCGTCCACGGTGTACAATTTTTCCTGGTTTAGAATCCCGTTTTCAATGACATTTGTGTTTAGTTTCCGCAAATTAGTTTCCAAGTTTTTCAGTACAACGGGCAAGTACGTTGTTGCCAACATCCGCGGTCTGTATATGTTCAACCTGTCCATTAACAACACGTCCAAGTTTGGAATCTGTGAGCCACCACCAACAACAAGGATATTGTTGTAAAAAAGTTTCAGTTTGGAATACTGCTGGCACGAAACAGTAGCGTTTACTATGCTCTCAATAATGGCTTTATCAAGCGGATAGTAATTGAGACTGTTGTTTGTGTTTAGTGATTGTTTTGGGTTAGAAGTTTCGTCATCACCATTGTCGTTGTTTCCCGAATTTTGTTTTTCTGAATTATMCAGAAAAACATTAATCAAGTTTTTCATGGTATCGTATTCTTCGTACGACTCGCAATAAGCTTTATTTTCTATAAGATTTTGTTGAGATTTTGATACTGGGTTGTTCATGTTTTCCGTGTAGATGTCGTTTGATTTGTTGATCAAATTTGATTCAAAGTTTTCGTATTTTTGCAATTGATGCAAGYGGTTAATGATTTTAGGATAAAATAAGGTCAACGGCGTCAAAAAAACTTCATCAAAAATTTTGAAATCTGTTTTCATTGAGTGTTCTTTTTCAGATTCAGCATATTTGATACAATTACTAAACAACTGTACGGTCACATCCGAATCCTCAAAAGTGCAATATTGATTTTTCAATGTTTCCAACATATAATTACCGGATCTTGACTGGATATCAAACTTTAAGGGGAATTCCATTTTTTTCAAAAAATTCCCCAAAACCAAATTCAAATCTTGGGACCCGTAATTCAAAACAACCTCACTGTCCGGAACAACTGTTCCGTCCAATAAACAACTGATCTTGGTGTTTGCAGACCCAATGTCCACAATACACGAGCTCTGAGACAACCCTGCCCCATAGGTAATAGACACAGACTGCTTTATGATTGCAACTTGTGCAAAACCAAACTCGTACAAGATCATGCGTATAAAGTCTTCCACATATGGTCTGGTGTACAGGTCCGGCACCACCAATACGACGTTGTATTTGCCAAAATCTTTCAATGTCAAATTCATTTTGGTTTGCAAAACGTGCATCAAAAGACAGTAAACATCGTTCCACAACGGCATGACCCATTCACCACTTGCTAGATGATGTTCAGTGTAATACGGGTCAATCAACCCACTTACATTTAAATTGGCAAATGGGTACCGTATATCAAATTTCGATGGGTCACAAAGTGAGGCTTCTTCGGCAAAGTAGAGTTTGTTTTGAACACTTTTCTCCTTTTTCTCATTCTCGTTTGCGTTTTCGTTTGCGTTTTCGTTTGCGTTTTCGTTTGCGTTTTCGTTTGCGTTTTCGTTTGCGTTCTCGTTTGCGTTTTCGTTTGCGTTCTCACCATTGATCCATTTCGGTCTGTGAATGTCCTGATTGATTGGGATTGTTTCTATATTGGCATGTTTTGAATTGAAGTTGAGCACTTGATTTCTGTACTCATTTGGAGAAACTTTTCTCTTGTAGTATCTCATTCTTTCGATAAAATTCTGTCTCATAATTTTCTCAGTTTCTATGAAATCAGTAGTTGTACTTATATCCATTGGGYCATTGATCAATGGTTGCATTGGAGTTGAAAAACCCYCATGTTTCAAACTAGCAACACAATTGGGGACTATCACAGGTTGTTCATCTGTGGAAAATCCAATTTTCAAGAATTTTGAACCAGGATCAATGACAATGGCAGGCAAGTTGTCATTCAAATTTGRTTGTTTTTCTTTTGATGCAAACAATTGATCGTCATTTTTCAAGTAATTTGAAGAGATGTTTTTCAAATTGATCAAATTCAAAGGTTTAATAAAACTTGTTGTATTGTTATTTTCAATTTTTTCGATTCCAATCGTTTTCAATTTTTTAGCAAACTCTTCAGCAGCTTTGATCCGTCCCAACCTTCTCTTTTCCAACAAATGCATAGGCACTTTTTTCCCTGCACCAACATAATTGCTTCCGCTACTATTTTTTTTATTACTATTTGATCCACGATTATTTGAYTTTGAATTGGTAGCATTAGTATTAATATTAGTATTAGTATTAATATTAGTATTAGTACTAGTATTAGTATTAGTATCAGTATTAGTATCAGTGTTGGTAATGATAGGTGCTGWAACAGGCGATGAAGAAACTGGTTGTTGTGAGTTCGATGGCACGGGACTCAATTCCAATGGCGTGTTTGTCACAGATGAAAATGGTGCAATGCTTGGAGTATCAATTTGATCGTCATTGTCCACATCATTGAAGTTGTTCTCCTGACCTGGAGCAGTACCATCATCCACTTGGTCTCTGTTCCTTTTCTTGCCGTGTATCTTTTCAGCTGTGCTCATTGTAACCTTTTGGATTGTTTTGTTGGTTGAGCTTACTATTATATATATATATATCAAAGTAAATAGGTATTATATTAACAAAGCATCATGGCATAGACAAGTATTTTCTGTTCTTGTATATTGAAAAGCTGAACATTTTCTACAAAAGCTGTTGTTACCCAAACATGAAAAATAAATAATTAAAAAAACTATAAACAGCACGTGATATAACAAGCAGCACATTTCTCGTGACCTACCTGTTTCACGTGATACACCTATATTTTATATTTTTGGTGTCTCTTTTTTCATTTTCCATTTTTCCCCTAATTCTTTTTTCTTTCTCATTGTTCTTTCTCATTGTTTCTCTCTCTCTCTCTCTGTCTCTTTCTTGCTTAGTTCATTCCGCGAACTTTTTGTGTTCTAGAATGAAATTAAAAAGGTTTGATCTATGATTTACGAGTAATAAAACTGATATAACTGATATAACAACTACTTAAAGTACCTTACCTTATAAAWCAACAACTTATACCTTTTWGATTAGTAAATTAACTCATTTGTTACTTTAATTTTGTGTCATATCTCCTTTTTAGGTGATTACAAATTACTTTGATTKACATTATATTGTCTATTTTATTTAATTGTGTCTATTTATTYTGTAAACATATTCTATAAACTTATAATGATAATGATGATGATGATKATRATKATGATGATKATGATGATGARRAAGTTATGGTTGTTATTTAAACACAGTGCAAAATAAMAATAATCAGTTGAAAAAAGACAATGRAGTAATATATACATAGATTCTTTGAATACATTAAATATTGAAAACGAATGGYTTAATATGCTAAACAATAATAATRRTGATTGTGAATATTGAATATATATATAATGGTATAACTTATTTCTACTTGATGTATAGTTTGAAAAACAAGTTCAAGCATAACTAGCCAACAAAGAAACAATACSCCCCAGCTAGTTAACAACGAACTAATAATAATAATAATAATAATATTRATATTAATAGTAACAATAATAAYAATAATAATAATAAYAACAAATATGAAAGAATCAACCAGTACCTTTAGTCTTTTTTCTATATTCCATAGATCTGGAGATCGCACAAGCAAATCTRATACGAGCGTAGCTAATACGMGSAAATCTGATACGAGTGAAGTTAGTACGAGCRTAGCTAATACTAGCGTAGCTAAYACAAAAGATTCGAGTAACAGTGGAATGAGTAGTGATAGTAGTTCTTATAATTATAGCACCAGTTCCACCTATAGCAATAGTTTTAATAATAATAATAGTCGCAATAATCGCGACAAAAGAGATTCCATTCTTTCTAATGTCCATCCCTTTWGTGAAAGAAGTTTGAGTATTGCTAAACTTTCTATTAAACATCATAAAGACAGCACAAACACATATTACAAAAACACCACGACTACTCATCATAGACGCACAAAGAGTACGGGCAGTACTCTATTGAATACCGAACATGAACGTGTATACTCTACAAATGGACCMAAAAAAGTACATGTGAAAAGATTTTCCTTCACTTTATCYAAACCGCCTGTTTTTAGACATTTGAGTAATGACAAGAGTRATAAAAGCGGGAAAAAGGTCAACAAAAAAGAGGAAGAAGAAGAAGAAGAAGAAGAAGAAGTAGAAGAAGATGGTAGTGATGTTTCATCTATTTTTGATAGTAATGGTAATATGTCCGGTGARAACACTAGACGGAGTAGTAGTATTTTGGATATGTCTTTGGAAAAAGAGGTTGCAAAAAGTTCTTCAAGTAATTATGAGGCTATGGGTAATCCAGAATGGATCCAGTACTGCTTGATGATTGAAAGGAAAAAAAAATGGTGTAGAGATAGGGTCCAATACGAAAAAAAAAATGCTAATTGGAACATCAATTTGAAGGAAAAACAACATTGTGYTTCGTGTACGGACTACTCCACACACTCCAACAAATCAAAAGCATCRCAATCTACYTCATCCATGTGTGAATCATGCACGGAAAAYAAATCAACTTTTTTGAACCAATGTCCACATTGCGACTACGTGGCCGACAAAACTGTGATCTAYAAAGCTTTTTACACCTGGATTTTAAATTCAGCAAATGTAACACCATCACAAGTACCCGTGGTAAAATGTCCTTGTTGCGACACAAARTATGAGCTAAGAGGAATGCAATGTTTTGAATGGAGAAACATGTTTTACTTGGTGATGCTTGCACAAGAAAGATGTCTTTCGTGTTTCCAAAACATAACTGTTCAAAACGACTCTTGTGTCGGTAAATCTCATACGGTGAATTTTTACTGTCCACAACTGAACAACACCACGAGAATATGCACAGATTGCTACGAAAATTATGAGGAGTGGAAGGTCAACTGCCCAAAGTGYTTCTATGTGTTTGATTTGGAAGCCTTGAAAACGAGCACTCCAAAAAGACAAAAAACACAGACCGGCAATCACTCGTGCAACATCGTGCAATGTCCCTTTTGTTCATCTCCAACATCGGTTTCGRAACAAACAGCAAGATACATCCTTGGTTCCGCAGCAGCCATTGCCACATACGAGCAAAATTAATACAACCTAGCAAATGAGAGTTCCTACAGTGCTAAAGTACATCTACTTTGCACTCCTTTCCTCTAAGAATGGCTTTGAGTCGTATAMGTACTTATRRATGAATAGTTGGTGTCTGGTTTATATTCRCGGCATTTGTGTTTGCAKAACAAGTATCAACRGAGTAAGTGCAAGTGGTCAAGACCGTTGTTTTGTCGGATACCCYTAACATTGAAGCCTTGAACTTCGCAAGCTCTTTTGAGCATGAACTWCGAATTGTAATTTAAATTATCAAATTGTTTATAAAAAGTAAAATTTTTAATCAATTATTTTTRGAATTCGCGTTTTGCCCGTATTTAATTTATTGTTACTCCTCATGTTTTTTTTTTTATTTTTATTTTTATGTACTCCGGATTTTAATTTTGTGTCTTTGAGGAGGTTGTTTGTGATAAAAACGCGTTTAAATTAATTCCCCCCCCTCTTTTAACTTTAGTCTGAATTAATTGAATGTTGCTAATCAAAGCTAACACAAATCAAAAAAAAATTACTACAAAGTCTTGGCAAAACTTAAACTCTCCAAACTCTTCAAACAAAAGAAAGACAAATTACTCCAACAAGAATCTACAAGAAATATGCTTAGATTTACCAACAAAACCAAGTTGGTCGCCCAAATGGGGCAAAGACTATACAGCTCTAGACAATCAACGGTCTACGACAAAACCATTGGCAACCTTGCTCTTCCAGACACCACCAAGGTTATTATCCAGGGGTTCACAGGGAAACAGGCCACGTTCCACTCCAAAATCTCTATGGACTACGGCACAAACATCGTTGGTGGGATCAACCCGAAAAAAGCAGGCCAAACCCATTTGGACAGACCCGTGTTTGCCACGGTCAAAGAAGCTATGGCCCAAACGGGTGCCACGGTGTCYGGGATATTTGTTCCACCACCCATCGCTGCCAACGCCATTAAAGAGGCGATTGAAGCCGAGATCCCACTAGCCGTGTGCATCACAGAGGGRATCCCGCAGCACGACTCGTTGTACATTGCCGAAATGCTTGCCTCCCAAAGTAAAACAAGACTAGTYGGACCAAACTGCCCGGGGATCATCAACCCTGCTTCGAAAGTGAGAGTCGGCATCCAGCCAACTTCAATCTTTCAAGAGGGTAAAATCGGGATTGTGTCCAAATCCGGAACATTGACCTACGAAGCGGTGCAGCAAACAACCTTGACCGGCTTGGGTCAGACTATTGTGATCGGAATGGGTGGGGACGCCTTTCCGGGCACAGACTTCATTGATGCATTGAARTACTTTCAAAACGATCCAAAAACAAAAGGATTGATCTTGTTGGGAGAAATTGGTGGGTTGGCCGAGATTGAAGCTGCGCAATTCATTACAGAAATGGGGCTCAGCGACAAAATGCCAATTGCCAGTTTTATTGCCGGAGAAGCAACAGCAGGGATTAAGGGCAAAAGATTCGGGCACGCGGGGGCTATTGCTAGCGGTGCCGACGACACTGCTGCTGCAAAGAAGACCGCTTTGAGAAACGCAGGTGTTGCTGTGGTGGACTCGCCAGGGATGTTGGGACAAGCCTTGTTGCAAGAGTTTTCCAAGAGAGTGTGATTTAGCATAAAACTAAAAATGAGGTACAAAATTAAAAAAAAAAAAAATTATCATTATTACTTTTCCCTTTAATCATCAATACAATTTCTCTTATATAATATGCAAAAGTTGTTCATAGTTCATCTCAATATTCAATATCAAGTCTTCTTTAACGTTTATGTAGCAGCCGTTGGTGTTTGAAAACCTATTTGATGAAGAAACTCTTCCTTTTGGAACAGAYGTTTCCCAATCAACCACATCCCATTTAAAACCAACGGTTTTCACAACCGTTGTTGGGTTCCCCAAGGGCAATAACCCACAATTCAGTAGCACTTTATCCTTGATTTCAGCATCGTATTTCAAGTAAAAAGGTCCTTTAGGAACTTTGATAATGATATCTGATCCAGTCACAAATATCATTTTCGGATCACATGTCCCGCAATTTGAAGTAGGCGACGGAACATTTAACCAATCGTAGTACAAATGAGCAATACTTTGCACTGTCTGATCAAATCTTCCACCAATTCCGTTCAAGCATATGACTTTGAAATTTGGCACTTTTTCCAAAAAATCTGCTTCGTGTTTTTCGTCTAGTTTATGAATACCATCAAATATCTCAATACCATTGTTTTCCTTAGTAGTATCAATATAATTGTCTTTTAAAAGATTTAAAAAAGTCAATTTCATCACACTTAGTGCTTTGGAAAGATCAGAAGAAAGTTGCGTTTTTTGTCTGATCACCACTGTTCCCATGGAAGCATAGTGTTGGGCCACTTCTGGCCTCAAAGAATCGAAATCCCCAATGATGTAATCTGGAACATAAGAACGATCAAACTCGTACAACCTGTTCCCACCACCATCGGCACAAATCCGAACATGGCATTTCTCCCATAATTTGCGAAACAATTCTGGCAAAATGTCAATGTCCTGATTCAAAATGATCAACCCGTACGGTTCGTGCTGGGGCRATGCAGTGTGGTTGCTGGGAGAAGAAATAGAGTTGGTGTTGTTATTTGTGCTGCTCGAGTTTCCATCGACGTTTTCTTTGTTTTCATCATTGTTATGTTGTTTATGYGAATGCGCCGTGCCGTTGATGAGCAAAGTCTTTTGTGGAGTAAAAATCTCTCTAATGTCTAGTTGGGCTTGGTAATCTTGGGGCAATTCCAATGTCACTCTTTCTGCATGTTCGGTGACTTTCACCAACAATTCCTCGTCAAGCATTGTTCCTGCAAAACAGTTTTCTGGAAGTACGGTCGRGGTTTCCGATAAATTCTTGCTTTTTACTGGTTTTGGTATTGTAGATTGAACTTTTCCACTCCGATCTAGATGAACCATATTTGTCGATAACTAATTGTGATCAGTTGGAAAGAAAGTTTAAAATGTTGATGAAGGTTTATCGGATAATTAAAGTTTGATACTCTAAGGAAAAAGGCAAAATAAAACAAATCCCCCAGTTTGACCTTTTGGTGTTATCTCTACAAAACTTTAAAGTAATCAAGTAAATGATGCTCGAAGAAGAAGAGGAAATAGGCTTACAGTTACCTATTTCATCTGCCTGATTACTCTATAACCAATATCAACTCCAAAACAAAAAAAAAAAAAAGATATCAACAGTTGAATCGGTAATAACATTGTTAACAATATCGAAATTGGCTTTTTAACGAAAGAAAGTCATTATTCAAATCAAATTTATTATTCAATTTTTTTCAAATAACTGCATGGGAGAATAAATTCACTAATCAATTGATCTGTCTTTGTGTTTATGCTGGGTGCTTTGAATCGGAAAAAACAAAAAAAAAACCAAAAAAAAATCTATTTGGCTCGAGATGGTGAAAAATAATAGTGATGATGATAATAAACATGGGTTAGAAAACGCTGAACATCTCGAAATGGGAAGAAAAGACAAAAATGCAAAAAAACATTATTTTAATGGTCACCTGACAGTTATCCAAAAAGGGAAGTTTACAGCAAAGGATGTTTTTATCATTTGAAATTCAGAATGGTTATATACAACTTCAATACAGGGCTAGAGATTGAGATCTTGTTGCTTTTGTGATGAGAGATTGACAAATGCTGGCTAAAAGTGTTGCAGATGTTGATAGTGTCTAATGTTGGAACAACTCAAAAAAAAAAAAAAAAAGATAGACTTAAAACAGTATGACAAGTCTTCAAGGAAAGTCATGCAGGCCAGATGGGCTCATTCTTGTTAGCATAGGTATTTCGTTATATCGTGCATGTTTCAAGTTAAGTGAATCTTTTGATAGCACCTATACGACGATCAGCTGAAAGTCACATGGTGTATGGGGTTGCATGGGTAGTGATAAGTTTCATGGCCTTGTCATATATTAAGGCACGTGACTCTAAATTTGAATACTCACCTGATTTTGATAGCAGGAATTCTCTGATGGGACAGAACTTTTACAACAGTAAACTAATGAATGCTATTCTAATATRATTTAAAACCCCATTARAGGAAAAGCTTACCAAACCCAAATTGGTCCCAKTTTTTAAAGAGACTAGTCATCCTTMTAACCTTTCAAAGTCATAAACAGCAAACAGCCAAAAAGCACAAACCTGGGAAAAATGAGCGGMGATAACAAACACAAATACAGAATGGAAATCCAGCAGATGATGTTTGTGAGTGGAGAAGTAAACGAGCCGTCTGTGGCAACAACGTCATTGATTGAAGACATTGTCAGGGGCCAGGTTGTAGAGATCTTGATGAGATCCACAACAACAGCCCATGCAAGGGGCTCGAAAAATATCATGCCCGAAGATGTGATTTTTTTGATGAGACACGATAAAGCTAAAGTCAATAGATTGAGAACATATTTGAGTTGGAAAGATTTGCGGAAAAACGCCAAAGATCAGGACAACAATGCTGCACTTGGTGGAGCAGATGCCGTGGATGCTGCTGAGGGCGGTGCTGGAGGTTCTGGGGTAGGAGCAGGAGGAGCCGGAGGAGCAGGTGAAGGGAAAGATTCTAAAGATCCTGCAAACATGAAATTGAAAAAATCGACAATCAAATTGCCATGGGAATTACAGTTTATGTTCAGTGAACAGCCGTTGCAAAACAATGAAGACGACGACGATGACGATGAAAGAGAAGCGCATTTGGAAACAATGAAAAGGCTTAAAATGGCTGATGACAGAACAAAAGATATGACCAGGGAAGAATATGTTCATTGGTCTGATTGCAGACAAGCAAGTTTTACATTTAGAAAGGGTAAAAGATTCAAAGATTGGAGCGGAATCACAAGTCTTATTGATGGGAAGCCACACGACGATGTTATTGATATTTTAGGGTTTCTTACTTTTGAAATCGTGTGTGCTATAACGGAAACCGCCTTGAAAGTAAAGGCAAAAGATGAAAGGATATCAAAGGAAAAAACAGATCAGTCACAAAAACACGATGCTCAAGACGACGATTCTGTAAACGGCACGATAAGGAAAAGAAAAAGAAGGTTGTTTGATGGCCCTGAAAACCCAGTAAACCCAATCAATACTTCAAACGTTCAAGAAGCCTGGAGAATCTTGCAGATACAGGATCACAGACATAGAGCTTTGGGAAATTTCAAAGGCCAAAGGGCAAGATCGAGACCAATGATTCTATAAAGTATGTGTATATATAGTGAACGTTTTTCTGGGAAGGGCGGAGAAGTTTTTTGTTTTTTGTTTTTTGTTTTTTGTTTTTTTTTTTGTTTCTGAACTTTTGCAATAGGCTACAAGTCACACAAATATTCCTGTTTTGGAAGGATCTTTGGAGAACCAAATACGTTTGAGCAACTTTTCGCTTTCCATGTAACGCAAAATCTCTTCGTCCGTGTAATTTTCATATGCAGAACGTAATTCCAACAAAGTTTTCATATTGTGTTGACGCAGCARCTTTTCGTTTCTAGCAAGTAGCCGTATTGCGGGAACAAAATATTGACCAATGTTTTTCATACCAGAAGAATCAATCAATACTTGCCGTTTGCACTCGTTTTCTAGTGTATCATCTTCCAACTCGTTATTCAAGTTGTTCAAAATTTCCTTGTATTTTCTCTTGTTTCTTGTTTGACGTTTGGCCTGGTATCTGTTGCTAATACGAGACGCCAAAAAATCACAACAAGGCTCAAAATCGTGAGGGGTCAAAACCTTTTTGAAGCTAGGGGTCTCAAACTCAATACAATCCACATGCAAAGCTTGAAAAAATTGTGTCCAATAGTCTTTTTCAAACAACTGCAAAGATGGCAAAGTAAGTGTATCTAAATAGTGAGGAATAAAGTTGACTAGGCAATCTGTTTTCAATTTACTAGAATTTTCCTCTTCTGTATCGTTACTTTCTTTAACACTGCTGAAGCTGAGCAAAGCATGACTGTTTTTTTGCTTTTTGGTATTAGAAAAAGTATTATCGCTTTGTGTAAGCCCTATGTTTGTGCCGTTTCCTAAACCAGAGGTGCTAAAAATTCCACATTCACTATTGAAGGCTTCATCACGTAAAGTTAAATCTATATCGGGTTTGATGGATGAAATGTACTGAACACCTGTTTTTATGACATCACAAGAGGACACCAAATCAAAATMGTTGCAAATCGCATCAACGGTTTCCATGCTACTGTTGGAACCAATTGCATTGTGTTTATGTTGCTCAGCCGAGTACGTTTCGTGTAAAGAAATGTACTGAAGTTGAAGTAGCGACTGTCTTAGATCACACTTGTTTTTCACCAAAACCGTGTCAATRACGTYTGAAGGAAAAGAAGTGTCCAGCTTTTTTGACAAAAAAGTACGACATGCTTTGAAAGAAGGCTTGTTCAACTGGAAAATCCCATTTTCCAACTCGCATATACCCAGTATGTTTTTAGGAATACATGTTAAGCTCTTGCATGTTAAGATTATTGGTCGCCTGCTCACCTCCAGCAACTTGTTAACAACCAACCAAAAATTCTTGTCAGCCTCCTTGAACAAAACATCCACATCATCAAAAAGCACCACCCCATTTTGTTTTGGAGTTGTGTTGTTGTTGATCACCGTGCTGCTTTCACCATTGACTTTATCATTCTTGTTGACAAACTGGGTTGTAACCACTTCCATACACATGTCCATGATCTGTCTTTTCCCCCTCGTCATTGATGTATTGATTTCAAAGACGTCCATGTTTTGCAAACACGTAGAAACCAAACAGTTTTTCCCAACCGCATCACCATAAAGAATCATTATGGGTACAAACTCTTCAACTTCTTCTGTATTTCCGTTTGCAGGTGCGTCGTCTTCAATGTAATCCGGAACAATGAAATCTGCCATTTCTTCTTTAAACTCATTTATTTGCAGTAGCTTTTTGTAAGACTTTAGTTTGTGGCGGGTGGTTTGTCTGCTCAATTTTTGAAACGACTCCATCAAGTGTTCTTGAAACCTGTCTTTTAAAGATTTGTCCAACAGAAGATCATCAAAAGATTCTGGTTTGAAATGCACGTCCCACTGCTTGAGTGTGTGCATTGGAGGTATGTTCCACGTTTTAACTACTTTGGTGTCACTTTGATCAGTGTTGTCTTGTATCAAAGTTTTGTAGTCCTCTGGTGGAAAGGAAACAGACGATACATTGTAGTTGCTTGATTTTTTCAGCTTCAACAAGTTTTGTAAAAATGGCTGCTGACTTTTAAAATCCATTGGAAGCTTGACATGCTGTGTTGGTGGGAACGCCGAACAGGGCAAACTCTTGACCATGGAAACTTTGTTCAATCTCTTGATTTTCTTAGGAGCGCCGCTAAGCAGATTGGACAAAACAGTCACAGGCCTTCTTGAAAGCTCATTTGAGTTGACGATATTCATTTTTGAAATTTCCAAATTATCTGACATTGGTGGCGTTCCTGCCAATATRAAGGAGGATAATTCATTTACTTGAGGAGGATCGCTGGCAATATTTGAAACATTCAAGATTTCTGGATCTAAAATTTTGCTTTGCGAGTCCTCTGTAAGATGCACCGACAAACATGGATCAATGAAATCAAGCTCGCCATTATCAGCCGACTGACCAAAAAAAGATGGGTTCAGGAAACTCGAGTCTATGTTGCTTGTATTGAGAATTTTTGCATCTGTACTGTCCACTTCCAAAAAATTATTATCAYTTACAGCCCTATTTTKTTTTGCTTCAAATGTTGTTTTAGAGTCAACAATTTCTACAAAAGTGTTCAACTCTTTTAAAGCTTCTTCAGATTTCTTGGTTTGGGTCAAAGAAGACGCCAAAGCTGTGCGTGAGACATCGACAATTTCTATCGACTCGTCAATGTCGATGGGTTGATTACTTTGAGTAGACTCAGTACTGTTCTTTGCTTTTTTCCTCTGCCTACTCTTTTTGGACTTTGTTTTATCTTTAATTTCTGGATTTTTCCCTATCAGAAAACTTTTTAAATTGAGTGATTTCCTGTTGTCTTGGTTGAGCAATTTTTTGCCTTCCTGATTAAAAGATTTCGTGCTGTCTTGATCGAGGCTTTTCATTGGTGATTGAAGGTCATGGAGTGAATGAGCTGGTGATTCTACCGGATTGTCAGGTGGAGTCTTTTCATGCAAAAAACTTGTATCAATATTCAAGTCTGATTCAACAAAAGTGTCCTGCTCGACGTTTATAATCTCAACTGTTTCACCGGGTTGAGGTGGTGAAGATGCTGCTGCTGCTGCTGCTGCTGCTTCTTGAGCCGGCTTGTTCTTTGGTTTCCAAAAACTATCGAGCGTCCTCAAATTTGACATAGTTGAACCAATGCTAGTTGATTGAGCTGGTTTGTTCTAACTGATTTCAGTAAACAACTYAAGTTTATTTTCTCTGAAAACAGAAAATTTGGGGTGATAATTCTTGCTTGCTGCAGAAATCTTTGAGTAYAATTTAAGCTCTTTACACGTAATTTTCACATTTTCAAGCTTTCGCGTTTTTCTTTGAGACTTTGTCGAATTGTAATTTTCCTGTCACGTGGGGACCTGGTAAGGYTTTGTTGGTCAAATAGGCGGAAAAACTTTTAGGTGCTAAAACARACAGCGTTGGCACCAGAAAAGTTGGATTCATTTGACTTGAATCAARATGCTTTGAAGCWTGGATCAATTGTAAATGATAAACGAAATTGAGTTGAAAAAAAGAAAAAAACAAAAAAATAAAAAAAAAWAAAAAACATTCAGAAGGTATCAACTGCTCACCAAATTAAGCCGTTGGAGCTCACGCGTAGTTTTTCAAATAGCGTTTACACCTGATTTTTCTTATTCACCATAATATAATTAGTTTTAATTTTAACAATGGGGGGGAGGGTTTACTGATGATCACATTGATGACGCATTCAAATCCTTGCTACGCTGAGAAAAAAAAGGTTTCATCTTGTCGTTGTTTATTCCTTTTAATTCCGGCAAATTCTTTTTTATCCGGAGTTAGCGAAATGATTTTTCCATAAAAATTCCATCCCGTTACAAAAACTTTTGAGACCTATTGTTTAATTGGAGATCCAAWTTCAATTTWAATTTCAAAAAACAACAAAATTTAATTTTGCAACCAAACATAAAACAATGAAGTTATTGTATGATTTTACGCAAAATTTGGACATACGCGTATATATATCAAGAAACTACCTACGGGTCTTGAGAATCTCTATTTGATCTGGAATTGTCATGAATCATCCTTGGGTTCTGCAAAGGGCACGTAAGTGATGAGTAAAATTTCAGAAACATAAACGCAGTGTATTGTTCTAGATATATATYAGTAGGATGTAGCAGATGAGGTGATTTGTTTCCTTACTGGAAAAAAAATAAAAATTTGTTTAATGATTTTGAATTCCAAAACAACACATCGAAGCTCGTTTAAAACAGTTTTCTGTTATTCTCATCTAGGCAAAGAATATACGTTTATGAACAACTGTCCAACCGGAATGACAGTCGTGTTGCTTTTGATTGCATTACTACAAGCAAAAACTGCTTAATGCCCCCCCTCCCCTCGACGACGTTTACGATTATTTCGTACTCAACATTTACGCGTTTGTTGACAGCCTTTTTAATTGGAGAATTGCAGTTGTAGATCTTGATACTCCAAAGAGCTAGAAAGATCAGCGTATAAAAACCCTTTAACTATTTCATTTATTCAACCCTCACTTAGTATCACTTTCAATAATACCAATTGAGAGCATATTTCCTTCACCACAAGAACACACAAAAAAACCATAATCAAACCATAAAAAATGAGCAGCTCAAGAAGTTCCTTAACCACCACCAACGAATCTTTTAAAAACACAAAAAAAAGTTATGAGACGCAAGAAACTAATGGCAATAAACAAAATGCAGTGCATGTCTCTAAATTAGGACCTAGACCTGTTTATTTCAAAACCACAACCTCGGAAATCATGTTTGTCATGACGGCGATCATCTCGCAAATTATTAACCAAGCTGGAGCCTTGCAAACACTAACAATGTTCAAAATTTTGTCTGAGGACTTGAATACGGACTCCAAAATGGAGTCGTGGTTAATGGCCTCCTTTTCGCTGGTTACTGGGTCGTTAATTTTAATCACTGGTCAGCTGGGTGATATTTATGGGCTAAAAAAAATCTTGATGTACGGATACGCTATTACTTTTGTTTGGTCTTTAATTCTGGGTTTCACAAGGTATACTCACAATGCTTCGTTTTTCATTGTTTCCAGGGCATTTCAAGGGCTTGGGGTATCGTGCATTTTGCCCAATGTCATGGGTATTGTCGGTAACATATACCAAGCAGGGTCGCATCGGAAAAACCTGGTTTTTTCCCTTGTGGGAGCAGGTGCTCCTGTGGGTGCTGTGCTTGGGGTGTGGTGGGCTTCATTTATTGTGCATTTTGATGTCAATGCTTGGAGTTGGTGTTTCTGGGCATATGGTATTTTATGCTTTATTATCTTAGTTTTGAACCATATTTTTTGCCCTAATGGAATTCCGAAAAATACAAAAAATATCAAAATGGATTGGATTGGGGCTTGTTTGGCGGTTGTGGGTTTGATTTTGTTCAATTTCGCATGGAACCAAGGTGCTATTGTTGGGTTTCAAACTGGATATGTTATTGCTCTGCTTGTCATATCATGTGTTGCAATCGTATTGTTTTTTGTTTATGAAAAAGACTACGCCAAGTACCCAATTGTCCCCAAATYAGTGTTTATGAATGCAAACGTTGTGTTTATTTTGGCATCACTGCTGTTTGGGTGGGGTTCTTTTGGATGCTAYTTATTTTATCTTTTCCAAAGAAGAATGAACATTGAAGACATGGATCCTTTACTTGCAGGAACCGAATTTGTTAGTTTTGCTGTTTTTGGTGTTTTCGCTGCATTGACTGTTGCTTTGACAATCAAAAAATTAACACCYCAGGTATTGCTGGTAATTTCCACAATTGCATTTTGTGGAGGATCCATTATGTTTGTTTGCACTCCTTTGCATCAATTGTACTGGAAATTATCATTTTTTAGTACTCTAGTGTTAGTTTTCGGTATGGATTTTTCTTTCCCAGCTGCCTCCATTGTATTGAGTGACAATTTACCAATTGCAAATCAAGGAATGGCGGGGTCCTTGGTAAGCACAATGGTAAACTATGCAATGTCGGTATTTCTTGGTGTTGCCGGTGTGGTTGAAACACAAACCAAAAAACGTATCAGTAGCAAGCATCCTGAATATAGTGAAAAAAGGAAAACATTTTTGGGTTATAAAGCAGCAATGTATTTTGCCATTGGGATTGCAGGCCTCTCCATTGTTATCAGCTCAGCGTATGCTCTGAAAACTTTGGTACTTCAAAAACAAAAAAATGCTGGATCACAGGAAGTACTTGATTTYGAAGCAAATACAAGCGAATCAAATACAAGTAAAGCGAGTACTTGTTGAGTGAGTACTTGTTGAGTCTGAGTAAGTGTTAGCTCTAGAGTAGAAAGCATGACGTTTAAAACAAACTTGACTTCTCGATGTGCTCAATACTCATTTTAAAACACTAAAGTTTCATTTTCATTATATCCTTATATATTGTACATGGTAATGCATACCTAATAATTAGTTTTCTTTAAAAAAGCAACATGGAAAAAAAACTCAAAATTAATATCTTTCTTTTAATCTCGAAGCAACTGTTCTCAAGTTCCCGTAAACTTTCCCAGGTGGAGAACCCAAGATCAAAGAGACTACAGACTCTCTTGCCATTCTGATATGCGTAAACCCACCAAGAATATGGATTTTTGAGTCTGCCAAAACAATTCTGGTTCTTGTTGCATTTTCAATAGCAAATTTGGTTTTCCCGTCTTTCCCAGCAATTCTACCAATGGCTCTTGACAAATGGTCCCCGTTCAAAGTTTTCACATCTTTGATTTCAAAAGTCTCTATATATAAATCGTCCAATCTCAATAACGCAATCGAGTCATCTAGRTCAAACCCTAATGTGAAAGCTTTAATAAAATCAGCCCCCTTCTGAAGTGCACCTGGATCTGTGGTAAATTTTGGATTGGTTTTCATCTCAACGGATTTTGTTTTCAAATTCATTCTGACTTGTAATTTCAAGTGGTCGACYAAAGGTGGGTATATTTTGGTCCAGTTGTTTTTCAATGGTGTCATTCTGTGTGGAGGAACGGGTATCTTTCTGCTTTCAAGTTTGATTTTCATCAAGCCTGCTTCGGCTTGCTTGGTCACATCTTGGAATCTTGGTTTACCGCTTTCATCCAAAACAACTTTGTTGGTAAACGTGTTTTTGTTTGTGTCAGAACCTTTTGTTTGGGAGTCAATACCAGACAAATCCGTAGTGTTTTCTGTGTCAATCAGAATATCATCGTCATCGTCATCAACACTCATGGTGTTATCCAAACCGATGATCTTGCTGCTGGGAGAGGCAGAGGATGCGGTTGGAGCTGGTGATKCTTTTCTTAGTGCAGTTGGAGCAACCATTTTRWTTTCAAAGTATTGTGGAGGCTACCGTGATGTTTTCCTTTTTTTGACTTGGGTTTTTGGACCATGACAGCAATGTTTGTTTGGCTCTGCAATAAGGCATCTGATCCTTATCATGTTAGCTTGTAAAAACGCAAAAAAAMTCACCAAAGA
>LPNM01000008.1:417183-431461 GCA_001747045.1 Hanseniaspora osmophila | reverse complement strand
TTTTTTTGATTCGTCGTTTGCATAAAGAGAATTGCTACCAGTCAACACTTGGTGGCAAAATGTATTCCGTATCTTTGGAAAAACCCTAATAAAAAGATTTATTAACACAAACCAAATTTTCAATTCCATACAAAGGAGAAACAAGCAAAAGCATCAACCACAAGTTCCTTGTATTACAATACCCCAAGTAGAAATCTAATAGATATGGAAGAACTAGGAATCGAAACTTCAAYAAACTCGTTGGGTTCTATCCCAACTGGCCCAACCAAAGACAGTTTTGGCGCAAACTCTGGTAAAATGACCATTCAACAAAGATTGAAAGCCAGACAAGCACAAAAAAGTGGCAACAATGAYGTGTATTTGAAATTGAAAAAACTGCAGAAAGAACATGAATTGTTGGGTTTGCAAGAAGAATATATCAAAGACGAGCAGCGCCATTTGAAAAGRGAGCTTTTGAGGGCGCAAGAAGAAGTTAAAAGAATTCAATCCGTTCCTTTGGTTATTGGTCAGTTTTTGGAACCAATAGACGAGAGCACTGCGATTGTGTCAAGCACCACTGGTATGAGTTATGTGGTTAGAATTTTGAGTACCTTGGATAGAGAACTTTTGAAACCTTCCACCTCAGTCACTTTGCACCGTCATTCTAATGCCTTGGTCGATATTCTTCCTCCTGACTCCGACTCGAGTATCAGTATTATGGGATCTGACGAAAAGCCAGACATCACTTATGCCGATGTTGGTGGTTTGGATATGCAAAAGCAAGAAATCAGAGAAGCTGTTGAGCTACCGTTGACTCAACAAGACTTGTATGAACAAATTGGTATTGATCCACCAAGAGGTGTGTTGTTATATGGGCCACCGGGGACCGGTAAAACTATGTTGGTGAAAGCTGTGGCCAATAGCACCAAAGCAAGTTTCATCAGAGTGAACGGTTCAGAATTTGTTCACAAGTATTTAGGTGAAGGTCCAAGAATGGTGAGAGATGTTTTCAGATTAGCCAGAGAGAATGCTCCATCGATCATTTTTATTGATGAAGTTGATTCTATCGCTACAAAACGTTTTGATGCTCAAACAGGGTCTGACAGAGAAGTGCAAAGAATTTTAATTGAACTATTGACACAGATGGATGGTTTCGATCAAAGTACAAATGTGAAAGTGATCATGGCTACAAACAGAGCAGATACTTTGGATCCTGCTTTGTTGAGACCTGGTAGATTAGATAGAAAAATAGAGTTTCCATCTTTGAGAGATAGAAGAGAACGTAGATTAATTTTCAGCACTATTGCCGCCAAAATGAGTCTTGCTCCAGAAGTTGATTTGGACTCTTTGATCATCAGAAATGATCCGCTAAGTGGGGCCTTGATTGCTGCCATCATGCAAGAAGCTGGTTTGAGAGCAGTGAGGAAGAATAGATATGTCATTTTACAAAGTGACTTGGAAGAAGCCTACGCGGCACAAGTGAAATCGTCTAGTGATAAAGACAAGTTTGATTTCTATAAATAAGCAAATCTGTATAATGTTGATATTGCTAACTACGTGTGTAAATCATAACATAGTGTTTTCAAAAAAAAGTCTTTTTGTGTTGTTGTTTTTTCTTTTTATGAACCTTGAAGTTCTACAGTAAATCATAGCTTTTCAACCATGTACGCAGCCATCCCCAACTTAAAGCTTTCTGGATTACTRAAATCAAAATGATCCATATCTAAATTGTATTTTGTTTCCCAAACTTTTGAGAATTTGTAATTCATAYCTTTCAGTTTGTACGCAACYGATGACGGCATATTGACAATACAACTAGTATTTTTTCCAAATAAATAATGATGCAAAACTTGTTCCAAAAGTTCTGTATCGCAGCCYTTCAAGTCTATAACCTCGTTAAATCCCTTTTTGTAATTTTCGAAAACCTCGATCTGTTGCAACCCTTGTTTATTTAAGCAAAACGAAGTTGTTGCCGAGCTCATATCAGGCTGCAAATACATCCATGTAGGTGGAGAGTAGGTTTTCCACCAGATATGAACAGAGCTTTCAACAGATTTGGCCAAGTCTTTTTGTTGGAAAAACATGATGTTACCTGCTTGATGCAAAACGCCCATCACCACATACATTGTGATATTAAATAAGAACCATGCTTTGAAAAGAATTTTGGGGATACGCAACCTTTGAGAAACCAAAACAATGCAAAAAATTGGCATCAACGGTATTAGAAACCGCAGTTCTTGGTGTGGGAAGATGGACAAAATAGATAGCCCTCCAATGATGGATAAAMCCCAGATGTCCAATTTCAAAACTCTCCACGAAATCAATGGAATAGTTAAAGGACCAAGCATTTGAGGAATGTTCACTAAAAAATGCGTGAACCTTGGATGCAAGCCATGGATGGAAAGGTTTGCRGAGTTCACGTTATACGTTAAGTTCACAATGGGGGAGACCACCAAGCTGTCACTTTTGAAAAAATATGTGTCTACTTTGATTTGGACGTATGAYACCAATAGGAACATGAACCCAGCAGGTATAAGTATTTGTATGTTTTTAGGTATCGAAGAATTCATGGCCAATTTGAGAAGGGGTAAAAACAGAAAACTYGCAAAAGTAACTCTATTGAAAATTCCCACTGCCAAGATAGTACCTAGAGCTAAAGAAAATAATCTATTTYTCTTTTGACTTTTAAGCAGCTTGTGTATCAAAYACATGGCAAKTAGTAACAAGTTTGTTTCAATCCCGTTTGAAAAGGTGTGTGTTTGATAGGATATTGTGATGTGCGAKGTGAAAACTAGTATAAASGTGTTGTAGTATTTTTGCTTTTTGTTGTTGCAATAAWTTTTTTTCAAAACAAACGCAAGGATCCCAACGTACATTAAGTAGTTGTAAACTCTAAACACCACTAACAAATGCAATGGGTTATATGCGGGCTGATAAGAGCTGATGATAGGATATAAAGGCAGGTACCATAGAAACAGTGGTGCAAAACTGCGSGCGCCCTGTGCAAACTCCCAGGGAATTGTCACACCAAATGCGTTTGGGTTCCATTTCCATAGCAAAATTTCAATTGACTGAAAATGCTCATCTGGATGAATATATGAAAAACTGAAAACTGATAGTAACAATGCAGCAACAACGGCCAACATCGCCCATGGCTTGTTGTTCTTGCCAAATCTTAGCATCTCTAATCCTTCCTTATTTGTAGTCCATGTYCYATTTCTCATAAGRRCTYAATGYCTTTCTAGTCATCAACTTTTTGTCGCTTAACGGTGTTGYTRRAGTTCTTCAATTGAARGGTTTCAAACAGTGATTCTCCATCATGTTGTTTTAMTTGACCACGTGACAGGATCTATTTTTATAAAGTCTTTTCTTTTTTTTTTTTCACTTTTTTTACTTTTTTWATTTTTTTTTTCTTCTATTTGGCTATTCTGCGTCAAGGGTTTTTTGGCTTGAATTTTGGGCCTGCAAATTACGTCAAACACTGTTTGAGCTTCCTGTATGGGCAACTCATGTGGTACGAAAATCGCTCTGCGCATTCTGTGGATTGTTTTCCCCGTACAGAATGGGTTTGAACCGTGGTTTGAACAAATGCTTTTGCRCAATTCGATTWTTTTTGTGAGTGGTTTAATGGGAGCGCATAGAATCATCTCTTCAGGTTGTAGCGAGTTAAATACAGAAAGAAGACCARAAAGWATAATTATCCAAMCACCAACACAAGGAGAAAATGGCAGCATTGAATTTGGATTCCCAGGTTATTCTGGAGCGTTTGCAAGGGACTTTGCAAAGCGATTTGGCAGTAATCAAGCAAGCCGAACATGACCTATACGAGTTGCAGAAACAGGATGGGTTTTGCACCGAATTGGTAGGCATAGTGACCAACCAGGAGCTTCCAGCMCCTTCGAGGATTTCAGGGTGCATCTACTTGAAGAACAAAGTTCAAAGAAGCTGGCCGGAAAAAATATCATTGGCCGAACAAAGTTTTTTGAAGGACACATTGGTAAAACTCTTGGTTCAAGAGTGCAACAACAACCATTTGAGACCACATCTTGTTGAAACATTGAGATCGATCTTGTTGGTCGATCAAACATGGGATTTGACAGACACTTGCCAACAATTGTTGAAAAGCAATGATCCRCAATACACCTACGCCGGGATCTTGATATCATTCCAGATTTCTTTTATCCGCAGATGGGACGTTGAAGAAAGCAGAAAATATTTCGATAATTTCATTGAATCGATATTTCCAATTTTGGAAACCATGGCTGACACATTGAAATCCTCTCAAGATTACCAATCCAATGAACTTTTGTATTTGATTTTGAAAATCTTCAAATACGGTTGTTTTATTTCAGCATGTCCAGCGTATTTCAAAAAAGATCCTCAAGCTTTTGATAGACTAATAACTTTGTTTTTGGAGTTGTGCAAAAAACCTTTGCCAAATGAAGTGATGCAATTGGACCCTATGGACAGATCTTTAGATAAAAGATGCAAAGTTCAGAAATGGGCTTACGGAAATTTGAGCAAAATGCTATCCAAGTACACAAGAACCACTAGCAGTATTGACGAGAGCATGGTCAATTATGTTGTTTCCAACACTGTTCCACGAGTTTTGGAACAATATTTCCAAATTATGGAAATTTGGAGCTCGAAGCAACTATGGTTATCGGAAAGCTCTTTGTACAATTTAATCACTTTTTTGCAAAAAATCTGTGTCAACGACAGATTGTGGCCTTACATTCAGCCACATTTGGGGACTATTTTGAACCACTTTATTGTTCCATGTATCTCTTCAAACGAAGACACTGTTCTTTTGTATCAAGAAGATCCAGAAGAATATATCAGAAAATATTTTGACGACAACAAAGAAGATTCGGATAGCGCATCTGCTTCTTCTGATTTCTTATATTCTGTTTCACATAAAAGAAAAGAAGAGATTCCAACTATTTTRAAAGCATTAAGAGACATTTTTGCCAGTTTTGACATAAACAATAAAGAAAGTTGCTACAAACAAGAAGCAGGTTTGAGAATTTTGAGCACGGTCAACACTTTTTTGACAAGTGGAGTTCAAGGTTCATTGACCAGTGAAGAGTTTGAAGGAATCTATGAGCATGTTCTTCTACCAATCTTGGCTTTGGATGGCCAATATCCGTTTTTGGTGGCCAGAGCATTGCATTGCTTGTCTTTTACCGATTATACGTTCAAAAACATGGATTTATTGAGCAAGATCTTTGAGCAAGCATACACCAAATTTATTTCCAGTAGTGTTGAAGACGATGCCACTTTGCCTTTACAAATTGAAGGTGCGGACGCTTTGAGATCTTTAATTTTGAACAATGCATCTATTCACGACCATATTGCTTCATTTGTTCCAGGTATGGTGGAAAAGTTACTAAAACTTTCAGAAGCTTTTGAGTTTGAAATGTTGAGTCAAGTGATTGAGTCGCTTGTTGAAAATTTTAGTGAACAGTTGAAACCTTTTGCAGCTCAATTAGCAGAAAACTTGGCCAATCAATATTTCACTGTTGGAAACACACTGGTCAACGGTGGAGACCAAGGAAACGACGATCAAGAGCTTTTGGCTGCTTCATTGATTTCCACCATGACCACCATGGTTATGTCTATGCCTAAAGTCGATATGATCAAGCAATTCAAACCCGTTGTTGAATTTGTTATTGGCAACACGCAGATTGAAATCATGCAAGATGCCATGGAACTTTACGATAGTTTAATCAATTCTTCCAATGACCTGTATGGTGCCTTGACAGAAGACATTTGGAACATATACGAGGCCATTGTAGAATCTTTTGAACTTTATGCAAACGACTATTTTGAACAATACGAAACTGTTTTCCAAAGTTTGTGCACGTATGGTTTCCCTAAATTGCCAGCCGACAAAATCCAATATGTGCAGAATTTTGTCACTATTGTTGACAGAAAATTGGACTCTTGCGACAATGATTTTGATATCACTGTTGCTATGAATGTGTTGACTTTTTACACGCTTTCGTTAAACGACATTGTTTTGTTGCCAAAATGCTTGGACCTTTATATCACTTACTCTGCTATGGGTGAAGATTCGCCATTGGACATAGAAGAAGAGTGTATCATCAAACTATTATTGGCCTCCTTTGTAGTTCAACCCCAGCAAACTTTACAGCTACTTCAAGATGGCAATACGGCATTAAAACTATTCCAAGCGATGTTTAGCTGTAAGTTTGTTAGTGTGTTTACTTTGAAATTGCATATTTTAGGTACAATGAACATTTTCAAACTTTTGAAAACTGCACCAACAGTTGTTCAAGGCCTGCTATCTCAGTTGAGCAACTCCTTTATAAGTAGCATTGAAACTTTACCAAAAGCTATTAGAAAGAAGGATAAAATGTTAAAAGGAGAGGATATCATTGATGGTAATGGATTTGAAGATGGAGCAAACGATGAGGATGACGAAGACGAGTTTTTTGATCCATACGATGACGATTTTAAGCCATCTGCTATAGACAATGTCAACGTTTTTGTAGAGATCGGTAGTTTCTTCAAGCAGTTACCTGCAGCAGAACCTGAAACATACAACGCCATCATTTCATCGTTGAAACCAGAGAAACTGGCCACATTGAAAGATGTTTTGGAAATTGTTCAGCAGTGAGACATTTATTCTTGTAATCACGTTTCTGAAAAACATAAAGAATGGGGAACATGATAGTTACGCCATTGAAAAAAAAAAAAAAAAATAATAATAAAAAAAAAAAAATAGAAAATTYCCCTACACTTTGACATTATATACATTCTGAAGTTGTGCATTAATCATGTTAGATATCAAGCTCTTCGATAATCATTGTTCTTGCTCTTGTTCCTTTTTCAGTTCTTCTGGTGTTTGATGCTGACTGTTAAGTCTGCTTCTGGATTTTTTGAACAATTCTTCTTGTTGCCGTATTAATTCTTCTTCACTTAGACCGCTTTTCTTCAATTTGGAGTCCCTAATCTGCTTTTGTTTCAAAAGCTTTTGGTGATCGTTGATGACATCGTTTAGCTGTGGGATGAAATCTTGAAACTCCAACTCTTCCAAAGCCTTTATCACGTGCTCCTGCGTTATGGTTTTTTTATTTTCCGTGTCGGCCATGTCTGAGGCCATTGATGCTAGAATCATGATGAACTCTATTCCCCCGTCTATGATCAAGTCTCTCGCCTCCTTGCTGACAGTTATGTCTGTGTTGGCTAATACTTCTGAGATGATTTTTTGCACTGTGGCCTTTGGTAAAGAGACGTCTTCACCCGTGTTTGCTTCCATTATTGCTGTTTGATGGAGCTTTTATTTTTGATTGAACTATTAACGAAAACTGCTGTTTTTTAAAACAGGACTTGAACGAATCTCTATTTAATAACCTTGATTTATCAATMCTCAATCTCAGAATCTGTAATCATCGCTGTTTATATACATTTGACCTTTGTTTGTTTGTTGCTTTTCGTTTGAAACTTTTTTTTTTCTGTGTTGTTTTATATCTTGGGCCAGCTCAAGTCGGGTATTAGTCATGTGACACAGGCTTTGCTCAAATTAATTTGGTTTCTTTTTTCTGTTTTTTTTTTTTTTTTAGTTTTTTATTTTTTTTTTCCGTAGACTTTTAACGCCTATTTTTGCAATGCAAGTATCGTGTTTTATTCACTTCATGACAAGTGCTTTCAGATGACATCGTGATTACACTTTATTTGAGGGATCATCCAACTGACCAACCAAAAGCAATACCAAGATCCAACCAACACTTTCCAAGAAGTCACACAAACAATTGAAGGTTTATTTTCAGCAGATCCTGTGATATATTTCATTCAATTACCTTTTTTCTTTTGATCATCGAAACTCAATTACCTGTTTCATCAAGCAATATTATTTGACGCACCATTATGTCAAGTCCAGTTATACTATCAGAATTCAACTCTAACGGGGACGTCGTTGGTTACGTCACGGTGGAATTGAACAAACAGAGGCTAACATGCAAGAATTTGACTTCAAATCAGATTTTGTCTACGTTATACTTTGACAGCGCAAGCACCATCAACGATCAAAATGCATTATTACAAGTTAGTGTTTTGAAGTTTTTCGAATACAACGGTGTTGAAATTTGCTTGGTTGGGTTGAACAACGGGGAGCTTTGGTTGTACTCGTTTAACAGCAACGAAGTTTTAAACAAGCTAAACACTTCGAGCAGTTTCCAAATAAACGATGTGCAAGTCATCACTTTGAACAATAAACAGTATTTGTACTGTAGTGATTTAAACAACACTTTGTACCAGTTTGATCTCGATACTTTTGAATTGAGTAAGAAATGGAAATTGGACGAATACTTGGAGGACGTTGTCAAATTTCAAGTTTTGAATTCACAAAAAGTATTGTTGTGTTCCCATACTATTTCTTTGCTAGATTTGCAAAGTTTGCAAGTTGAAATGACATTCCCGGGACATGTCACGCAAATCCAAGACATCCAAATGATTCCAAACACCACATATTTTATCACCAGTGCAGAAAACGACAGATTTTTGAACATTTACGATTATTCTAATGGTACAACAAAGTTGGTCTTGAACTGCTCTGAAAATATTTCAAAGTTATCGCAAACCGGATCTGAGTTGATCACATGTGTTACTGCAGCTGGTGAACTAGAAACTTTTATCAAACCATTTAGCAATACCGACTCTACCTTAACCGACTCCAACACCCACACTAATAAAAGAAAGAAAAGGCAACAAATTTCAAAAAAATCTAGCATCAAATTAAAATTTCAGCAGTTGTCGAAACCACTAAAAATTAGTGCTTGCAAAAACGTCAGTGATCACTCTGTGCAGATTTTGTGGTTGGAAAATGTTTCTGTGCCGTTCAGTCAAATCATTGATATCAACGAAAACATCGATTACAGCAGCTCAAACAATACAATTGTAATTGCACCAAAAATTGTGAAAACTGGGTCCAAACATTACCAAACCTCAGATCTAGCCAGCAATGTTTCTTATAAAGAAGGAAACGCACTGGTGACCAGTGGGGACAACTACACCAATATTGAAACCACTTTATCCAACGTTTTGAACAACCTCAACGAAGAAGAGTTGGAGGTCTCGCTTCAGGACCAGTTACAGCTGCACTCGGACAAGTACGGGAAGTCTTCCTCAGGCACCACAACCTCTCATAAAAAAAAAAAGAAAGACAAGAAAACCGTTATTGGGACTTTGACCGTTATTTTGCAACAAGCTTTGAAGTCCAATGATCACAGTTTGTTGGACCAGGTGCTTGGTGGGACTTTGGACGAACAAGTTATCAAAATGACCATCTACAGACTGTCTCCTCCACTAAGCGTCGTTTTGTTGGAAAGATTGGCTGAAAGAATTGCAAGAAACTCGAAATCGTTYCAATTTTCCTCTTCCTCCTCCTCCTCCTCCTCCTCCTCCTCCTCCTCTTCTTCTTCTTCTTCAATTTTGGAAGTGTGGTGCAAATGGTGTTTGATCATTCACGGAGCTTATTTGACCAGTGTGCCTAACTTGATGAACTCWTTGTCCACTTTACATTCCACAATGAAGAAAAGAGCAAGTCTTTTGAACAAACTAAACATTATAGAAGAAAGACTGGACTCTGTTTTGCAAAGAAACGAGTTGTACAAAAAAAAGGAAAGATCCAACGGACACTTTGTCAGGGCCAATCAGGAATACGATGGATATGAGTACGAAGAAGAAATGTATAACGAAGAAGATGGAAGCGCARAGGCTTATGAAGAAGACGTTGAATATGTGGAGGAACTTGACGATGCCGGACTGGTGGACGATGACGGTGAAGAAGGCGAGGACGAAGAAGAAGACGACGAGGACGACGACAAAGGCAGCGATGCTGCGTATCTTGAACAAGAAACCGGGGATTTTGACATAGACAAGGARCTGGTGCAAGAAGACGCCTACAGTGATGAAGAACTATGAGAAACAATTGTGGTTTTCACTTTATTTTCACTTTTCCTGCTGTTATTTGAAGCTCATTACTAACTGTTTTAGGCCCATTCAGTCGTATGTACTTTAGCATTATAACTTTGATAAACACTTACAAGGGTATCTCCAATTCTCCTAATGGATACCGATGAGTTTGCTTTGTATCAAACGTTATCTGTCGCTTATTGTA
The DNA here is from genome assembly GCA_001747045.1 of Hanseniaspora osmophila. Taxonomy (NCBI): domain Eukaryota; kingdom Fungi; phylum Ascomycota; class Saccharomycetes; order Saccharomycodales; family Saccharomycodaceae; genus Hanseniaspora; species Hanseniaspora osmophila. The sequence continues at coordinate 421,338 of LPNM01000008.1, read as the reverse complement.
TCCTTGTGTGYTTGCGTCAAAAAATGTTTAGTTAGCTTTGTGTTTGTGTCACGTGGAATCAAACCAGAAGTAGATTGCCGGAAGTTCCCAAAGTGTTTTTGCTCGGAAATTCCGAAATATATATATATATATATATATGTATATATTTTTTTAGCCCATAAAAAATTAGCATCAAAGTCAAAATAAACAATAAAGAACATAACAATACCTGAATAATCTGTGCGCCGTTTATCGGTCGGTTTTTATTTATCATTGTATCATTTCCATTGTTCTAGAAGGTCACAAAATTAGCAACCTTTATAATTTYGTGAAGCAAACAAGTTAGATCATGGCGCTCAACTTATGACACCTTGATGATTAGTCCTACAAGCTTGGTCAATTTTCCAAAAGACACCAAAAGATGCCACCAAATGCTGTTAGTAATTTTAATTTTAATTTTAAATGAGCTTTTTGACTTCAACCTACCAAACGTACACATTGGGAGATTGAAAAAGAAGAAGACCATCAGCAACCAATGGTATCAAGACTTTGATCGAGCAAATATAAAGTGTAAGCTGCTGGTTGGCCCATTAGCAGTCTTCTCCATATGTGCATCCCGCRTGTCCTTTTTGTGACATCACCGTAACACTCTATCTCTATTGTTYAATGTGGACTTTTTGATTTCAATTATCCAATGCACATCTCACTCACGAATTAAGCAAACGTGTTTATGTACTAGCTTCATCTGCTGCTCATACATTTTCAGTCCCGCGTTCCTTATCGGACAAACGTTTTCACTTTTCTTTTTTTGCCTGTTTTTTTTTTTTTGTCTTTTCTACTCGCCCGATCGCAATCTCGTGTAAGTGTCTTTTAGTKCAATTTTTCGTTTCATGGCCCTGCAAGGTTAGTTCTTGTATGTTGTTGTTGATGTTAATCACGTTCGAACGAGATTAAAAGTTGTCTTGCAAAATATCCAATTCGATATATCCTTTATATATCCTTGACGATGATATRTATATATATATATATATATAGGKATGTTTAATCTTAGACGATAAGATTTGTGTCATTAGCCGAATGAACCATTTTTTTTATTTTTACCTTTGCAATTATAAATTACATCCACTTGCCTTGTGCTCTCCCTCCCGTATTGAGTCCCCTTCAATAAAAATAAAAAAAAGCATACGGCTTAAAACCCCCCTCGAAAGTGCATCACACAATCTAMTCATACCGCAAAACATGAGCGAAGTTGAAAAACAATATATCTCTTACGACAACGTCCACCAATTGTGTCAAGAAGCTGCTGAAAGAATCAAGCTTTTCAAACCAGACCACATCATTGCCATTGGTGGTGGTGGGTTCATTCCTGCAAGAATTTTGAGAACTTTTTTGAAAGAGCCAGGTATTCCAACCATCAGAATTTTTGCCATCATCTTGTCTCTATACGAAGACTTGCACACTGTTGGGTCTGAAACAGAAAAAGTTGGTGTTACTGTTCAAAGAACCCAATGGATCGATTACGAACAATGCAAACTGGACTTGGTCGGAAAAAGAATTTTGATTGTTGACGAAGTCGACGACACCAGAACCACACTGCACTACGCTCTTAGCGAATTGGAAAAAGATGCTGCTGAACAAGCCGCAGCAAAAGGTGTTGATTTTACGAAAAACCCAGAACTAAAAACAGAATTCGGAATGTTTGTTTTGCATGACAAATTGAAACCTAAGAAAGCAGACTTGCCAAAAGAGTTGTTGGAAGACGAAAACAAATATATTGCCGCAAGAAGAGTTCCAGACTGCTGGTTGGCCTAYCCATGGGAATCTACAGACATTGTTCACCACACCAAAATGGCCAAATTACAAGGTAACGATATTTTTTTGCCAGAAGGTGCCTACGACGCTGCTAGAAAGAAATGAGTGGTTTTATAGCTTTACCGGAGTAAAAATATTGTATACTAGAATCAAGGTTTTTGATTAATTGTATTTCTTGTGTTTTCATACGCATCAGATAGCTGTCTTATCAGCGATCACCCAACCATGGTACGCTTCCCATCTTTTCTTTCGGGTTRGATAAATCCTGTATCACGTGCCGTGYTYTATGAACTGTAAGATTYTTGATCCGCGGTTTTTACCTCTCACCATATGATATGAAACTTGTGAGTTGATAAGACATAGAGAGCGTTAGTTTTTTTTAAAGCATTGAACAAATTCCAAAAGAAAGCYCCCATATAAAAAGCCGGCAAACCTCACACAATGTCAAAGATCAATTGCTGGCTGGACTGTGATCCAGGACACGACGACGCAACGATGATCCTTTTGGCAACAGTGTTGCCACAATTYAATGTCCTGGGGTTCTCTGCTAGTTACGGGAACTCTACTCCCTCAAACACTTTGAAAAACTTGACCTCTGTTTTGAAAATTTTGAACAGATTTGGTGAGATCCCGATTTTCAAAGGCGCCCAGGARTCGCTTATGTCAGACCACACCGACACGTATATAGCCAAGGAAATCCATGGAGAATCGGGGCTAGACGGCACCAACTTGCTTCCAGAGCCAGATATTTCAAAAGTGTCATCGGACTGCAATGCATTTTTAGATTACTTTGAAAAAACAGTCTTAAAACATAAAAACGATATAGTTTTTGTTTCCACAGGTCCCTTGACTTCATTGGCACTTATCATKCTCCATAAACCACATTTGAAAAAATACATAAAGTATGTGACCGTGATGGGTGGATCGTTTGAGCAAACYGGGAACAGAAATGAAAATCGGTCGGCCGAATTCAATATCTACGTGGACCCCCATGCCGCGAATTGCTGCTTTCAAGACCCAATACTGAAGGACAAAATTCTTTTGTTCCCATTGGATATCACCCACAAGGCATTGGCAACGGACGAAATTTGCTCACGTATTTGGGATCCATCCAAACATGGTTCCACTAACTCAGGAAATCCAAAAGTCAGACAAATGTTTTTCGAATTGTTGCAGTTTTTCAAAAAAACGTACATTCAGTCTCAAACGGCAAAATTTGCATTGGGCCCGCCAGTACACGATCCATTGGTTTTGATTCCTCTATTTGCTCTTTTCGGATGGTACGATGCGGAAACAGACTGTCAATTGAACTTTAAAAAAAGGGAACTGTTCACAGTCGAAGATGATAAATCAAAGGATATGGGCAAAATATATGTTAGAAAGGAATACAAAGTTACTAAACAATCCAAAATAAGCGAGGGCAAGGGTGTCACAGTGTTCTACGACATGAACTTTGACTTTTTTTGGAATAAAATTTACGAGGCATTTGATATATTAGACAAAGAAGCTAACAAGAAAAGGGAAAATGAATAACTACTTGTGAAAAGAAAATTCAAAATGTGTTTACTAGTATGTCTGATGGCATCGCTTGCGTTATTTTCATGACAGATAAGAGACTGTGTGCTTCAAATTAAAAGTAATTGCAATACTGCAAGTTCTGGACAATTAGACCATAAGCTCGAAATAATAAACGGAATTTTCTTTTCATAAATCTGCAAYTTGGGGTGGCTTGGAGCAATAGGGTTACTGCTAGAAGTTATTCTATAACGTAAGATGGTTACTAACTTTGTTACCATTCCTCTATCAATTCAGCCATTTGCTGACTTTATAACAACATATATAAAGTAATGACCCACTATTTAGCAATAATCTTGGCGTCCACAAATAGGTTTTTTAAAGCGGGTAATAAGCTAGGGTTATAAGCTATGTTTAGTTTTAAAACCCATATTACACGCTTAAATTTGACCAACCTTCATATATAAMKATAAAATATGTAGCCAAAAATAAACAATGGAAAAAAACTTTTTTTTTTTTTTTTTTGTGGGAGAGATAGTTTTTAGCAATTAATTAAACATTTTTATAAAAAAAAACTTCAGTTTAACTACATACCATACAACTGTCAAAAAAAAACTTTTCAAGAACCTTTACCTTCTCAAAGCAGGTATTTCTTTGTACACTTTCCACGAAAAAAAATGAGAAAATAAGAGCAGCGTAAATTTGTCTGGTAATTGGCATTTGTTCAAAGTTTCCTTCTATACAACAGCTTTTCCCAAAAATTAATAATGGGAGTAAAGAAACAAATAATATAAAATATCACAAAGGGCACATTATAAGGTACCTGTTGATCAGGCAACCTTTCTGTTT
>LPNM01000008.1:387864-417083 GCA_001747045.1 Hanseniaspora osmophila | reverse complement strand
ATTTTGTCTCATTGTGAATGCTCTTTTGGCTGCAAACTCTGGAATATCAACAATGATCGACTTGCTTTAAAGGTAGTTTTATTATTTTATACTCTCTTGCCAGGGGCACCGACTGAACAARTAAGCAATTTTTAACAGCTCTTTTTTTCTTTCAGTGCATATTGCTGTCAACTAAACTCTTGGCAGAATGCTTATTCTATTGTTCACAGCTTTAATTTTGACACAAAAAGTGCAACTGCTTAATTTTAGAACAGAAACATGCATATRCAAAGGAAAATAGCCAAGCAAAATACCTGAAGCCCTAAAATTAGTATCGTTTAGTAAGACCTTTTTTACCCCAAGGAAAAGGTTGAGCACAAATGCGTTATAAATAGAAAGAAGCCTTATCCAAAGAGTAATCGGAGATACTTGAATTAAAATGAGTATTTCTAGGTTTTATACTTGTATGGCAAGAAAAGAAGCAGCAAGCAAAGAGTAAAGATGAGCGAAAGCGGGGCACAAATTGCAAACGATTATAAAATTAGTCACGGTCCATCTGCGGGCCGGATGTCCACATACTCCAAGTTTCTTTGTATTTATACGAGAAACGCAAAGTCATTTGCGCTAAACTCAATCAGGGATAAGCAATCTTCACAGTTTGGAAAACACTGGACTGAATTTGTATCTCAATTGAAAGAGGCCAATTTTACTACAACAAAACACGAAACCAGGGAATGTAGAATATCTTGCTCCCAAGTTGAAAAATACACTAATTTGCCAGGCATTGATGTTAAAATCACAGAATTGCAAAAAATTGGAGAGTCACAAATTAGAGGTATTATCACTTCGGTTGAGTCAGAAAATGACTTTGGCAATTGGTTTGTTAACCACATGTTGCACTTGTCAAGACTAGATATGACCGAAACTGCTTCGAAAGACCCAGTAAATAGCATTGATCCTGCTGCTCACAAAAAGTTGGCTGACTTTTTTGCTGAAAATTTGAAAAACACAGTCAAGCATGATAAATGGTTGGAAGGCGGCAGAAATCATTTTGTCAAAAGATTGCAATATTTCACTTCCAGAAATATCAAAGTAGAATGCATTTTACCTGCTTTCCCATGCAAATCTTCCAACTTGGAAAAAGTTGGTGGTGTGTCTCCAGACATGGGCGAGTTTATGGCCTTGCACAGATTGGTCCAAGCGGCAAAAGATGTTGCTCAATTTTACCCACCAGGCATCAAATTTTGGATTGTTTCAGATGGTCATGTGTTCTCTGATTGTATTGGTGTTGATGATGATGTCGTAGATGAATATACCGAGCATTTACACAAACAGTATCAAACAATTAAAGAGACCTCTGATAAAGAAGAGCACGTTGGATTTTTTGGATTAAAAGACATTTTTTACAGCGGAAAATTTGGGAAACAGTATGATCCTAAATGGAATGAATCATTGATTTTGCCTCATTTCACAGGAACAAGAATTCAAAAGGACTCGGAAACATGCAGAAAAATCATGATGCGCGGGTGTGACACTGATGACGGAAGGTTGGAAGAGCAAGTAAAAATACCCAATCATCCAAGATTATTGTTGTACAGAGGATTCGCAAAATTTATGGAAGAAGACTTGAAAAGATTACCCTATTTTGCAAATCATTCCAGAAAACAGTTCAAAAAAACCGCTTCAAGAGTTGCCTTTGAGATGATCAAAAGAAATGATGCATACTCAAATTTGGTTGATTTGATTTTCCCACATCACATGAGACTATCAATCCACGCGCATCCAAATAGCGGACCAAAATTTGGAATCAAAGTCATCTCTGATGAGAAATGTAGGATGGTTAAATCATTGGAAAATAACGAGAAACCGATCTTTGAAGATTTCTTACAYATCCCAACCCCTTGGCACAATACCGTTGTTTACATTTCAGATGACGACCAGTATTATTTGACCCGCTCTAATGTTGTGCACTCTGCAATCAAAAAGGGTTACTACGCTGGAGAATGGGTTCCAAACAACGGTGCTGGATATTTCCACATCTCCAAAGTTAGCTATGCTATTCCTACTGTCGATGGAAGTGCCTCTAGCATTGAGCAAGAAAGTTCAATGGATTTGAGCTCCGACTCTTTGCGCAGCGATGTCTTTTCTCAAGCTTCCAGAAATGACTCATCATTTACTCCAATCACTTCCAACTTGAGTACAGGTGGAAAGCCTAGTTTTGCTTCGATCAACAGAATGGACAAAACTCAAAAGGACAGGAACGTCGAAGAGCTTGTGCAAGACTTGAAAAAAAAWTTTATTGGAARTGGAAATAAAAGCAAGTAAGCTTAACACGTCTTGATAATGGCTATCAGTTTTGAGGGGGAAGAGGTTATCTCAGTTTTGGAAAAACGCAGAAGTTTTGTACATTGACTATTCATTTTTTTGATTCATTTTCCAGCATGATATTTTTAGTTTAATGAAGAAACTAGTTTTATTTTTTATACTTTTTTTTTTTTTTTGGAGTTGAACGTATTTAAGCAGTTTCGTTATCATATTTAGTTTCTTTTATAAAAAAAAATTCAGTTTGTTTTATTATTTRAAAATCGCTGAGCCTGTTCCTTGTTTTAATATATCAAGATCCTTTACAAGTGTTTTRAGAAAACSAGCTTTGATAGCAGATTTCATTTTAAATTGAGGGTTAGTTGAAACCAGGAAATCATCAGGTTATCACAGGCTTGCCAACTCTAGTGATTCGAGTAGAATAATAGAGGCTTTAAAAAATTACACTTTGCAGAACAAGTTTTTTTTTTTTCTTATCGATAGCGTGGCAGATTTATTTATTGATACATATAAAATAAATCCATTAACCACGAATTTTAACAGAATTGTTGGTTGGTAAATAGATGCCCGCAATTTTTGTTCTCTTTCACACTTGACTGCAAGATCAAATAACACCCAAATAATCTTCTTTTATACTACCAATGGCGTAAATGGAGTTGACACCACTCTTTGTACCAACAATCTTCAATCTGATCCTACTTCCCTTACTGATGATTTGTTCACTACTTTGGTAAGAAGGTGGGTTAGATGCACTGTTAAAAAACAAATCTTCGGGCATCAAGTATTTAGAAACAAAAACGTTTAGTGGGCCGACATCAACTTCAAAACCCAAGTCAGTACAAGTCGACACAATCCCATCAACCACCTCACCCTTGAATGGTTTCCACACAACGGCTCTATATTTAACATTGAACTCGGCGCTTCCGTCGTTCGGCAAAATTCTGCCCCTTTCAATCTCTATGTTATTGCAATCTAGCACACATAAGATGTACCCGAATTTACCTGTACATGTACCTTCCACGTCCTGAAGCAGTTTTGTTCTCAAAAACTGTTTCATCTGTGGACCAAAATATGATGGGTGAAGTGTGATTTTCAACGAAAGATCTTTGTAAAAAAACATATTATATTCTTGTTATCCCGGTATGAATGAAATGCAGTTGGCTCTATAATTTCGCTTGTTCGTGTAARTCTAGCGGTAAAAAGTTCAGCAGTGTGTTTGCTCTAATGCTTTGATTGATAGGTTCACAAAATGCTAAAACGCTGATAYCTCTATTAATTCCCTGTGAGCTAAATGACGTCGTGGATAGCCGTCTGTTTCTGTGGTCARAGCAATGACTGATATATAACAATCACAAAAGTATCTCTAGCCTTTATCCAACCTTCACCAAAATAAACAAAATTATATTCCGTTCAATGTTTTTCAAAATCGGATTTTTCATCTTTTTTCATTTTTTTTTTTTTTTTTCTTTTAAAAATTTAGGTTTTTATTACCCTGTTACACCTGACAATTTGAGAAACTTGAACAATTTTTTCCAATTCTTTGCTAGCTGATGGTAACAAGATCATCAAAAGCTTCGTTATAAAAACGTTGCTGCCTCAGGTTTGAATGACAAATACATAAACACAAAACACAGACGACATACACCACGCAACAGAAAACATAATAACAAGATATCATGTCTCAAAAATTTGGACACACCGGATTGGCCTTTGCCCGTGTTTGGCATTTGGTCGATATTGCAAAGGAAGAAAGAAGTCTTGGGAGACTAGCTTCGCAAATAGCAATCACTCTTTGTGGTAAACACAAGCCTATCTATCATCCTACGCAAGACGTTGGTGATTACGTGGTGGTCTCAAACTGCCAGGACTTGAGAATCACAGGGAAGAAGTTTGAGCAGAAAACATACTGGAGACACAGCGGGAAACCTGGTAATTTGAAACTTTTGACAATGAAAGAAATGGCCGAGAGAAAGGGTTACGGTGAGCTTTTAAGAAAGGCCGTTAGTGGTATGCTACCAAAGAACAAACTAAGAAAAACAAGGTTGGCCAGATTGAAGGTGTTTGACGGTAGTGAACACCCATATAAACAAAACATTGTTGCCCACGTTGATCAACAACCAACAATAATGGAACAGTTGCAARAAATAGAAAACTAAGACATTCATATGCTYTCTTTTTTTTTTGAAAAATWAATYTGTTATCAGAGTAAATCAATCGTGTAAATACAAATGTAAATAAAAGTGTAAATCAGGAAAATTATTTGTTGAAAAGTGATATTAAAAACGTTCTTTTGCTGCGGCCAAGATGGTTTTTATAAAAAATGCAGCTGCTCCTATCTCTGTTTTTCCAGATAACAGCTCCAAAGCGTTTGTCGCAAGACCTAAAATTTTTTCGMCTATGAGTCTTTTCTGAATTAAAGCCCTAACGCGAAGCTTTTCTGAATCATGCAAAAAAAAACAACAAAAAAGCACACACTTTCTTTACTGTACATTATATACTTTCTATACGTTATTACACGGGTTTATAGATGTGTACACTCTGATCAAATGCAATCAAACTCAGAAATCTTTTGAACGCTCAGTGTACAAACGTGGGGTAATGTTCATTGCCATTAATTCTTGGAACAATAATTTGGCAGCATAAGGAATATGAACTTGATAGATATCAATCTTGTTTTTACAGCCACGACATTCGTATTGGTTGTGTTTTAGTTTGGCAATAACACTCATCAAACCACAAATACCGCAAATATGCACTCTAAAAGTATCCGAAGCCTCCATTAATCTTTCTTTCAAAAAGGCGGCAGCACCATGAGCAATCATACAATCCCTTTCCATTTCCCCGAATCTCAAACCACCATCTCTACTTCTACCCTCAACCGGCTGTCTCGTCAATACTTGCACAGGACCTCTGGCTCTGGCATGRATCTTGTCATCAACCATATGTCTCAATCTTTGATAATACGTAGGACCAAAGAAAATTTGTGCCATTAGTTTTTTACCAGTGTGWCCATTGTACATGACTTCAAAACCTCTTGATTGATAACCGTGTTCTCTTAGCAACTGMGAGATACCATCAACTGTGATATCAGTGAATGGAGAAGCATCACCCTCGTTACCACTCAAAGCAGCGACTTTACTCAACAAACATTCAATCAAATGCGCAACAGTCATACGAGATGGAATAGCATGAGGATTGATGATCAAATCAGGAACAATACCTTCTGCCGTAAATGGCATATCTTCTCTTCCATATGTAATACCAATGGTACCTTTTTGACCGTGTCTGGAGGCAAATTTGTCACCAATTTGCGGCACTTTGGTGGTTCTAACTCTAACTTTAACAAACTTCAAACCCTCCTGGTTCGTGGTAATCAAAACTTGATCAATGATACCACTTTCTGTACTTCTCAAAGATGTAGAAGCATCTCTTTTACTGTGGAAGGCAGTTCTTAAACCCAATTCTTCGTTGTCTGGATTGACTGGCGTGGTTTTACCAATAATCATATCGTCACCAGAAACCCTGACACCAGGTGCAATCAACCCATCGTCGTCTAGTTTATCATATGTCCCGTGTTTCATTCTCAATGTGTTCGTTCTATGTGGTTTTTCAAAAGATTCCGTGATGGACATACCGATTCTTTTTTCTTGATCCATATAAGATCTGAAAAACAAGGATCTGAATAAACCTTGATCAATAGAGCTTTGGTTCATGATCATAGAATCCTCTTGGTTGTAWCCAGAATAACAAGCAATAGCAACAATAGCATTTTGTCCAGCAGGAAGTTCTCTAAACTTCAAGTATTCCATTGCCCTGGTGGTACCTAATGGTTTTTGTGGATAGTACAAAATGTTGGCCATAGTRTCCATTCTGAAATTATAGTTGGTCAAAAACACACCCATAGCTTGCTTACCCATCGCAGATTGATATGTGTTACGAGGAGATTGGTTATGATCTGGGAAAGGAATAATACTGGCAGCGACACCCAAAATCATCGAAGGATGAATTTCACAATGAGTGAATGTACTCGAGTGACGAATGTTTTTGATTCTATGGGCTGGATCCAGATCTTCTTCGTCCTGATTGGCTCCAAAGTTAGGATCCAAATCTTCCTGCTGCATGGCAATCAAAACAGTTTCTTCTTCTTCTGCGTCCAAATATTCCACCATCCCGTTATTTAACAAAGAAGACCATGTTGTTAATTCCGTGTCATCATCTAAACCACCTTCAATTTCCTGATTTTCAGCCTCAATCAAATTATAAATCTCTTTTTTCTTGATTTTCAACTCAATTTCACCAGAATCAGAGTTTTTGTCCACAACGTATAATGGTCTATAAACTCTACCAGAGTCAGTGAAAATTTTCAACTCCTTCTCTCTGATATCTCTGACAACGGACACTTCAGCACTCAATTCACCGCTTCTTCTCAACCCAACAATCGCTTTGACTAGTTTTTCTGGGTGTCTATGAATACCATGCCAAACACCATTGACAAAAATTCTGGAAACGTCGGGATGCTTGTATGGAACGTAATCTTCCAAAGGTTCCATAGCTAGTTCTTTCAAGTAAGTAATGATAGAGACTGGGTCAGACCCAACAGAAATACCGGACATCAACGACAAGTTTTTCACCAAACCACATGCTTGCCCTTCTGGAGTTTCTGCTGGACAGACCAACCCCCAATGAGTATTATGAAGTTGACGAGGCTTRGCTAGTTTACCATCTCTACCGATCGGAGTGTTGGTTCTTCTCAAATGCGATAGTGTAGAGGAGTAAGTGTATCTGTTCAAAACTTGGGAAACACCTGCCCTCGAAGTCATTGCCTTCTTTTGCTCACCCCAATTACCAGTAGCCAAAGCATATTTCAAACCAGCAGTAAGCGTGGTAGCTTTCACGGCCAATTTCAAGTTGAAATCTTTTGCTTCTTCAACAGATCTTTGCATGTATCTGAAAATGTCTCTTGTCAATTTTTTGAATAAAGTTCTAAACAATTGAGCTAACAATGGACCAGCCAAATCCAATCTTTTTTTACCAAAATGGTCTCTGTCATCTTGGTCTTTACGATCCAAAGCACATAGTAACAAACGGTTGACCATGTACCCYAAGAAAAAGGCCTTTCTCCCTTCAAAACCTTCCAATTGAGTGACATGAGGTAGAAACTCTTTTTGAAGAATATCTTTAACGTATTGAATTCTTTTTTCCTTTTTGATACCAATTGTGGCACCTCTTCTACCAATGAAATCCAAAGCGGTTTCTCTATCTTGAATAACAAAACCTTCTTCAACACAAGGTTTCAATAATTCAAACATTTGCCAATCGTTCACATCGTAACAGATATGTTGCAAGATCTCCCCATCAGGAACAATCCCCAAGGCTCTGAAAATAATCACAATCGGAATATCTTGCTTGATATAAGGCAAKGTAGCTTTAATGGTTCTGTTGGCAGAATCTTCTCTACCRTACATTTTCACTTGCAGAGTGGAAATAAATCTAGAACCTCTTTCAATGACAGATCTGATCTCAGCAATAAGTGAAATAGGAGAAGGTGCTGATTTTCTGAAAACTTGAACAATGTTACCAGCAGATCTTTCTTGGGCAATCAACACTTTTTCTGAACCATTGATGATAAAGTAACCACCCATATCAAAYGGACATTCTTTCAATTTGTATAAATCAGATTCCGTCTGGTCGTACAACAAACAGTACCGCGATCTCAGCATAATTGGAACTCTACCAATRAAAATYTTGTTACTTTCAGCGTTTTCTTCATCAGCTTCTTCTTCCACTAATTTATAGTTTAATTCTCTACCTGGTACATCAACTGCTTCATAAGTTCTCTTTTTGATGTCAACAAACAAACCAGAGGCATATGTCAARTTTCTTAATCTGGCTTCTTGAGGAAACATTGCATGGGCAACACCATCAGACTCAGTCATCGAAGGTTTTGCTAGATAAATTTTACCAAAGATGATTTGGTATTTTCTACTGATATTGTCACTTTCGGTCGTGTGTTGAGCAGGTTGTTCCAAAATCAAACTGGAATCCTCCACAATCAAATCTTGCATGGTAAAACTGATAAACTGATTGAAAGAATCCAACTGTTGGGAAACCAAACCCTTTTCACGGAAAAACGCAGAGATGACAACCCAGGAGTCCTCAGCGGTGATAGGACCGTTTTCATCAGAAAAATCGTACTGGTCGTCGTTCATGTAATTATCTTCTTCGTAGTCGGACATGATGTGTGTGTGTGTTTACTTTTCTTGATGTTTTGTTTTTTGAAGGAATGTTTTCGAAAGTCCCTGATTTTTGTAACTACTGGCGTGTAAATAATCCTAATTTGAAATACTAATAAATATAAAATTGAAATCCAGTATCTATTTCTTCTAAGTTTTAAACTTTGAATGCGATCTTAAAAAATAAGTTATCTGAGCTGCTGTTTTTGTTTTTGTTTTTGTTTTTGTTTTTGTTTTTTTTTAATTCAGACTTTATTCTTTCTTTGTACAACAAAAAATGTGGTGCCGACAAAGTTTATGGTCCTTTGAAAAAACTAACTTTTAGCTGTGTCCTAGTGTGTTTCCCTCTGGCTGGAAGGTCTCGCTCTTGATGTTTTGAATAGAATTGGCTGACATCCATAAGTTAGTGTTTGTGTGTTAGCAAGCTCTGAAAATTTTTCTGCACTTGGAGGAGGTTTGTGTTTAGACAATTGAAAAAACAAAAAAAAAAACAAMAWAAAAAACAAAACACTAACAACATAACTGATGAACAATAAACGGCGTCGGGCAACTGTAGTCAGGTGACTAAAACTTTTGTGTCACCGTGTACGGTTTTTTTCCGTTTTAAAAGTTTTTTTTTTTTTTTTTCCAGAGCTTCGATGAATTTGTTCAATCTTGAATCTACTGGCTATTGATGAATAGTTGAGATCATGAGCAGTTAAACGTTGATGTGGAATGCAGATTCAGTACAGAGAAAAAGCAAAAAGTTTAAAAGATAGAAACTATTAAAACGACGAAAACCATATAATGCAGAGTTTAATAGCAAGAAGCACGAGAGTTCYTCTGCAGAGCACGGCATTTATCACGCCTGTTTTCAAAAGATGCCTTGCAACAACAACCACATCGGCAACTACTGGCACTGTTGAAGACACCAAAGTCACTTTTGAACCTCCTTTAAACGAAGGTTTGGGTGCCGAACCTGTAAAAAAAATTGGTGGCAGAAAAAGACCTATCAAAGTTGCTGAAAGGATTGCGTCTTTGATGGAAAAAGCTGTTGAGCAGGACGAGCCTCATTTCAAAGTCGGTGGGAAATTGAGTTATTTTCCAAGAGAACTTGTGACTTTGTTGCCACCTATTGCCAAACACACCCCATACCAAGCCAGATTCCGTGTTCCTTTGACTTTTAACAAGTTGGATTTGAGGGACTATTTGTACCACATTTACGGGTTGAGAGCTTATAATATAACCGTTCAGTTGACAAGACCTGTGTTTTTGGCTCAACCGAAAGGCAAGAAATTGACAACTTCACAACAAAAAATCATGACTATTGACATGGACGAACCATTCATCTGGCCTGCCAAAGAGTTTGAAGAACACCAAAAGGATATGCTTGTCGAAGAAAAAGTGCACAGAGATGCCTCTTTGTTTATCCAAGAACAGGCATTCAGAAAGGGTTCTGATCATTTCAAACCAATCAAAAACTTGTTTGATGGGGTTGGTGGTGCAACAGAGCCTATAGCACAACCTTTTGTTTCTGCTTTATCATATAGACAATTGAAAAACGAAAAATTGAACAGTGCGAAACTAAAGCAGGAAAAGAGCAAACTAGATAATATTGAAAGTTTGATCAATAGAGGTTTGTAAACGCTGAAAATTCCATTCATGTACATATATATATATACCTATTATAACTTTTGCTCTGAGTCTTTGCACAAAAAAGAAAACAATAATACCATATTGTGTAAAAATTACCAATCGTTAATTCTTAATACATATTTTTATTATCATAAACAAAAAAACGTTGAATAAAAATAGAGTAGCCTATATGTTTGAATACAAATGTGATAAATATAAATTGTTCMTAAGGGTTGCTTGTTTGCCTTTTGAAGGCGTGAGTTTTCTTTTTTTCTTTTTTGCTTGAGGGTGAAGAGATTGCGTTTAGTTTGCAAAATCGTCCACTATGTCATAATCCTGTATCAGCTCCAARGAACTTCTTTGTTCTTTGGATGCTGTCGCTTCATCTTGAGGGGCCTGCTGTTCTTGAGTCAAGGCATTAACTTGCAGTCTAGACGACAAGTACTCCCAGCCTTTGTCATATACGTACGTATAATAAGTGTATAGCATTCCCCTGCCAGCATCCTTGTCTTCACGTTTTGGTTGAGAACTTACAAGAGGGTTGCTATTGCCATCTTTATGATTAGACCAAGTTTTGTAGTCAATGTTTTGGAAAACCCGCTGTTGCATATAGTTCACTGTCCAATTCAAAAGTTCGTAAAAGGTGAACAGCCGGTGAASAAGCAACTCAAAGGAATCGTTCAAAAAATTGTTTGAATGATAATCTTTAACAAACAAGTTTCCAAACAAAGAGATGGCAAAAGAAACACCAACAAGAGACTCAAAGTATCTGTTTGTGAAAAAACCCAAACCAATAAACGAAATTACCGGTTTTAYCAACGCAGTGTACGCCACAACCATCATCCAGTACTTCAACACATGATGCAACTGGGTGTTGATGTTGAAGTTTTTATCAAATTTGGTAATTTGTGYAGCRCCAGACACTGCTGGATCTGTTTGAGATGGATTACAAATCACACTGTTCAAATACAAGACAATGYTTTTTTCGCCGTTTTCACGCCCTGACCAAAAACTCTTTTCCGTGTTYATTACACCCAAGTGCACATAGCACATGAAGTATTTTASCAAAATCATGTTCGGGGTGATTCCGACCTGCTCAATAGCGGAGGAAGCAGAAGTGTCGTATCCAAATAGCGGATTAGAGAATCTTCTTTCTAAAAAGCTTTTTTTTGRAACCGTGYTTCCGCTGCTGATACCAAAGTTTTCCCCTTTGTTCACCAAGTTTGTTGAAGMGGTTGGARACTTTGGATCTTCCAAATYTTTGTTAACGTATTTCACATGRCAGCAGTATATTTGGTAGGTGTAGTATAGAGGAATAAWCTGRAAGTTAGTAAGGTTCAACAAATTGCATAGCAATCCAATCATTTTCACTAATTTGATYTGGTGGAYTAGTATTTTTTTTTTTTAATTTTTGATGTCGASGACTCTTAACAGTTATTGAATCTGTGTAAAAGGARTCTTTAGTTTTTTGTTYAAAATCTCAGTTTGAGTTGGAAAATTATTCCGCAAATCATATCGCGAGTAAGTGATAAAAAATATTACAAGCGGTCATCTAAGAGAGAGAGAGAGAAAGAGAGAGAGAAAGAGAGAGAGAGAGTGAGTGGGTGTGTGTCTGTGAGCAATAACAGCAACACCAGTACTATTTGAAAGGTATGGGACATAAGGTGCTAAACTCAACACTTTATCATCCTAAAGCATCACTCAAACTTCAAGAACTAAACTACAGTTGATCGTGTATTACAAAACCATTATAAAATTTACMAAGTTTACCCACGTYTTCTCGATGCTCTTCACCTTTTGCTTCCCCTTTTTATCTTTGGGCCTAAAAACGTTCCAATAACTGTAAAACCCCAGGATAATTGAGCACATGACATGACAAAAAGGTCCATCGATTATCGATTTTTCTTATCGTAATAACGAAAGCAAATTCTTATCTTATCAATATAACAGAAAATTATARTCACGTGCACATTAATAAACGGTTGAGCAACCCACACCACTCATTGTTTTTGTAATTGTCTCTAAAATGTATGGGTTTACGCTTTGATTTACTTTCAATGCCRGGCCTTTTTTTTTTTCACAGAAAAATTGAGACGCAATCCAAAATACTTGTTTACTGGGTCTGTGCTCTAAACATTGATATGGCAAATGGGAAACATTACAATATACAACTTGTTTCCAAGCCWAGTTTTTATRGATTTTKCATGCTAAAAATTAATRAAGTAGTCATGTGATGTGGCACATAAGTTGGTTTGAAAACATCATTACAGCATCACAGCAGCAGGTTTAAAGTACACGATAATAATAGGATCATAMGAATAAGGTAATATAGAGCTCATAAGAAGTAGCTAATAAGACACTCATTTCTGCCATCTTTGCAAGATGTCCATTAGCAACTCGTTGGTTTCTTCTGGAGACGCAATCCATAGTGTGCATCCACTCAGTCTACTTTTGAAATCATTGCAACCAACCATTGGAGCAAACTGATCTCCAATATGCAAAGTTTCAGTAGGTTTGATTGGGTTTTCTTTATCCCAAAAATATTGCAATGCCCGCACCCCAAGATCTTTCCCACCTATATCACACCAGCAATCACTTCCTCCATCAAAACAACTGAATTGGATTCTTTGTGCTGGTGGGTAATTTTCCATGATTTTTTGCAATGTCAACACCATTTCTTCTAAATTTTCTCTTGTAAATTTCAATGGTTTAATATTTTCTGCTGTTTTTTCATCAACTTTATGTCCTGGCATAATTCCACATGCTCTTTTTTTCCTGATGATTTGTGTTTCTGGTGACAAATTCAATTTTTTCTTTAATTTATGCAAAATGCRTTCTGCTAAATCAAGAACAGCTTTAATATCATTGTCATCCCATKCAACCATTTCTGGTAACATCCACGATTGGTGAGGTTCAACTTTCAAAAAACCTCTTTTCTCCAAATGTTTGTCTTCATAATATTGAAACAAATAATTGGATTCCCCACCCATAATGACCAGATTTTGCTTATAGTTGTACGGAATATCTTCTCGCATATACAACGCYTCCACAATCCCAGACAATCTTGTCTCATACATCTCCGGTGTGTCGTATCCTGCAGCAGTTACCAATCCAACTTTCACTCCATGAGACAAAATCTCCAACATTGGCAAAATGATTTTGTTGTCATTGGTCAAACTGCCACCATCTTCATATAATGTGACGTCTCCATCAAAGGTTACYAATTTTAATTTGCTCACATTTGGATCTGTAAAATGCAACACTTGGGCCGTATTCAATATATGTCTAACATCATTGAAACTCACYGAAACAAATCTTCTTGCACTGATACGTCTTTTGTCGCTTTGAATAGCAAAGGCTCTGGCAAGGGGCAAAGGAGTAAAAATAGGACCAATACTGGGGACCAATTGGTCCAATCTCGATTTCCCATCGTTGTTGTCTTTAATTTTTTCCTGCACCAAAGACTCAATGTCTTGGAAAATTGCTAAATACCGCTGAAACGCCTCCTCGGTGATCTTSTCTCCCTTCAGRTCCGTTTCAAGCTCATTGGTGGCGTTCATAACGTCTTCCAAATTGTACGAGTGCAATAAACAAAAGGGAATCGAAAGCATTCCTTTGATCCAGTCAATAAACTCATCTTTCCGATGTCTTTTCAAATGGTAATCAATTCTGTACTTGGAACTCATGTGTGTTGCGGGTGTTTTTCTTTTTTTAGGTTTAATGTCTGTAGATGTTTTGTTACTTTCTTTAGATGATTATATTGCGTTTAYAGTTTGCCGCTGTGTGCTGGAAGTAGTACCCCAAAGTATGGATTTGTTCAGATCTAATATGAAATGACGCTGTTTTCACTGATCTTTATTGTCCAAATATACTCTTTTYTCTCCCCCCCCCTAAAGATATGATACCACGTTTTTCWCGTYTACCCACRCATTACAATTATTTTTTGGARCCACTGCAAAGGTATAGTCACGTGTAATAAATGAAAAAAACAACAAACTRCTTTACCCATMACACCCATACACACTTTTGSWATAATTACCCAGACTAAATRWCYAATATTCAATATCATTGGCTCGTCGCAAAGCGTCAATGTCGACTTTTTCCTAWTWTAAAGTGTTCTAGAACACAGCAMATCTTGAACTTTAGCAAGTATCAAAACTTTTTCTTATGCYTTCTGCTTGTATTTCTCAATGTTGTAATACTCGCTTCCCCCTAAATATGCGATTKTTTCCATTGCTTTACTCATTAACGTTGCAGTCGGAGTAATAAAAAAAAAAAGAAATAAACAATGAGAGGTAAGTCATGATGTCTAATAAAAAAAWAATGTAGCAATAAMCCTATTACGTACCTGCTGCAACAATGTTAAAGTTTTTTTATCGACAAACATGGGAAAGAGTTTATTTTTCATTTACTTTTTCTCCAAATGAGAGTTGCGATGAGATGGAAATTGTTATTGCTTAATTGCTTAGCTCTATTATGTAATGATTGTCAAGTGAAACATGACGTTAACCATTGTGAGTTTTTCCTGCTTTCCGTAATGTAGTTGTGGTGCAGTTGTAATGTATAGTGAGTATAATTATTATTATGACTTTTGAAAGCCAGCCAGCCAGCCAGCCAGTCGTCAATGCTCGCTATTTTAATGACTGTAACTATCAAATTTATGCTACAGAAAATATTAATTTAAACTTTATTTTTGTGTAAAGTGACAATTAATATGTGAATGTGTGCGAACAATTGCAYAAATAATTTAAACAATGGYGAAATTGTGAATTTATTAGACAGTAGGTTATGTATTGAGGTTCAATTTTAAAAAGGTATCTTGTTTTTTTTTTGGTTAAAATATTTTGGTGAAATTATTTTGGTTCAGTTTGGCAGGTATAAATAAGAGATTTAGATTTTACCTCTGTTAAGTTTAAACATGTTGTAATTACACGGTTTGTTTTTTACCGCATTTACTATAGTGCATCTTTACAAGGGTATGCAAAAAAAGTAAACAGAAAGTAACCAAAAAATGTCTAGTCCACCAGAAGCACATCATGCTCCTATGAAAGAAGACGATTACAGTGGTAATCAATTTAATGATAATAATAATAATAATAATACTAATAATAATAATRACAACAACAACAACAACAACCAGGAAAACTACCAGTTTCGCCAGGACCAGTACTACAACTTGGATGCCAAGGGTGACACTGCGCCCATCGGGAACTCGTTTGAAGAGATCTTTCCTGATGACAAACCACATTACAACGATTGGCCGTTCACCATCATCTTTTTGATCACTTGTTGTGGGTTCGTGGCCATTGCTGGGTTGGTCTTGCACGGATGGGCCAGCTCCTCAGATGCAGGGTCCACGATCTACAACTCTACTTCAACGGGCACACTAAATTCAAACGCAGCAATCTTATTAGTTTTTGCGTGTGTTATTGCGTTGATCTTTTCATACATTGGGTTTATAACTTGTCAAAAGTGGCCTAAAAAATTCATTTATATTGGAATGATTGTCAACATTGTTTCTGGGTTGGGTACAGCCATCATGTATCTTTCTCTAAGATATTGGAGTGCAGGGATCGTGTTTTTGGTAATGACATGCATAACGGCATGGTGTTATTGGGGGATGAGATCRAGAATCCCATTGAGTGTGGAAATCTTGACCACAGTGATGGACGTCATAAAATGGTACCCAACAACATTGTTTGCCTCTTTTTTGGGGACGCTTGTTGCCGGGGCATTTGGGTTTTTCTTYTCTTTGGTCATTGCAGCTTCATACATGAAATACGATCCAAAACAACAAAACTCTGAAGCCTGTGCTGCAGGTGGTGGAGGTTGTAGTTACTCCAAATTGATYGGGGTTTTGGTTGTGGTGTTTTTCTGCGGGTACTACATCAGTGAAGTAATTAAAAATGTTCTACATACAACAATTGCAGGGGTGTACGGATGTTGGTACTACATGGCCAAGAGTGATCAAGGTCCACCAAAAAGACCTCTTTGGGGAAGTTTCAAAAGATCCATCACTTATTGTTTTGGGTCCATTTGTTTTGGATCCTTGATTGTTTCGCTTATTGAAACAGCAAGATCCACACTTCAATTGATCAGAAACACRATTGTGTCAGACTCGCAATGGGCCACTATCGGATTTTTCATTATTGATCTAATCATTGGCTTTATCAATTGGTTGGCCCAATACTTTAACCATTACGCATACGCCTTCATTGCGTGCTACGGGAAAAACTATATCAGATCAGCAAAGGAAACATACCACATGTTGAGAGAAAAGGGTATTGATGCCTTGATTAACRATAACTTGATTGGTATCGCGTTGGGATTCTACTCCTTGTTTGTAGCATACATGTCAGCATTGTTTGCCTACCTATACTTGAGATTCACAACACCATCATACAACAGTAATGGAAGTTACACCGCTCCATTGGTTGCATTCTCGTTTGTTATTGCTTTGCAGCTTTCAAACATTGTAAACGAAACAATCAAGTCAGGGGATGCAACTTTTTTTATCTGTTTGGGTAAYGACCCAGAGGTGTTTATGAAATCTTATCCAGACAGATTTGACAGAATTGTCAAAAACTATCCMGACGTTTTACACAAATTGTCCCACCAAAACGTTTAAATAACTAATTTACTTTTTCCAGGAGCAAAACTGAAGGAGCTAATCGATATATAGCCTCCAAAATGCCGAGTGAAAATTCGAAGTAATTTCAAAGTCATTATAATTAATCACTAATATATCTACATAATACTGTCAAATTTTCTATTAATCGTTCACGTTTCATTCCAATTGCACCTTGCTTACATCTTCCAGTTGAGCAGCCTAGTTGTACAACCTTGGAGAGATCCACTTGTGCTTATACCAAGTACTAAAATCTTGCACCGCCCTGTTAATTCTTCTAATGTCATCATACTTAAACCCAACATCCAAACTGTGCATCATTTTATATTTTTGTTTTGGATCAATCGCATTAGGTAACTGATCAATGGTCATAGAAACCCATTGGTTCACCAGTTCCGTGCTTTTCAAGCTTTTCTGCATCAGGGTCACGAAATTGGCAAAACAAGAAATCACATCAGTTTGCGAGTCTCTGTGGAACTGGAAAATCAAACCTGGCAACAAAGACCCTACAATCTCAGGTCCCAATTCAACCAAGCTCTTGCAAATAATGTTTCTCCACTCAGCAGGAGTGGTGCTGATGTTGAGCGAAGAAATAGGAGGTGACTCGAACCCCCATAATACGATGTCGTCCAGGTTTCTGATAATCAAACTGCACGTGTCTGGCTCGTCAATCATRCAAACTTTCAAAGAAAGCTTTACAATATTTGTGATCAAATCGCTCTTGATAAAAGCTTCAGGGTAAAACATCAAAGTGTCGTTTGCCAAAGAGTAAAAATCGTAAATCATATCGGCGTATTGCACCAACTGGACCCCATCCTCTTTAGGCTGTCCAGTGATAATATTCAAATTATGGAAATTGACAATAAAAGACATGCATTGTTGGTATGCAAATTGCCAAACTGCAACGTGAACCTCGGGGGTGATCTCAGGATAAGAGTCTAAATCGGCAAAAATGGAAATAATTGTGCTTGAACACCACAAATAGGAACTGAGTCCTGACTGGGAATATCCGTTGGCCAAAAACTCAACAACACTAGGAAGTAAAGGCTGCAGAAAAGTATAAAATTTTTCGAACCACTGTCTGACCRACTTCATGGTTTTTTCAACAATCGTTTCGTTGGAACAGTTTGCAGCTAGGTGTGGTTTCAAACTGGTTTCCCAAATTTCCTGTATGATTGACACGACTGGATCATTTTGAGCCGTGCTACCTTGTGCTCTAGGTACAATGTCGTAAAAAATTGCATACATTAGATCAATATTTTGGGCAATGTTTGTGGTGAGGCTGCCATTACTCTTGCTCACAGTTAACTCTTGAAAGTCTTTGGTAACTACGGACAAAAGCTGTTGAATGAAAGTTGTCAAAACAGCAACAAGCTTGGAAACGTCACCAATTTCATTAATCACAGAACTCAAACCTTGACAAATATCAAAGTTGGAGTCAAAATTAATGATAGAAGTGATTTTCCAATAAAAGTCAACCAGCTGGTCAACATGCGGACTCAAAAGATCTTTGCAGTCAACGCACATGTACATTAACGTGTGTGCTGCCGCATTAAGAATATCGACATTGTCATGATTGACGTTGCAATCAAACAAATTGAAGATGTAGTTCAATTGCATTTCCAAAAATTCAGGATGACTATGGGTCCATTCAGTATATCTCCCAACTACTAAAGTAGCTGCATATTTAATTTTTGGGTGGTCCGGTAGGTTGGAGCCATTGCAAATAAATTCAAAGACTTGAGGTAAAACATTTTTTTCAGAATTTGGCACTTCTTGGGCCATTGTTCTAAAAGAAAACAACGCTGCTTCATACTCTTGCCAAGTGAAATTTTGAGCGTGAGAGCTTTTCAAAACAGAAAACGGAATAGACAATGCGCCTGAACCCCCAATGATTGCAGTACCACACTTCAAGACGTCTCCCATATCGTAACGGAAATCTTTGAACTTGTCTTCTTCTTCTTTGTTTTCAAATCCATCAATCGGATACTTCAAATGTTGAATGATACCAGTAATCAAAGTGGTATAAATATCAGCATATTCCAATTTTTGCTGCTTGTAACGTGGTAGCACTAAAAACTGTTTCAAGTCAAACCAAAACTTGAAAAGATATTTCACAACATCCAAGTCTTGGTCAGTTGTAACCGTCAAAAATAAGGCAATTTCAACCAAAGGTTTGAAAGCTTGAGGGTTCTTGGCAACAAAAACACACCATGATTCACAAGCTTCAACATAAATTCTGGTGCAAGCTTCTAAAATATCAGGATCATCTTTGTTTGGAATCAATAAAGTTACGTTCAATTGAATCAAACTCTGATATAACGATTCTACCAAACTCATGTTCGCAACATCTCTAGTCTCTCTCAATATAAAACACAAACACTCAACTGCTTTTTCAAAAACGTCCATGTCCGTCTCAGGACCAGCACATACGCTGTTGAAAACCAAAGACATCAATGGTTCCACAGTGATCAAATTTTCAATTGGGAACTCAGCAGACCAGGAGCACAATGCTGACAAGATCAAATTTTTGGACACCCCACCATTCAAACAACTAATTAGAAACTGTAAAACGTTATCATGAATACTGAAAATCAACTCATAGGTTCTAGACTCAAATTCATCGTCTGTCAATGAAACCCCTTTTTTGTCCAAAGTTTCTTCTGGCAAAATTCTCAAAAAAACTAACAAAACTTCCGGATTATTCGAAAGGGAGGTGATCAGTTCTTGAACGGGATTCTGCCATTCGACATATTGTATAGCCAAACGAGCCAGTGCAATAGAAAGTTGCGTTAGAATAATTTTATTCAAATTTTTACTTTCAGCAGATGACAACAAGCTGATTAACGTGGTTTTTAACTGGTTTTTCATCTCGCTGCTCAAATCGTTCAAGTCGTAGGTCACTTTGTTTCTCAGTGTTTGTGCAAAAAAAATCTGTAACATGGCGTCTGGACCGCCAGACACAATTTGCGTCATACACAAGTTCCATGCATCGGAAGTTTTTTGAAACTCTTCCAAGTAGCTAGTGGCTTCTTTTTTCTGGGCTTGCGATACCCCTGCAGAAGACATGCATTGGATCGCCGCTTGTATGTTGGCTAGTTCACCCATAAATAATGAAAAAAGTAATGTTTTTTGTGGTTGCTTTGAGTATTTTTTTTTTTTTTGCACAATTTAGATGAATGACTACTCTATGACAATTGATTTCGGCTCCCAGAAGATTGAAAAATTCAGGAGATGCTTGTCGCGTTTTCTTCACCGTTCAACTTTTTTTTTTTTCTTGCAGACGTTTGTTTGTCTCGTGCAACATGACTTGATACAGAGGTATTCCATTTTCATCCACCACTGCTCAATCATCAACATGGACATAAATAGAGAGATTACACCGAAACCCAAGACTACCAAAAGCCCAACACTTCTTTAACTAATTTGAAATTTCCCCTCTGTTGAGAGATTTTGAGAAAAATTATCAAATGATACCACCAGTGAATAGCTTATTCAATCAACTTCAAGAACAAAAAACAGTCACTGTTTGGCTTTATGAGCAGCTCCACTTTAGAATAAGAGGTAAAATAGCAGGGTTTGATGAGTTTATGAATATTGTGCTGGACGATGCAGAGGAAATTCCAYTGGACGTGAAGACGGGGAAACAACTAGCAGGGAAAACCACGAAAATAGGAAGAATGTTACTAAAAGGTGATAATATAACACTGGTTACTTCAGTTGAAGACAGTGAATGATGATCATTCGACTTTTTGACCACATTTACAGAGCAAGATTCAACGGATTCACGATACAAGTGTTTTGAAGATAATACTTATATGTGTTTGTAGCGTTTCAATGAAAAGGCATCGACTTATGSGRACGAATTAACTTTTGAAACTACAAATGCCTAGGACATCTTTTTTATTATTTTTTTTTTTTAAATTTTTTTTTTTTATTTTTTTTTGATTCAATTATATACACGCATCTTTTAATATTTATTTCTCAGTTATTATACATTGTTTTGGTTATCTGCAGGAAGATCTTTGATTTTTTGTTGAACTTCAGTCAAAAACGATTCCATTTCACCACTAACAAATTCTGTTGTTTTTGCAAGACCAACATATGGTTGAGAGTTGGAAGATCTGCTAACCACTCCGAAAAGACCGTTCATCATTTCGCTTTCTTCGTTTGCTGATATTTGTTGCAAAGTGTTGTGTCTTGTCAGCATTGAGGACGCATCCGTTTTGAAGACGTCATCAAGGTAATGACTCAAGTCTTTTTCAGTAACAATCAAGTCTTCAGAAACATGGAACAATCTTAGTAGTTCTTCCAATTTTCTCTCTTTGCTTTGAATTTCCAATARTTCTCTATTATGTTGTCTTTTCAAAAGCAACACTTCTTTTTCTTCCTCAGTTCTTTGTCTCATTATTGGTGTTCTTTTTTTGTCCCCGTCTTTAGGCAAGTAGGTCATCATGTCGTGCAACGTAGGAGTTGTCAAGTTTTCATCAATAGAGATAGACTTTAGTAGTGCAGCTTGTTCTCTTTCAGCCTTTACCTTTAAATACTCTTTTTTCTTTTCCAAAAGTTCCTGTTGCTTTAAAAGTCTGCTTTCTTCGTTTCTTAAGGATTGACCTAAATATTCTCTTCTCAAAGCTGCCATGTTGGCTTTTGCCTTGGCAACAGCGCTTCCAGAGGAGCGGTCCAGAGTCGGTTCCGGAATGGTTTTGCTGATACGGGCTTCAACGTCAAGAAATTCAACAGGCCGAGATTCCCTAGAGGTTCCCTTTGGATGAGCAATATTGTCAGCGTATCCGGTTTTAACTTTACTACTTTCTTCCTCCAAATTTTGCAAATATACAGGTTTTTGCTTTGTGGTTGGATTTTTTAGCAAAGCACGCGCAGGTGGTAAAATACCACTTTTCCCTCCAAATCTAAGTGTTCCTTTACCCATTGTTGAGTTGATGATCTTGGTGCTTTTTTTTTATCTTGTTTTGTTTACGAAGTTGGCCAAAAATCTCACCAGATTTTTGGTTCATCAAGTCAAGATTGAAAAAGAGTTTTTCACAAAGTTTCAAAAGAATCATTTTTTTCATCTCAAAAAACTACCGAAGCTAAAAAAAAGTTTTTTGCAAAAAAACATTTGTAGCACGTGATAATAGCAGGTGTGTCACGGACACGASTCTGGGCAGCAATTGGTAAGCGGTTTCCTGTTGGTCCATAACCTCATACTGAACGGGACTTATGAAACTCTTGGCTTCTCATTGTTCAAGTATGTCATTTAAATTGAAGTTATACATAAAAATTATTACAAAAGTAAGATGTCTCACGTTTTTGGCCACACTTTAATGACAACAGGTTCCGATCCGAAAACAATTTGAGGAGCAGACAATTCCCCATGTTCCAACGCACAATTGATTTCAAAGGACCCAGCTTCGGTGAAAGTCAAGCTGACTTGCAAACATTCTTGAGTCATTCTRAAAGATTTACTCCCATTTAACAGGACTGTGTTTGTATTGAGCACAGAACGGCCAGTAATGCTGTCCAAAACCATCAATGACACTTTGCAAGGCACTCTAGACGTTTTCAGGCTCAAACCTATCTGTTCTCCAACAATATGTTGTTTTTGAGGATCAATACTTAAGCTAATGTTGTTTTCCTGTATCATATTGGTAAATCTTTTGCAATCTGCTAAACTGATGTATYTTCTCAAATCTAAAACACCTTCCTTTTCGCCCATTTCCTTGCATTTCCAAGAGCATTTAACCATTTTGATTAAATTTTCCCTAATCCAAAACAATGGTGATTTCACTTTAGAGTTTGGAATTAAAGAGTCTATGTTTTCCTCGAAAAGTTTGTTTGTGATTGGAACAACAAACCTTCGGGACTGCTTTGAAGACAATGTATGTTCGTCTGAGTGGAAAACGTTGTCATAATGCAAACGTAACGCCACGGGTTCCACCCATGTGTTTCTAATATCCAAAAACAAAAGCCATTTATTTTCTTTGCAAGACTGTGCAAATCTAAACCAGTCTTCTGTATTTTTTTCGATTGATTCAGGAATTTCAAAACCTGATGTAAGCATGGCACTGTTTTGGTCTGGTTGATATGGTAAAATCTCCAAATTTGTTAGCTCCAAGTTTTTCAAAATTGAAACGTGAATTGGAATTTTAAGTCTTTTTTCATACTCTGGATGTATGTCGTTTCTCCCATATTCAATTTCGAGTTGAAATGCTTCGAAATTTTCTGGAATTGATCCAAAGCTTTTCATGTTTAAAAAGCACTTGATCTCTAAACTCTCGCCACTCTTCACAAGTTCAGTAGACTTTTCAAATTTGAAGCTTTTGGTCAAGTTTTGTAGTAAAAGATTTTGCTCATAAAGGTCAGCTGCGTTGAGTTTTTTGTTGTTTTTCGTATCAAAAAGCTTTGGCAAAACTACTGTTGTAGAGAAAACTTTTGCATTTTCAAGTAAGGATTTGTTGACAACAAACAATGAAATGTTGGAGTAGCTTCCTTCTTGAATGATTAACGGTTTGGGAGGAGAAGCTACTGCTAAATCGGGTTGATGAGGAATTAACTCATACTGTGTTTGCTGTTTGGTCCCGTTAATATTTTTCAACTTTTCTATGTTTTCACACTCAATGGGCTTGAATGCAAATACCCCAATTTTCAGCTTTTGCAAAAGAACGCCGCTTCCTGCTTTGACAACAGTGAGTTTCAAAAATACTGTCTCCATGCTTTGAGCTGGAATAACGCAGCTCTCACTCTCAAARGTTAAGGTATCCAAAGAAAAGTATTCTGACTCATTATCCCCAAGATTTATTGAGGTAATGGGCAAATCAAATTTGAAAGGGTTTTCTAAAACTACTTCCAAAGTTGCTTCCTCTCCGACTAAAAGTGACAATAAATTGACCTGAACCTTACCATCGTCATGTTCCTCATTTTTCAAATATTCAAAAGGATTAAATAGTGTTTCATTTTTGTTAAGCATTTCTGCAGCTTTCTGTTCTTCCAACGCAATTTTGATGGGAAGGTTTTCTTTTGAAGGTGCTGTCAAAACCATCAAATCTTTGAGCAGACCGCCAGAGTTGTAGTCAAACAATTGTGTTTGTTTCTGTAACTCTGAGGGTAAAATGTACTCATTCAAAAGCTTGATTTGTTCAAACTCTGACAGATAACGATTCGCCAACTTCAAAACTGCTAAGGACCAATCAAATGCTCTTTTGTGGTCATTGTACATTGATGCTAATGAAATGCTTGACATAAGAAAAGATTTTTCAAGCAGACCCCACACCTCTGATTTTTGCAACGATTTGTAAGCATGCTCAAACAAATAAAGGTGGATTGGCTGACCTTCCCATTCCATAAATATCGGTCTCTTTTGCTTCAGCAAAAGTATTACAATTTTTTTCAAAAACAACAAATGTTTTTTATGAAACCCTACTTTTTTGAAAGTTGTAGTTATTGAAACGTAGAGCTTTAGTTGTTGAAAGACACTCATCTTGGTGATATCAAAGTCCAAGATTTTTGCAGTGTAGTCGTAAATGCTGTTTTTATCGTAAGCAAAATAATAAGCTTCTTTGGAACTGCTCAAAACGGATGCATCAGCAGAATATTGTACCACGTTTTTCAAGGCAAGTTCTATATTTTCCATGTAGCTTGAGGCTTGTAAAAATTGCAAAAATCTCAAAAGCGTGTCCACGTACACCACTTGAGGAGTAAACTCAGTAGGATGAGCCAATGTGTAGTTGTAATAGTGTACGATTTTATCGTTTATGATTTTCAGTAACAATGGTATGGAAATGTAGGATATCAAGTGAAGCTTTTCCTTAGAAGTGGATGCAGAATCCTCAGTTTTGTCTGGTTGATCTTTGAAGGGTGAAACAAACTTTGAGGTGGAAGGTCTAGGCGATGCCACTCGAGAAAGACTATTTCTTTCACTAGATGAAGGCGTTGGTGTTCCTGATCTGGCATAGTCAAGACAAATAAGATGTTTATCAAATGATATCAAGTGCTCAACGGCAGACGGAATCGGAAGGGAATATTGAGCTTCTGCAAGCAAAACAATACAAATGGATATCCCTTCCAAAGAGCTCGCTAACCATAAATAGTCCCCCGACTTATGACTTTCCAGTGCTGCCTCGTTAAAATGCATCAATGCTTTGGTGTACTGACCTGACAATAAGCAAAAATTCGCGAGAATTTTGATTTGTCTCGAATCGGATTTTAGATTTTGATCTGTGTTCATTTTGTAGTTTGCTTTGCTCCTCTGCAGATAATTTGCATCCGAATGAGGTTTACCGGTTGACACKGTGCTCAGTGTGGGTTTCAATACGGCGTCCCCGCCAATGGCCCCAGGAGACCGCAAAGTGACATGTTGGTAGGACTTGTAATATTTTTCCAAGCAGTTCAAAAATCTTCCGCCAATGCATGCCATTATATTTTCGAGGTTTGTCCTGTTTTCTGAAAAAACCCCATTTTCAGTATCTGATACAGAATTACTTCCCGCGCGGTCAATCTTGATAATGTTGTGACACACTATATTTTGGTATTTGGTAGCCAATGTCTCTAAAAATTCGCTTTYGTATYTTGTGTCTTGATCCACAATTCCAATAACAACAAAAGTTTTTCTAAAAGGCTCAAAATCGCTGAGAAAAATCAAAGAATCGTCAGCATCGTCATCCAATATAGAAAGCTGGAAATCGAACGTTAGTTTCCCTGCAGGGAAATCCCTAGGATCAAAAATCAAAGACTCGTTTCCATTTTTTGTAGGAATTTTGAGGAGATCTACCTTGTTTGCTTGCTGCAAGTTGTTGTTTACGTAGGCATTGAAAGTTTGCGACGTCCAGTTTGAGCCAATGGGGATCACTAGCGTTTTGATCTGCGCGGGTGATAAAAACCGGTGTTCCTGTATTATCATTGCTGTTGTCGGTTTCGGATGTTTCCAATATAACAAAGATCAATTTGATTTGAATTTCTTAGTACAATGCCCTAATAAAACAGGGTTGATATTTATTTTGTGAAACTTTTCAATGTTACTTAAGTTTGTCTTTGGGTGGGTAGTGTTTTTTTGTATTTTTTTTTTTTTTTTTTTAGAAGCACGAGACCTTTGCCTTAGGATAATACCAAGTGCTTGCACGTGTCATTTGTCCTAGATTACATTTAGAAGCAGAGCTGTGTGTGTCAGTTCGCGGCGTCAGGCAAAAAGAAGGTGCAATGTTAGCAATTTGGGAACAGGTCAAGAATTCTTACAGCGCAAGCGGCGTTGAAGCCATTCTACATGGTAACACTGAGCTTGTCATCACTGAGAAAGGAAAACCAAAGAAACACGTATACAAGAAAGTTATGTTAAATAAAGATTTTTCACAGAAACTTCTTGGAATCTCTAAAGGTTATCCTGAGACCCAGTTTTTGTTATGTGCTGAAATGGAACCAGTAGGCTCTGTTCTCATAACAAGAATAACGAAAAATTGCAACTGCCATGATTATGATTACAAATTTTGCCTTCAAAAAAAGAGAATCTGGAAGGGGTTGGTAATTATTAATAGTGGCTTGGGCAAAAGTTTTATAGAAGCTCCATTAATTTTATTTTAAGGACTATGCTCAAAACTATCTTTTGTCTGATTTAAATGTTGGCTTTAATGGGCACATCTTCTATTTGCCTTTTGAGTTGGGTACTTCAAAGTCTTTTATGAAACTCTCATCAAAATACGTGAAGAAAACACCAAAGGCTTCTTATTGATAACACTAGCAAAAACAAAGACTTCTTTCGTGTAACAAGACAACATCAATTGACATTGTTGTCAATGGCATTATTCACATGAAAAACTGTTTTTATTGATTTAATTTTTGTATAAAGGTTTGTTGATTTTACACAACGGAAAACCAAACTTCAGTAGTGGTTACTCTGGTGGGCAATCTTGAGGGAATATGCTATGACAGATTTGCATTAGAAAACTTGCTCGCAAGTGACACAAATACCAAGGAAAAGGGTCATTATAAGGTCTACAATATGTTGAAGATAAACAATGGCAAAGAAATTTTAGTTCAAGCTGAGCTTGATGCGATTCTTGATTTACACAAAAACACTCTTGCCGAAATGAAATGTAAGGTGAAAAAATTGAGTGCGTACCTTAATGGATATACAATAACAACTCCTATGGCTTTTAATATAGATGTTCATGATAAGATAATGCGGATTGGCAGAAAAGACAAATTTTTTGAAGGTGTAATTACCGATGGGGCTTTTAAACTAGAGAACTTCAATGCGGAACGCTAACAAGATATAAGTCTTGCTTTGTCTTTGCCCAACTTTTCTTTTCAAGTCTCTTTATTTAGAGGCAGTATTTGTTTAGAGACATCTCTGTTTTCTAATAAATTTTAAGGGGTTTTAATGTATGTTTTTCTAGTCAAACTGTGGGCTCTCTTGTCTGTCAACAAATYATAATTGAATGTTAATGAGATTTTGCAGAGAATGCTGTGTCATTGGCTGGTTGASGTAATGCATTCATTCCATTATTATTTAAAACTWAGATCCTCAAAAGCTGACCGTCATTATTTCAAAAAGGGTTTTTTTTATATGCAGCTCTTGACATTTTTTATTTAGTCGCCAAATAAAGCAGCTTGCAGTTGATACTCAATGGCATGCTAACATTAAAATGTTTTTTAGGGCATACCCGACACAGGACGAAAAGCTTGTTGTTTTTGCCGTAAAGAAAATTTAAACCTACAACAAGCTTTAATTTTTCAAATTTWGCTGCTCCAAAACAATGATTAATATGAAGCTCATCACGCAGTGACTATGAAAACCCATTCGCAAATTGCTCATATGAACTGCTTGAATTAATGGGACCTCAACTTCATGAAAAACATATAGCCGACATACATCAACCTGAATGACCGAAAACGAATTGCACACAAAAATGAGCAGCGTTGATGATCTTCTACTTGACGTTAGCAAACTCTCGTTAACAGAAGATGGGCACGCAAAGAAGGAACTTCATGCAACCGAGAGTTTATTGGCTTCGTTCAAGCAGTACGATCCTGAAAAATCAAGGACATACTTAGAATCTCAACCAGTCCTTTGCAAAGAAATGGAGCTTATGGGATCAGTGCTCAAAATAAGAAAGAAAAAGGATAAACATTGTCACGATTATGACTACCAGTTTCACTTGAAAGAAGGTAATTACGAAGGATTAGCTGTAATCAATGCAGACTTGCAAGAAAGCTTTCAAAGCGATCGTATGAAATTATCAAAGAAATGTCTGAGCAGATACATTCCCTCAAACTTGGAAAATGGTTTCCAAAATTATGTTCCCATTTCTCCGTATGAGTTGGTTTCAGCAAGATCTTTTGTTGAATTTTTGATAAAATATGAGCAGCATTACAAAACCCCACTTAATAAAAGCGCATCTGAAAAAAACGATTTTTTATATGTCACAAGAAGACATCACTTGACATCATTGGCCAGTTCATTATTTTTGAGCGAGTCTACGAAAATGGACCTGGTTTTATTTGATGGGTTGTTAATATTGCATGAAGGCCGGCCAGACTTTGGAGGAATCCACTCTTCGGATCACAAACTTGCTCACATGTGTTACCATGGCTTTGCATTAGAGAATTTGCTTTCCAAAGACACCCAGTCTGATAGCACGGGACATTATTACGTTTACAACAAGTGCACTTTGGATAATGGGAAGGAGATTTTGCTGCAAGCGGAACTTGACGCTATGCTTAACCCAACGGAAAAAGTATTTGCAGAATTGAAATGTACTGTACCATTAAATCCGTATTCTTCGTTCCATGCCATGAAACTGTTGAAAATGTGGTTGCAAACAGGATTTCTTCCAAACACGGAATTAGTCCTTGGTATAAGAAAGAGACCTGATATGAATATTTTGAGAGATATTAAAAATTACAAGAGAAGCGATATTTTCAACATGCTGAAAAGTTTCAACGAAAAGAATCCTAATCGTGGGTCGTATTACCACAACCCGTTTTTAGCATGTCAGTGGTTGAATCATGTTACCAACAGTATTGATAGAATTTTGAAAGAGCATCTTGCTGGAAGCAATCCGACCGTGCCTGTGGCCTTCAGACTAACCATTGATAAATACAAAAATTTGACGATTGACAGTCTAAAAACTGTGCCTGAAAATGTCATTACTGATGAGCTTTTGGAATGGAGAAAACGCGTTCGCAAAACCAATGAATGATATTCCACAAGCCACGTCACATTGTATAACAAAAATGTGTATATTGTTTTGATGTGTTGATCTTGATGATTTCTCAATTTTATGCCTTGGAACTAAAAGATCCATAAGATAACAAACAAATCTTTGGTCTTTCCAAAATCAACTTTCAGAGTCCGAATATGTCATTATAAGTCCGAATATGGTTATATTGAGTATCGGTGTTTTGGTCGGACAAAAGTACGCCAGCCTGGCTGGTACTCCTTTTTTTTT
>LPNM01000008.1:342480-383996 GCA_001747045.1 Hanseniaspora osmophila | reverse complement strand
CAGTTTGTTTCTTTAGCTCTGCAGCCCGTAAGAGTTTTCCCGCTTAACAATCAAAGCTCAAAAGTTGCTTTCTGGTGAACTTCCACCTGTAGGCAAGCAATCTTTGGGAAATTAACTGGTCGAATTTGACAGTGATTGCTTGGGCAGCTGAGCTATAAAAAAATCGGTCGAACCAGATAATTTTGGCAATTTGCATCCACCCAAAGTGGCTTCTGTTGCCTCACTAGATTTTTTTCAAAAAGYGCTTTTCTGTTTTGAACAAGCAGCATATCAACCATCTATCAACTTTCCAAAGTCTTTCAATAGTCCAGCACAACAACAAAGATTATTTAGCTAGTTTTTTCTCATTTTTTTTTTCACTTTTCAGACGCAGACGAGAAAAATTATCAAAATCTCAACATGGCTAACGCTCCAACATCTTTCTCATACATGAGCGGTTTATTAACGGATACAGTCCTGCAGCTAGATCAGTTGAAAGTCACCGAGCTAAAAGTGGTGGCAAAGAGCTGTTCTTTACCCGTTGGTGGAAGAAAGGCCGATATACGAGACAGAATTGTCACTTTTCTAAACAACTCGCTGACATGTGTACCCATGGACCAGCACCGCATTCACGTGGTGAAATTTCTAACTAGACGAGCTAGGTTGGGAGATACCGTTACACCGTCTTACGATGTGATACATCAAGCACTAGTGAACGGGCAAAATTTAGACTCGCTAATACCGAACACAGAGAACCAAACGCAGACCTCTAGTGCTAGCACGACAACGGGAAACGCAAAAAAGTCTCTGCATACGCAACAAGCGCATCAGCCCAAGGCCACACATCCTGCAACGCYACAAAATGGACTAAACATCATTTTCAAAAAAGCGCCTTTTTACAAACCAAAAAGATTGATAAAAAGCTCTATTTTAAATGCTCGTAAAAATCCCCATGGAAGGGGAACTGTACAAGCAAAGTTTTTTCTTAGCCAAGAAGAAGTGTCTTTGCTGATACAGTCTGAAAAATTTCAGTTGTTCATGTACAGTGCAGAAAACTCCAACACAAACAAAAGTGACGCAGATATCAAGTTCCCGCATCCTTTAGAAATTAAAATGAACAACAATGTGGTAAAAGATAACATTAGAGGTTTCAAAAGCAAACCAGGTACAGCAAAACCCGCCAATGTGACCCCCTTTACGTTCATATCAACAGCTAGGCAAAACGTTTTATCGGTGATTTACGCATGCACCTCTGTTGACTTTGTCATGTGTTTGTACATTGTTGAAATAATAACTCCATTAAATATTGTCCAGCACCAAATTGCAAATCAACCAAAGATAAGCAAAGCATCGACTTTGAAATTGCTCAAAGAAATGCTTCAGGAGGAAGAAGACGACGATATGGTTACAACAAGCATGATTCTTTCTCTGCAGTGTCCTATTTCGTATAGTCGAATGAAATATCCGTCCAGATCGATATTTTGCAAACACTTGCAATGCTTTGATGCTCAGTGGTTTCTCGAGTCGCAAAATCAAGTCCCCACTTGGGCTTGTCCTGTTTGTCAACGAAACATCGATTTACAAGATTTAGCTCTTTGTGAGTTTATTGAAGGCATCATTGGGTCCACAAGCGAAGAAAACGAACAAGTAGAAATTAATGTGGACGGATCATGGAAAGTGCTCCATGAAGAGGATGTGAATCTGAGTGATGGTGAGGAGCAAAAACCAGTTTTAGCTAGTTTATCAGACAATGCATCTGATGCAGAAAAGGTCAAGAGTGAATCAGTTTCTTTTAGCAGTCGACCAAGTGAACCTGTTATCATATCACTTGACAGTAGCGATGAAGAGCCGGAACACGAAGCAATACAACAAAATGGCGGCTTAGAAAGAGTTGAGCCATATCCCCTATTGGAGTCTCCAACCGCAGCCGCAGCCGCACCATTAAGTCGAAACACTTTATTAAATAACAACATCAATGTATCTCCAGCTGTGAACGATAACCACCCTTACAATGCAACGATTGCTGAAGCAATATCTCCGGAACAAAGAACCGTTGATGTGACTACCCACAGCACTCACAAAAACAATAATCACGATACGCTGTTCGGATACGGACAATCTCTCGACGGCTCTCGTKCTAGTGTCAACGGAGAACCTGATGTCAATGGGAATGATACCTCTCCTTCACCATCAAGAACATTGGTTCCGAATGGTGATAATGGTGCCAATCACCCAGAGTCCAACAATTTGAATGTCTCTATACCAACTCCGTTTAGATTTCCAATGTTTGCAAATGGTGTGGAGTCTTCATTAAACTATGAAAATTCAGACGTTCCGTTACCTGAAGAAGGAGCAAATTTAAACGAAGAGAATTCAAACCTTTCCACTACGCATGCTGGCACCGGGACCAAGATTAATGACCAACCCACTGGTGCAGACACAGACAAAAACAAACACCAAAACAAAGAAGAATCGTCTTACGATCGCAACCGCTACACTAATGGGTCGCGTCAAAGACGGAGAGCTCCGCCTTCTATTTTTATCCCAAGAAAACATTTCACGACAATCATTCCGCAAAAAAGGCRCGTATCTGACTCCTCAAAAACGTCTCAAAATGAGGTCATTGATTTGACATCTGATTAACAATATTTAAAGTAATGCTGACAAGTTTAATTTTTTATTATAGACATTTTTTTTCCAATCGTTCTGATCACATTATATAAATGAAATGGGGTGTTTTTTTTTTTTGAAAACCTTGAAGAGTATGCTTGAGCAATTTTAGTGAATGCCTGGGATACCAACGCCTACAGTTTCTTTAAAGTCCAAGTACTCTTTGCCAAAAAACTTTATCAAGAGCTGCTCTTCATGCTGAATTCTTTTTTTGAAGAAGGACCACAAAACGACGGTAAACACAATGAATGATATTGGATTCAAACAAATGAGCTGCGTTCCAACGGCCCACCAAAAGAAGCCAAAATAACTGGGGTGCCTGCTGTATTGGTAGATTCCTTTGGTTACTAGTTGGTGGTCGTCTTGCTTTTCTTGCATAATTCTGTGACTGAATGAGCGCCCACAAGTTATCATTGCTGTTGATCTCGCAACTTGTCCCACTACAAGCAGACACACTCCCAATCCAAAAATTAGTTTTGTGTGAAAAGTAGATAGCGATTTGAACGAAAAAAATTGCATTTCGATAAGGCATTCGCATATAGCCAACAGTTGAGCTGCAGAATACCCTGATCCATTTCTTAGCAAAAAAGAATTGCTATCTACTTTGAGCGGATTAAACTTTGCAGTAACGTAAAACTCTAAAAAATGGAAGGCAGAAAGTGAGATGAGGTATAGTGGGAAGCCAACAAACTTTGCATTTATCAACCATGGAACACTTATTCCAAGAACTGTTCCCAATATATATGAAGTGATGGATATTTCATCTAATGGATTCTCTTTGATATCAGGATATGGGTAGTCAGTTTTAGATGAGGTCACTGATTCATTGTCATTCATTGTGGTATTGTAACGCGCTTTGTTGCTTGCCTTGTTTCAATGTTATTTTTAATGATTTACACATTTTTTTCATTCATTTTCCAATGTCAATTGAATACTTTCATGGAAACGAAATACAACCATGTAAAGCCTTCAACTTGGATTGTCCTGATATATTATAACATCTGTTTTTTCCAAGATTCCTAAATTTTTCGCGTTTATTTTTTTTCCGATTTTCCACAAGATGTTTCGCTTTGCCTATTCGGAGCATATCAAGACCTTGGTAAACTTGTAAAATGATMCTTAGAAGGCAGGAGACACTGATGAGGTATAGTCTTGTTCTAAATTTTTGCCTATATAAATCATTAGTCGTTTGTGAAGCTATATAAAAACCAGAATATAGAAGCCCCACCTTCAAAAAAAAAAATCACCCATCACATCTAGTCTCGCTGTGTAAAATGTAGCAGTTCACGCTGTTGCAAATCTTGCCATGACACTTTTTACATTGTGATAAGTTGGAGCTGTTCCCACAATTAGAGCAAATATTCATCAATCGCAAAACTTTGAAAAACCTTTTGTTGTACACGTTTTTGAAAATTATTTTGAAGTTGAGCCGGTCTAGACCCTCGATATAGGATGAGAGGGATCTTTTTGAGCTCAATATTTTTTTTATCATTGTTGCTTTGCTTTTGTTGGTGTTTTCGGAACGATTGCTGTGTATTTTTGATTTTCTCAACAAACCGGTAGGTGGCATGGTGCATTTATACAACAGCTTGATGTTTTTTGGCATTTCAAACCGCTTGCTAACTCGCTGCTGGCTCAAAGAAACAGATGAGTCCATGAGCTTGTCTTTGTTTATCCCAGTCAAAGAAGAAAGCAACTGTGGAACGTATTTGAAATCACTTGCGTTTTCTGTGTCAAGCTCAAAAAATCTTTTTTCAGATTGCAGCATCTGTCTCTCTGAAGCTTGATTGGTCARCTTTCCTCCTGCATTTCCTCTATTCCCTGCAACGTTGGTCTTGTTGATGCCAGCACCATCCTCGCTTTCCCCAGTCTCGTTTTCGGCTTGAGATCGCTGATATATTTGAGTTTCCATGTCTGCAAGAGAGTAATTTATTTTTTTCTTTCCCAATCTTGAACTTCCTGCTGATTTGTTAAACGCTCTTTTGCTTACTTTGAAGCTATCKGCCGATGAAAAATAAACATTTGGGTTGTAACTTTTGCGATCTATCTCTTCAATTTCTATCATCGTTGGGTCTTTTGTTGCGTGTCCGTGTTGGCTCTTGATGCTTTTCTCTGATGTAAGTGTGATGCATTAGTTGGCATTATAAGAAGACCAACTAATGACAAAGACTTGAAGCGAAAAGCTTGAAAACTTTAAACCAAAAATACTGCACGTGATCATGAACCGATCAAATAATTAAGCTGCCTCAGTTAATTTTCGATTGTAGTGGTGCGATCAGCCTTAAACACGGCAATTTTTCCCTTATATATTTTTGATTGTATATACACCTGCTGCAATCATTCGTCACCAAGTCTTCTTCCTTCCCCTTTGAACCTTGCGGAAGCAGAAGCTGCTGCATTTGACCGAGCTGAGGTAGATGACTGTGCTGGCAAACTGCCCAATCTTCTACCATGTCCCGCTTTTTTGCTTGTATTTACAAGTGGTTTTTCCTTTGTGCTAACTAAACTATTCCATACAAGATTCGACATTTTATTAAACCATTGAGGATATAATGGGGCACCCCCACCATAACCGTAGTTGTTATTGGACCCTTGTTTGAAGTCGGGGTTAGGCATTTGCATTTCCTTAAACTTCCCATTCAGTGTTTTGGATTTCACAATGATATAAGGTTTTTCAGTGCGTCCAAGTAACTTGTAATTGAAAAATCCATAAATAGGCCCAAAAGAGTGCGTGGCAAGGCAGTGGTACACGTAAGCACTGGCCAACCCTAAAATCCCGCTGCTTGCTACAAAATCACCACTTGAAAAAACCAAATTCAATATAATTTCCATCAAACAACTGTATTTTGCAGGCAATGGGATGATTCCATAAAATCTTATTTGTTTGTTATAGTTGACATTACTCCAAGTATAACTCAAAAACATTTGCAAACATGGCTCAAAACACCATGATAAATTCCAAGGAAAGTAAAAAGTGAAAAGCAAAACCATTATCGAGTTGAAAAGCAAATAGTAAATGAATTGCTGTGGTCTCATGAAATGAGCAGTTTCTAGTTCGTTGGAGTGGGAGTATAATGCGTATATTCTCATAAGAACAGGAAGTGGGTTGGAAGTGTTTGTGATCAAAAAAAACGAAGTAACCACACCCCACCATTGAGTAAACACATATGGTTTAATATTCACAAAAATCAAGGAATATATTGGTACCACATTCAGCACGGGCAAAAGGGTTATTCCTATTGTCAATGTCAACAACGTCTTGGTCACGGGCTGCATAGAGCTCATTGTGTCAGTTCTTCCTTCTTTTTTTTTTTTTGGTGTTTTTGATTGTTTCCAAAGACTTTATTTTGAGTAAACAATTTTCCATCTTGTAAATAAATTCAGTCTCAACACAGTGTTATCTTTATTTTATTTTTTTTCCGTTCTCCGCTTCACAAACCCGTTTCGACAAATCTCAGGAACAATGGCCGACCAAAATTTGTTTCTGACGCGAAATGCGACGCGGTTTGGTTGGAACTTTTCTTTTTTAACCAGCTAAAGCAGCGTTTTTGTGCAAGCACGCAGAGATTTAAACAAGATCGCAATACTCATCGCATCGAGAATTTTAAAGTATTTTAAGATTCTCTGGCATTACTACTCAAAGTCTGAATAAAAAAATAGGTTTTAAAAAAAATACCCAGTGTATTAGCAAAAACGAAAAGAAATCACCACTAGCAAAAGTAGCGCAAACAAGCATGGCTGTTCGGAAAAATAGAGACATCTTGACCAAAGGTCAGAAATATCATGAGAAATCCAAGAATTTCAAAAAAAGGCAAGTGGAGGAAGTTGTGTTTGACAAGTCTTCAAGACTGGACTACTTGACAGGGTTCCATAAACGTAAGGTGGAAAGACAACGTAAAGCGCAAGAGTTTAACAAGGAACAAGAAAGATTGGCCAAAATTGAAGCAAGAAAAAGAACAAAACAGGAAAGAGAGGAAGACACTAGAAAACAGTTGGAAGATTTTAAAAAGGGAATGAAGGAAGTTGGTGATTATGTGGGCAGTGAYGACGATGAGAAAACAGATGTTTTGCCGGGATCTAAAGATACTGATGATGAAAGCGAAGAGGAATGGGCCGGTTTTGAAGAAAATGATGATGATGATGATGAACGTGCTAGTGCTGAGGAAGAAAACAACGCTAAATCTTACACATATGAAGATCCGCATGAAACGAAATCAATTTTGAAAAGAAAAACGGTTTATGAAGATGATACAAATGTTGAAGTGGAGACATTGGAACCAAATGACAATTTTGAATTCATAGCGAAACTGAACAATGTGAACTTGGAAAAATCAGAAGACATTTTGAATAGTAGCATAAACAGAGCCAGCAAGTATGCCAAATTTATGGGCATGCACSATGAAAACGATGATAAAGCGGAATCTAAAAATAAAAAGAAAGAACCAAAACAGAAAAAGAAGAAATTCAGATATTTAACAAAGGGGGAAAGAAGGGACAATCAACGGAAAGCTGCACAAAACAAAAACAGAAGAAAGTAGTTGCTTTTCGGCATTAAAAATCTTTTAATTACTATAATGTACATTTATAAAGTTAATACTTAGACTTGGAGTTGAACGGCTCAGGTAGGCATGACAAAAAAGCATTTCTTTTTCTTTTAAGCTGGCATCTCTGTCTTGATAAATCCGTGCTCATACTCTAATCTCAAGCCAATCCACAACCATCTTCTCCATATTTCAAAAAAGTGCTGCAAAAAAACGGGCAATACAACTATTGGAAGGTGGTTGCTAAATTGAGACAAAAATGGATTTAGCCACATGAATCTTAATACCAAATCAATAATCACAATGATCAAGTAATAGGATTCAGGGAAAGTATAGTTTTCTCTTAGAATGTTTTGCATATCGCGATAGCCCCATTTGGAAAAGAGTCTTTTTGAGCGTTTAACGTTCATAAAGTTCAAACCCCAGTCCATGGTGCAATCCCACCAAAAAGTGTAAAAACTTTGAAAACAAAGTAAATAAAATTTCAGCCTTTCGTACTGACCATCTCGTTGGCTATTGCAGTAAAAAATGGGAAAGTTCAAACTATATTTGAAACAATTCCAATAATTTTTCTCCCTAATGCATTGTATAAACCTGATCAATGCTGGCAGCAGTCCAACATAACTCACCAATGATGGTTCCAAGTACGGCATGTTGATTTGGCAAAATTGGGTTATAGGTTTTGAATAACTTGTCAATGTGTCACTGAATAAAATAAACAGTAGGCGATTCATGTTGTGAGACTCGATCTGCGCACCTGCAAGGGTTTTTTTTATGACATGTTGCATTGAGAAGCTGCTATTGTCGTAAACAGTTTTGCAGATGTGAACTGTGGTGACCACGGCAAGCGATATTAGGAAAACATTCGAATAGTAATCTTGGTCTTTGCTTTGCATGTTTGGAGCATCGGTTTCCCCATCCACAGAACTTTTTGGAGAAGGAGATATAAATAGCCAAACGACAGTAGCCAAAATGTAGTTTAAAAAACAAGCAACTGCAAAGATTTTTGTCAATCTTTTATTTAAATATGAAAAATGATGAAGTAAAACGTGGTTTGGTTTTGGTTCAGTAGAAGGGGCATGCACCGGAAGTGATCTTTGATGGAGCTGAGTGTGTGCAGTGGCACCATATAGCAAAGTGTTCAAATGTGGTAGTTTTTTAGCCAAGAAGCTGAGTTGCATGTAGAAAAGCCATAGTCCAACTATTATGAGCAATGGTAATCGAAGGTTGACAGRCAGCACGAATTTATCCACCGTGTACTCGCTCAAAGGTAGTCGATATTTCTCGCCCATTGGTCGTATGATTTGTAGTCTTTTTGGGATCACCCAGATGAGAGCTAAAGATGAGTAGCCTTGCCTTTTACCAGAATACCTTAGCTATAAAAAAAAAGAAAACAAGTTGATTAGTTGTAATTTTAAATGATTCAATAATGGTCAGTTTAAACAGACTGTGTTTACCTTTTTCAAGAAGGAATTTTTTCGTCATGTGCGTAGTTTTTTTTTCCGTAGCGAAAAGAGCGTAATTTCCCCCTTCCCCTGTGAGTAACGTAGCTTAAACCTGCGTGCCAAAAAGATTTTGACAGGCAAAGATATAAGATGAGGTATTGAGTTCAGATATTATTGTTATAATCCTGCTTTTTGGTCATGCCAAAAAGATGTATCATGATTAGCATGAAAAATTATATTCGTTCATCGTTACTCAATTGTCAAGAGATTTTATGAAAAGAAAAACAAGAAGTTGCGTCTGATGAATTGGCACACAAAACAATTTCTATTGTTTTAAATTCCAAACATTCAAACGTCTGGAAGTTTTGATTGATTAAACTTAAAAGTGGCTTGCAAAACCAATTCCAGAAATCTCACACACTCAACAATAGGAGAAAAAAATAAAGATCAGAATTTTCAGTGTTTGGCTATGTCTATAGATCGTTCATTTGGCGATTCCGATTGGGGCGACAGTTGGTCATCTTCTCAATTTTTTCTCCTTCAGTGTACGATTTCTATAATGAAAGAGCTTTCCACATTGCGCATATTTTGTAAAAAAGGGAAAAAAACCCCTTGACAAAGTGCTTGTGAAAGAATA
The DNA here is from genome assembly GCA_001747045.1 of Hanseniaspora osmophila. NCBI lineage: Eukaryota > Fungi > Ascomycota > Saccharomycetes > Saccharomycodales > Saccharomycodaceae > Hanseniaspora > Hanseniaspora osmophila. Next base: position 374,724 of record LPNM01000008.1, on the reverse strand, counting down.
TTCAATTCTCAACATCAGAATGAACTCATTCTGGATTTGGAATCTTATATATCGTTGTTCAATTCATTTTGCTTGATTTGGTTTTGYTTTTTTTTTATTYTCTTTTCTTKGGAATTAGAATATATTAATTTCAAACAAGAATTGTAAAGATTCTAAATCAAGACTTCCATTTAAATGCTTTCTGCTTTAGATGGTCAAAGATAGAATGCATGCGCGAAATGAAAAAGCAAAAAAAAACTCGAACAAAAAATTGGAAAACAATTCAAAGGGCATTTTTTTTYGTGTTTCACATTTTTAACTATTAACACTCACTCTGAATTTTTTGGATTCTATTAGCAGGCACATTAAGTTGCCAATATTTTCAACARAATCACGCAAATATGTGGAAAAGATAAACACCGAATCTTGCATTTTAGAAATCAAAAATGTCCGCTGTAACAAGAACTACAAGAAGATCCACTCGTCTGAAAACCCCAGTGCAAGATCAGAAACCAAAAGAAATACTTCGAGATGAAACACTCGGAGTCAAATTGGAAAACATAGAGAAAACTCCAGCTAGTGCTTCAAATACATCAAAAAGACATACAGAAACCAGCGCTTTGAAAATATCTACTAATAAAAAGAGAAAGACTGATGGCAARCGAAAAACAAATAGTTTAAAAAAAAGACACAATACTGGCGCTTCCGATGAAGAAAGCGAAGATGCTGATGGCTTTGAAAGTTATGCTGGCTCTCACGTAGAGCACTCGTCAGAGTTTGAAATGATTGAAGGACTTCCATGCTCGTCAGACCTACCACCGGACAACTACCAACAATTTTTCACGCATCCTTTAAGTATTATAGATTCAGCGGTTTTATACAACGCCTTACAACAGTCTCGGAAAACATGGTGCCATGGGGAAATGTTTAAAAAGTACTGGTCCAAAAGTAGAGATGGAAGTACGTATCACATAAAACTATACAGAGATGATCAAGACAATTTGTTAAAGGATTCCRYGCTMAACGAATCACAAAGTTTACTTAATAATGGTCTTAACACGACTAACTCAACCAATAACAATGGAAGTATGCACAAATTTACTGATTGCATAATGGCTGCAGGACCCCATCAATTCAAAATCAAACTATTTATTTTGAAGAATGATGAGTTGGAAGAATCATGGAAAGAGAAACAAGACGAGATCAAAAAAGAGAAAGAACAGCTCAGGGAACAACAAAAACTGTTGAAACTACAAGAACAAGAAGCTAAGAGACAAGAGCAAGAGAAATTAAAAGAAATGAAAGAGCAAGAGAAAGAAGAGAAAATTAAGTTGAAGAAACTAAAACAAGAGCAAAAAGAGGTGGAAAAACATGAAAGAGAACTGAATAAACAAAAACAAAAAGAAGAACGTCTTAAAAAGAAGGAAGAAATGAAAGTATTTTCATTGTTAAAGAAGCAAGAAGATGCTGTGAGGAAACAAAAAATGATRGAAGAAAGGAAAAGGCAGAAAGAGGAAGAAAAAATCAAGAAAAGGGAAGAGAAACTGAAAGCAGCAGCTAAGTTGAGGGAAGAAATGAGATCAAAAGCCCAGCTGAAAAAAGAGAAAGACTCTTCAACTTCTGCCACCAAAACCAAAAGTTCCACAGATTCAAACAAAGGATCAACATCAAACGCATCCCCTCAACCAAGAACCATGTACACCTCTCCAGAGGAGCAGAAAATGATTGTCAATTTAAACAGAATGGCCAAAGCAGATCCTAAATTGGGCACCTTGATGAAAAAAGTGGCTGCGGCTTATGCTTCTCCAGAAGAAATTACCCTTTTTAARATCCATATTGARGAAGCCAAAAAAATGGATCCGCCTCCAAATTGGGAACCTGTTGATTATAGYAAAATAAATGAAGCGACCGAATCTGAGAAACCCGAACAAGTTACRCCAAAAGAAAGTAAAGAAGAAAATCAGAAAGTTAATACTCAAAACAAGAACRAATTAGTTGAGCAAAATAAGCACCAGAGACCCGTAACAACAAAGTCAGAACATCTTAATAACKCAACAGGAAATATTGCTTCTGAAAATGGGAAGGATGTGCGTGAAAATCAAAATAGTGACGAATCTAACAAAGAAATCACAGAATCTAAAGATAAAGATACAGCGGTCTCAAGTAAAACTCATAGCGAACTTCCAGGAAACACAAATAATTACAAAACCAATGAGGGTATCATGAACAATAAGAGCAACATGGACAAGCCAAAAGATCGCGATGGTGATGAAACCGAGGTTGGTGAAGCCACACTTAAATCTGGCGCTTCTAACGAAAATGCGTCAAAAGAACATTGCGCTAATAGTGCAAGTCTTGAGTCTCAAACTAAAACAGCGAGTCAAAGTGGGGCTGTTAGTGAGGCTAATGAGAAGGGAGGTGATGTTGATAAGCAAGACCCAAAACTGGAAAGTGGGTCTTCTCCAAATCAGCAGGTTAATGAACTTTCTAAAACGAACTTAGAGAATGCAAAGACAGATGGTAATTCTGCAAGAGTTTCAAGCACAGAATCCAATGATGCAGTTGCTTTGCAAGTTAGAAATGTGGATAAAACGCAATCAAGTGATGGAGCAACAACTTTGCAGAAAACAGACGCTACATCRAAAACTTTTATGTCTGCTGACGATATGGACAAGCCAAATCTTTCCAACGTAAACCCCGAGAACTGTAGCGACAAGTTGGAAAAAGATGCTTCAACGAGTAATGGCCAAGAACTTGACAAGACAACGGACGAAAAAAAGCAGGTATCCATATCTAGTAACGATTCAAGCAACTCTTCTGGGTTCGCTCAAGATTCAAAGGGTGTGCAACCTTTGCAAAATAAAATTTTGACTAGTAAGGCAAATTCAGTTATTGCAGATATACCAGACCAAACAAAACAAAACGTGCGAGATACAGAAAAAGGAGCAAGTTCTACGGGAGGCACTTTTATAGTGAAAACTGAGAACACTGTCCAAAAGGAAGAGGAACAATTGTCTCTGTTTCAACAGAAATATGCAGAGAACGCAGATCTTTTGATTGAGTTTAACGAGCATACTTCTGAAAGATTTTTGTTTCCAAAAGATTGCTTCATTGATTACGATTTTGAAAACAACGTCTATACTATTTCATGGATGATTCTTTACAATGCCGCTGAATTTTCGAAATATTGTGGGAAGCGCAAGATTGATTACGACTACAAAAACAATCAATATACATTGTTTCCGTTGGAGGTTCTTGAAAAAGGACCAATCCCGCTGTATTCAAGTTTTACAATGCAATTATCGGATATTCCAAGAAAATTCAGGCCAATAATTATAAACAGCTGTGTTCAAAATTCTCAAGCTGTCAAAGAAAAGATGGAAACTGTGATAAAGCGGGGACAGAGGTTGAGTGGGTATAATTTATGGTATCAGATAGATGCATATGACAATGAAGATTTGGGCGAAGAATTGAGATCTAACATTCAAGCTTATGAAAAATCTTTCAAATATAAAAGGGCTTCCATAAGAAGATAGTGATGATGATCAATTTTATTTTTTTCCCACTGTGAAAAGGAACTTTACAACATTGAGCAAACTCAAATTAAATACCTTTTGGTCAATCACCTATATATTTCAATTCTATACCAAAATTAATAGGATTTTTTATCGAAGTTGCCATGGGCAAAATATGGTCAGAGTTATTGCTAGTATTARCACTTTGGCTACTGCTTGGCGAAACATTTCCCAATGTCGAAGAGGTCCCTAAAGAAATTGGCAAGTTCATGTTGAACCCAGTACTTACGATAAAATTTTTGCTAAACTTTTTGTTCCACGCAACTTTGACATTTCTTGTTTTCATGTCTAACCCAATTTTGTAACCTTGGAAACTAAAYCCAAATGACAAGTTACTTTTCAAACTGTATATGTTGAAATAGTATTGAGAGAAAAACCCCACCAAGTTATTAACTCTGTAGTCATATTTTTCGCTGTTTTTAGGTATTTCTTCGATTAATCCAAAGGTTGATTGTATATGGCCCATCAAGGGATTCATACTAATTGTRAAATGTAATGGTCTTTCGTTGTTGAGTCCTGTTATTGTTTTATAACGGAAACTTAATGAGCAATTCGGTACCATGTTCTTGAATCCAACCCACCACTCTGAGCCCAATTGTATTTCATCGTCATGCAAAATAAAGGGCATGTCTGGAGAAGAAGGTATTGAAAATTTGTACAGAGATCTGTATCCGAAAAGTGTTTCGGGACTTGAGTAACAAAGTTCGTGGCATTGGTTTTTGCTTTGGAATTGGTAAAAACTTGTAAAAAGAAAGTTTTCCTTGTTGCTCCATATATTGGTATAGATTCTKGAGTTTTTRGAAAGATTTTTAATATGGGTCCCCTCTAAAACGGAATATGGGAAATGCATTTTCCCGTAAAASARGCATGAGTCCTTGTAAGACATGGTTTTTGTTTCGCGACTCAACTTTTTGAGCTCTTTTCTCAGTGCCATATTATTCGTGTTTGTGCCTATGTGACCTGGAGGTTCTTGTGACAGAAAAAGTTTTCCAGTCGCATTATTGACCCTATAAAATGGCTCATTCAAAGATTTTCTTTCAATCTGTTTGTGTATGTAGTCATGCCCGTCTTGATGCTCCGTCTTCCCATTTCCTGTATCGCTCGGAATAAGCATTCTGTAGTATTTGTTGAAACTTTCAAAATAATCATGATGTAAATCTTGATCACTCCGCCTCTGGAGCTCAGTCACCAACTTACCATTCACTTTCTCGTATATGTATGCAATCGATCCATTAAGAGCATTGTCGCCAACTCTGTTGGACAAAACCATAGACGAATACGTATAAGGTGACGTTTTTGACGACAATGACAAATCAAAGGAGGACGGGGGTTTGAAAGCTATGAATTGTTTTCCAACCGTAGCGGCATTGGAATAAGTTAGCTGCTCAGACCAACCGGTTCTTTTGTTGAAATCGCTAACAACTGCTGCGGAATACCAGTCTGACATACCTTGTTTGTGGTATTGTTGGGTTTRAAATTGTTTTTACTGGGTATTAAGCTTTCAATCGCTTTCAATGAAAAACASACCTCTTTAAGATCTTCTTGTCCTTTTTGAATTTATATAATGCTTTTGACCCTTACTGAGGTTGTAAACTATTTCTCTTTTGGTTTTTAATTATTTCAAAATGCCCGGCATTTTTTTTTTTTTTTTATTTTTTTCAAATTGCTAAAAAAGAGTAATTCTATGAAAAGTCAACAAAAAAAAAAATGTTCAATGTTTTCTTCGAATTTCTTTTTATCAGTTGTTTTTCGTGAACCACAAAATTCCCAGCATGTAATCATTTTTTAAACTAATACCTCTAATCAATAGGGAGTTTCAAATTAAAAAATCTTGGTCTTTTCTCTCTTGTACCCTCTTTCCCTCTAACATTGAGCAATTTTATGGAAAAAACACAAAATCAAATCAACAACCAAATAGATCCAATTTCACCAACAAAACAAGTTGCCTCACACGACACCTCGTTTTATCACGAACTCAATTCATCATAACGGTCATCAATTCAATACTTTGTAACAACAGAAAAAGTTTGTAAATAAAAAGACTATTTTTAATCTTTTATACACATTGTTTTGTTTGTTATAATCACTGTAAAATATACTGTACAATAGTCTACCTAAAAAAAAAAAAAAGAAAAAAAACACATTCACTTTGTTGAATACTGTACACTAAAACACACTACACTAGGAACATTTTGATTCAAAAAAAGGAAAAAAAAAAGAAAACTGTACATTAAACTAAATTAGTTTACACAATCAACCAAATAGCTAAATTTTTAAACCAATTGCAAACAGAACTTCACTATTAAGAATATGGCTACGCCAACTGAAGAAACCATTACCAAAGCTTTGGACAACCTAGAAATTGATTCAGAGCCAATTGCTCATGCCGGAGCTCGTATTTTGAGTGGAACCACCGAAACATTGACAAAAGACGCCGRGGACAATGCTCAACAAGCTCATCCATATATGGGTTTCCCTCAAATGCACCATCCTTTGATGAATGGAGGGCCGCTTCCACCACTTCCTCACATGATGGCTTATCCTCCTCCACCATCTCAGTACATGATGATGGATTCCAACAATGGCGGTGAATATGCTGGTAACAAGCCCGCATCATCTGCTGGGACCGACTTTGCGATGTTCAATCCATACACTATGATGCCACCTACATCTGGTTCAACAACGTCTCCAATGACTACAGATCCATTTTGGGCACCTGCTAATCACGGAGGCCTTCCTCCTGTAAGTGATCTATCTGTGCCAAAGTCGACTGTGGGGGAAATGTCTTACCCTCGTGGTGCTTCTTTTGCTGGACCATCTTCTAGTGCTCTAGAAGACGCTATTGCGGGGGAAGATGGGGTTTTCGATGAACAATTGGGTCAACCAAAATCAAGAAGACAAACTTTTCACTCTGGCTCTGGAAATGCCATGTTTGGGTCTCAACAACACCCTCAATCAGCATCCATTGCCAACCCCGCCTCTTCCAGAACTCAAAGTATTTCTTTGGACGGTCCAAGTGGGGCTATTTTTGCAAGCACCTCCAGCTCTAACAATACCGTTGATGTTGATGGAAAGAAGGAAAAAACCAGTGAGCTTGCACAAGGCTTTCAACAAACTTCTTTTCCACCAGCTTATCCTTACAACGGCCCACTTTTGCACCCAAATCCGTTGTACAATGGACATCCAATGAGTGGTTCTCCATTTCAACCTTATGGGTATCCGTCATTTCAGTCTTTTTCTCCAATTCCTTCTGGGGTGAAACCAAGTGGAAACGAGAAAGATGTTGTGTCTGTTGGTCWTCCTAGTGCTACAAATGCCACCGGTATGGGGTTGCCTTCCGATGATTTTGCTGCTGCCGGTATTATTCCACCACATATTGATTCTCCTGCAAACATTCCATGGATGTATGGCTCTCCCTCTCCGTTCCCAGCTGGTCAAGCATCTATGATGATGCCTAACAATGCTGGTCATAAAAACGGCAATTTGTATGGTTCCAAGAACTATAAAATGAGAGCTGGTAAAAAATTCAACAATGGGGAAGCACGCTCTAAGAATGATACTTCAAGAGGCAAAAACGATGATCAATACAATGATGGCAATTACAATAGAAGTTACAGAGCCGAACACTACAATTCGATGATCTCAGCTTCCTCTAAATACAACAATGCGACGTTGGCAGATTTTGTTGGTGGAATTTATTCCTTGTGTAAAGATCAGCACGGTTGCAGATTCTTGCAAAAACAATTGGACATTGACGGCGAAGCAGCCGCTTCTATGATTTTTTTTGAAATCAAAGATCACATTGTTGAACTAATGGTTGACTCTTTTGGAAACTACTTGATTCAAAAGTTGCTGGAAATTTCTGGTCAAGAGCAAAAATTGGAGATTGTTACCATTGCAGCACCAGATATTTGGAAGATATCTTTTGATCCTCACGGAACAAGGGCTTTACAAAAACTAGTTGAATGCATCACTACTTTRAAAGAGGTGGAAATAATTCAAGAATCTTTAAAAGGTCACATTGTTGAATTGAGCAAAGATTTGAACGGAAATCATGTTGTTCAAAAATTGTTGACCAAGTTGAGAACCGAAGACTCGGAGTTTATTTTCAAAGAGTGTTGCAATTCTACAATGGAAATTGCAACTCAAAGACATGGATGTTGTGTTTTACAAAGATGTTTTGACAATGGATCATTGGMACAAAGAAGTCAACTTTGCGACAAGATTATGGAAAACATCAACGTTTTGACTACGGATCCATTCGGGAATTACGTTGTTCAGTACATTTTGACCAAAGAAGCCGAATACGGTGAAACAAAATACACTTTTAAAATTGTCGAATTGTTGAAAGGMCACGCAGTCAGATTGTCAATGCACAAATTTGGTTCCAACGTTGCTGAAAAACTTTTGAGAACTCCATCTGTTTCTTCTGAAATTGTCACCGAGTTAGTCAACAGTGGCAACGAGAACATTGCAAAATTGTTGAACGATTCGTACGGTAACTACGTTTTGCAAACATCCCTAGACGTTGCCAAGAACAGCGACAACGCTGAGTTGTACAGCACTTTAGCCAACACATTGAAACCATTGTTAGTTGGGCAAATAAGATCAACTCCTCACGGACGCAAGATGATTTCCATCATTGAAGGTGGTAACACTATTCCTTCCCATGGCAACGCGCGTCCCGGGCACGGTAACCGTGGTGGTTATCATCGCAATAAAAACCACCGTGGAAACAATCAAACGCAATGATTTGAAACTATTGTAATTCGTTTTTATTTTGGGCTTTTTTGAATTCCTTTCCATGATTGTTGTTTATCACTTTCGCAAGCTACTTTTGCTAGCTACTGTACAATATATAGTTGAGATATAAGAACATTTAAAGTTTGCCTGTATTTTAATATACCTTTTTTTTTTTTCAAGATCTGAAACTCCAAAGCAATAAAAGCTGGGGTCATCAGCTTCATTTATTCTTTCGTTTAATCATGTGCTAATATACATTTAAACTTTACCCTCGTATAGCTCGTTTAAACGACGTTTGGTTTTTTGGTTTTTTTTTTTTTTTGGTTTTGTTGTTTTCTTTTTTTATTTCGTTTATTGATTAGGTAATTTTTTATACCTAAATTAACTGCAGGARAGGTTTTCCGAAAGAAACAGAGTGAATAATTTGGATCCTAGCTAATTAATCGTGTAAGCCTTACTTTTTGTGTCTCAATGTTTTAATGTTGTTTTTTTTTTGAAATACGATGAAGGGGTTTGYTGATTTTCAATATCTTAAAAACTAAGTTATATATATTGGTTTTAGCTTTGTCAAGACTCTKWRTGTAATATTTCTTGATATTAATGGACAGTCRAAAAAAATGCAAGAAAAAACCAAACGCAACGGAAGACTGCATTTTATTTGAGTTGATCGATATCGGTTGCTTGCTCGTGATTTGACAACTACACATCCAGCAAAAATACAATGTCTGCCACTAAAACAAGCAAGAAACCCACAACAGTGGGCCGCAAAGTTTTGCCACAAGGGAAATACTTGAAACCGGAAGAAATAGAGTACGAGTTTGGAGGTACTGTTGGTGTTTTGGGAATGGTTATTGGATTCCCACTCTTGATGTACTACATGTGGATTGGTGCTCAATTTTACGGTGGGAAACTTCCGTTACCAGCTGCCAATGAAACATGGACCCAATTTTTATTTCATTTGTACGATCTTTTCAAGCAGTATGCTATTCCAACAAGATATGCATGGACAATTTTTATGAGTTTTTGGGTGATGCAAATTGTTTTTTACTACACTTTGCCTGGTGTTTCGACCAGGGGTCAACCATTGACTCATTTGAAAGGGAAACAATTGCCATATTTCTGCAATGCAATGTGGACTTTTTACACCACCATTGCCGTGGTCACTTTTTTGCATTTTACCAATATTTTCAAATTGTATACAATTGTTGATATTTTTGGCCAAATCATGACGTGTGCCATAATTAGTGGGAACTTGTTTTCCATTATTTTATATCTTTGGACTTTGTTTGTTTCTGGTGATTACCACAGAATGACAGGTAACCACGTGTATGACTTTTTCATGGGAGCTCCATTGAATCCAAGATGGGGAATTTTGGATTTGAAAATGTTTTTTGAAGTCAGATTGCCATGGTTTACTTTATTTTTTTTAAGTTTGGGTACTGCATTTAAGCACTTGGAACTTTATGGTACCATCTCAGGACCAATGGGTCTTGTTTTGTTGGCACATTATCTATATGCTAATGCATGTTCCAAAGCTGAAGAACTAATTGTTCCAACCTGGGACATGGCATACGAAAAATTTGGTTTCATGTTGATCTTTTGGAATATTGCAGGTGTTCCATACACATACTGTCATTGTACACTATTTTTGTATTACCACAATCCAAGTGAGTACCAATGGTCTACCAAGTACAATGTTTTCCTTTATGTTTTCTTGCTAACGGCTTACTATTTTTTTGACACAACCAACGCTCAAAAAAATTCGTTTAGAAAGCATATGACAGGAGATAAAACTGTTAGAAAGACTTTCCCATTTTTACCATATCAAGTTTTGAAAAATCCAAAATACATGGTCACTAAAAACGGGTCATATTTGTTGATTGATGGATGGTACAGATATGCCAGAAAGATCCATTACACCGTGGATTGGTGTCAATCGTTGTCCTGGGCTTTGGCTTGTGGGTTTTCCTCGCCATTCCCATGGTTCTTCCCAATTTTCTTCTTCATTGTTTTACTTCACAGAGCCTTGAGAGACCAAGCCAAATGTGAAAAGAAATACGGCGAAGACTGGGAAACCTACAAAAARCACTGTCCATACTTGTTTATACCTTATGTATTTTAGATGTTGGCTTTTAAAAGTTGGCATTGGATTATTTTACAATAGATGATACTAGAAGAAATGGTCTTGTTTGTAAAACAAATTACACCTTTCAAAAGGTTTTACCCAATRGATGTTAGAAAATGATCGCGTAATACCCGACCAATAATTGAATKTTTTTTTTTTTCAAAAATAGTTTCTCTTACTTTGGCTTCTTGCTCATTTTTCTTTCATGCGGGAATGATCTTACTAAACAGCGGTAAACCACATTTCTTATCGTGTTTCGTAAGGTCGCGTTGAGCTTGAGAAARAAAAGATGCAGCAAAAATCAACTTCTCCATTGATTGATCCATTACTAGTCAGGTTTATAATACTTTAGCAAAAATGGCGGAAAACGAAAACAAAAAACCAGTYTCTGCTGATCCCACAGAATACGACGTCTTAGGTTTGAACTATAAACCCGAATATAAGCCSGATGCAACAAACACATTAACATACTACGACACTCTAAGACATTTGCAAGATATGGGCATGTCTTCCAAAGTGATATTTGCACCACACGAACTGAAAWCCATGGCAAAGAACTCATTTAACAAAGATGAAATTGAAAAGCAGAAAAGAAGCCCCCAGGTAACAAACACAACACTTGATCCATGTAAAGTGAAGTATCACAATTTTTTGGATTTACAGAATACCAAAAATTCAGGTGTTTTTGACAATGCAGAAAGCTTTCCCTCTTCATCTACTTCTTCACAAAAAAAATCTTCTGAGCAACTTGTCAGTTTGGATAGACCCAAAATGTACACTCATTTGTTGTTGAAAACCACAAACATCCCACCATCAGAACTGAAACAGTATGACACACATGACTTGATGGAATATTCATATGACAATGATGCCAATAGCAGCAGTATCGAAAAGAAGTACGATAAACAAGAGGCTTATCAAGTCTATACAAAATACGAAGGTCGTGCTTTATAAAAAGTGCAAGAAAATGAGTGCTTGAACTTACTATTATTATTATTTTTTCTTTTTTCTTTGAGCATTTTCGTTTAATTTACATAACTAGATAGATGTGCATTGTGCACTATTTCTAAGTTCATCATTTTCAATCTTGTTCAGCAATGGCAACCAATCTTTCTTCGATTTGTTCAGAGGTCAAAGTGAAAAACCCATTTTCTTTTGTAGCAACACCAATTTCCAAATCTTTGAATGTGAAATCGGTTCCCAAAACATCAATCATTTGTGTGATCCCCAATTCAACTGTTTTTTCCCAACTCGTTCCCTCCACATAGTTTTCATTATCCAAAGCAGTATTAGTTGCAGTGTCATCAGTAGCAGCATTGGCAGTTGCAGTGGCGCCATCATCGTTGTCCAACTTCTTGAAATATTTTTCCAAAGATGTGGTCAATTCTTGTTGTTTTGGACCAGTTGCCGTGGCTTTGTAACCTGCGTAAAAGCCTGCTGGATCACTCTTATAAATCAATGGACCCTTTTCCTCGTCATATGACACAAATGTCAATATCACTCCCAAAGGTCTCATGTATGCCCTCTGAGTGTAAACTTGAGACAAATTGGCCATTCTTTTACTCAACACATCGCATGGCATGTCGTAACCGTACTTGTATCTGAACTCTGCAGCCTCAGAGATAGCTCTTGTTGCTGCATTTTTCGCATCAGGAATAGGTCCCGTGGCCACCATACCAATTGTTGGGGAAATTTTAAAAATAAAAGAAATGGTTTTGCTGTCCATCAATTTGTCGGTAACTTTTTTCTGATTGATCACGACACTGCAGAATGGGCTTCTCACCGCAATAGAGTTTAAATTGGTTTGGTTAGTGGCTTTGAATGCATATTCAACTTGATATAGTTTCCCCTCTGGAGAAAAAATCGTAATGTGTCTATCGTAGCCTGACATTTGGTTGAACTATGGGTATATGGTTGGTAAGTCTAGCTTTCAGTGCTCTTGCTTGTGTTGGCCACTTGAATTGCTTTTTAATAATAGCTCAGGAATAAGAAACTTGATGTCTCAATAAAATGCACACGATAAGAAACTTGATGTGTTATAATGCAAAGTTTGCCACTGAAAACTCCGCCACTAACTTTGCCTTCCCTCCCCTTGTCGCTACAGAATGTCTTTTTCTATCAAAAAAAAAAATAAAAAAAAAAACAAAAAAAATTATAATGCGGGTAACCGTGTSTTTTTGTTTTGTTTTGTTTGGTTCTACAAGAAAAAAAAAAAAAAAAATATATTATGAGCGAATTTGATCGCCTTTTTGGATAACAATTAACTTAAAGGCTATCATTAACATCAAATTATAAACTTTTTGTTCACTCTTGTCCTTTCTTGTTTAATTTACTATTTGGATCTAACAACTGTAGGTTTTGTGTAGCTTTAAAATTTAGGAGTTCAATTGATCGATTATAAATTAAAACGACTTGCTTACCAGTTTTTTCGTTGAMCGCGTGAATTGACTTGTTCTTATCATGATTTGTTGTCCAGATCTCTTGTAAGTCCCCCTTTGTTTGATACGATAAAAGCAAAGAATAGCAACAAACAGTTTACAATTTCCACAAAGTAAAAAAATATATCCTAAAGAGTACTTTAAATAGAAAGYCACTACCCAAAGATAACAAAAATAAAAAGAAAACTGCAAAAGGTAAACCTGAGAGAAAAAAAAAAAAAAAAAAATGACTGTTTTTCTTGGTGTTTACAAAGCTGTGTATGCTTATGAACCGCAAGCTGCAGAAGAGTTGAAAATTGATGAAGACGACATATTATATCTTTTGCAGAAATCCGATGTGGACGATTGGTGGACGGTGAAGAAAAGGGTTATTGGATCTGATGCAGAAGAACCTAGTGGCTTGGTGCCAAGCAACTACATCGAGGAAATGGCTCCCATTGGCCAAGTGAAAGCATTGTATGACTATGATCAAGTGCAAAACCCTGAGGAAGAATTGCAATTTCACGAAAACGATCTTTTTGATTTATACGATGAAAACGACCCAGATTGGTTGTTGTGTAAAAATTTGACAGATAAACAATATGGATTTGTTCCAGGAAACTATGTGGAAAAGATTGATGGTTCAGCTGGTGGTGCAGCTCCTTCAACTACTACACCGATTGCTACTGCTCCACCCGCAATTTCCAACCCTCCTGCTTCTTTTTTGCCTCCTCCTGTCAGACTTGATAGAGAACAATATTCTTCAACCTCTTTAGCAGAAGAAGCTCAGAAACAAACAGCTCACGTTTCTCCAGAAGATGAGCATAACAAAAGAACCGAAGTCCCGCCTCCTTCTTCTTATTCTCCTCCTCCACCAACTCAACCTACAAGACCAATTGTTGATGAAGACGACTATTCGGTGGAAATGAGTCCACCTCGTCAGCCAACAAGACCAACAAATACTCAAGCGTCTAAAAGTAAAGATTTTTCCAAGTTCAAATCTTGGAAAGTAAACGAAGTGGTTGGTAGAAAAAAATTGAAAGCCAATCTATCCATTGGTAACAACACTATTGTTTTTTCCTCCACCAATTCACCAGACGATCAACCYGAACAATGGGATATTAAAGATTTGATCACTTATTCTAATGAAAAAAAACATTTGTTTTTGGATTTGTCTAATCCACCAGCTTCATTAGAGTTACATACAGGGTCTACAGATGTTGCCAATGATATCATGCGGGTGCTGGGTGAGGTCAAAGGAGGAGCCACTTCTCAAATGTTGAACGAAGTAAAAGAAGCTTCCAATGTTGATGCTTTTAAAAACAAATCCTCGTCACTTAAACAAGGAAAAGTCATTTATGATTTCATTGCAGAAAGTCCTGATGAATTGACCATAAAATCAGGTGACATTGTGTATATTTTGAATGATTCAAACTCAAACGATTGGTGGTTGTGTGAGCTGGCCAATAAAAGGGGAACAAAAGGTGTTGTTCCTGCGCAATTCATCAAGCCTGTGAACCAGTTGTCTTCTCTGGCTCAAGGAGGTGGGGAAGATGCAGACGATTATTATTTGGACAATAAAGATAACAAATCCAAACACCATAATCACAAAGACTCTAAAGCTAAAAAACTATTCAGATCGTTGACAGGGAGAAAAAGTAAATATACAACTGAGGAATCCGATGAAGAAAATGATACTCGTAGTAGATCGAACAGTAGAAGTGCTGCTAAAGACGATTATTTCAGCGGACTTCCAACAAAAGCTACAAGCTCTGGGCCATCAGGTAACAACAATTATGATTCTTATGATAACTCCAATAATAGTTACAATAACGATTTCAGCAAAAAAGAAGAAGATGAACATCTGTCTACGGGTCAAAAGTTGAAAGCACAGTTGACTGGCTCTTGGAAATCAGACATGACCAACACCTCCAAGAAAAATTCGTCTAGAAAAAGGTCGGCTTCCACTTCGAGTAAAAAGAAAAAAGACAAAGAGTATCCAAATGCTGAAAAAGTTAGAACCTGGGTTGATAAGAGTGGCACTTTTAAAGTAGAGGCTGAATTCATCGGGTGCAGCCAAGGAAAAGTGCATTTGCATAAAATCAATGGGGTGAAGATTGCGGTTCCTGCTGACAAATTGAGTTTGGGCGATGTTGAGTTTGTGGAACGTGCTACTGGTTTTTCACTTGATAAATACAAAGACCAGAAACCTCTGCAAGACTCCACGATGTCGCCATCAAAGAATGACGATGCACATGCATCGAGGGATAGAGAAAGAGAAAGAAGAAGAAAAGCTAGAGAGAGAGAAGAACGTGAMCGGGACAGAAGCTTGAGAGAACAAGAACTGGACGAGTTGAGAAGAGCCCGGGATATGTTGGACGAAGAAAGACGTAAAATGAGAGCAGAAAAGGAAAGAGCAAGAGAAAAAGATTTGCCACCAGTGAAACCACCAAGACCTGACCAACAACAACAACAACAACCATTGAGCAGTTCAAGAACTGGCGCTCACTCAAATTCCTCAAAACCACCTTACGACTGGTTTGAATTTTTTTTGAACTGTGGTGTAGATGTGAACAACTGTCAAAGATACACCATCAACTTTGAAAGAGAAGACATCAGTGAAGATATCTTACCTGAAGTTCAGCCTTCTTTGTTGAGAACACTTGGTTTGAAGGAAGGCGATGTCTTGAGAGTTATGAGATTTTTAGACAACAAGTTCGGAAGAGTTTCTGCGCAACTTACTGGTGCACCAACCGGTGGCCTCTTTACTGAAGCCGATGGTTCTTTGAAAGTAAACTCGTCAACTCCTGCAACGGCTTTACCAGCACAACAACCATCCAGTGGGGCTACACAAACGCAGCAACCCGTCTTGGATGAAGATGCGTGGACTGTCAAGCCTGCAGCAAACAACAATTTGTCTGGCCAAAAGTCCGCTCAATTCAGTGGTTCTATGCAAGATTTGCTAGATTTAGAACCGCTACAGTCGACGGCCTCGCCAACACCGGCTTTATTGAAAGACCTGAAACCAGTGGCCACATCAAGTGCACCTGCACTGACACCTTCTTTAACTTCCAACAATACTGGCAAGTCAATCGGTGTTACTAAAACAGGTAACGCTTTGAATCCTGACGATTTGATTCCTTTGAATCCATTTAAAACTGGAGGTAACAATGTGTTGCCAATGTATATGATGCCTGTCATGACTGGTGGTCCTTTAATGATGCCAATGTCAACAACTGGCGGTGCCATGATGCCCCAAACAACTTTTGGTGCCGGATTGCAGCCTGTTGGTACAGCAAGTAATGGTGGATTTATTTTACCTGTTCAAAAAACCGGAAATGGATTGGTGCCTGCCAACTTTACTGGAGGCACAGCACCATTTCCTCAAACAAGCTTTGGTACTGGGCTCCAACAAGGTTTGACTGGGAACAACGTGATGCAAATGCCACAACTCTCTTTTGGTCAACCACAAATGACCGGTGGTGCAATGCCACAAAACACTTTTGGTCAACCACAAATKACYGGTGGTGCAATGCCACAAAACACTTTTGGTCAACCACAAATGACCGGTGGTGCMATGCCACAAAACACTTTTGGACAACCACAAATGACCGGTGGTGCMATGCCACAAAACACTTTTGGACAACCAGCCTTTACCGGTGGTGCAATGCCTCAAAACACATTTGGTCAACCACAAATGACTGGTAGTATTTTGCCACAGCAAACCACGAACGGTTTTATTCCTCAATCTACCTTTGGTATGACTTTGCAAAAAACCGGTGGAGTAGCGCCTCTTCCTCAAACTTCCTTTAACTCTTTCAACCAACCTCAAACCAATTCGCTCAATTCAGCCATGCAAAATATGAACATTTACAATCATCAACAGCCTTTGCAAAACCAACCAACAGGGTTTGGTTTTGGTAACGGCCCACAGCAGCAACCAATGCAGCAACAACAAACCGGCAGGGCCAATTTGTTTAACGCTTCCGCAGACAATCCTTTTGGTTTTTGATAACTACGCGACAAGAGCTATCAAGCTCGCTTATATTGCAGTTTCTATATTAACGACTTTGTAAATTAAATTAGTGTAATGAACTTATTTTGATGACTTCCTTGCAGTACTAAATTGAAGAAACTTGATGTAATATTTAGGCATTATAATAAATAGTTTACTTAAAGTTTTTGTGTTCCTATATGTTGCTGTAGATTATATAGTGAACAATAAATAATTTGAACAGTCGCGTAATTTGGTTGACTAGGACCAAGAGCAAACTTCAATTACCATTCTTGAGCAGTGTTACCATATGGGGATTTTTTAGTTCCAACAATTGGCTTAACTAGTTTAGAACCACCTTCCAAGAAAGAAAATTGAACCCTTCTGTTGGCTTCATATTTTGTAATAAACTCTTCTTTTTGTAGAGTAATACCAATATCGTCCAAACCATTGACCAAGCAGTGTTTTCTAAATGGTTCAACTTCAAAATGGGAAACCAAAACTTTACCCTCTGGATCCAAAATTTGTTGGTTTGGCAAGTCAATAGTTATTTCAACCCCCTTTTGAGCTAATGGATAGATTTTTTCCAAAATAACTTCTTGAGGAAGTCTGATTGGCAACAACCCATTTTTAAAAGAGTTGTTGTAGAAAATATCACCAAAAGAAGGAGCCAAAATGGATTTAATACCAAAATCTTTCAAAGCCCATGGTGCGTGCTCTCTGGAAGACCCACAACCRAAATTGTCACCAGTAACAACCAAGATTTGGGCATTTCTGTATGGCTCAACATTCAAAACAAAATCGGTTTCTTTATCTTTGCCGTTGGCATCTTTAACAAATCTCCATTCGTAAAACAACCCAGATTTCAACCCAGTTCTTTTAATAGTCTTTAAAAATTGTTTTGGAATAATGGCGTCGGTATCAACATTGGCTTTATCTAATGGAGCAGCGATACCTTTCAAAACCACAAATGGGTCCATCCCTGTTGGACCAGATGCAGCAGCAGTTGCACTTTGAGAAGATGGGGGAATGTCATCAATTTCGTCAGCAAGTTCTTCTTGGCTGCTTTCTCCGGCTGGTAGTGGAGCTTTTTCATGTTCGTAAACAGCCTTCTGCAATTCGGCRTCTTCTTTGGATTCAATAGCAATTTCAACAGCAGAGTCTGTCTTGTATTGGTGTTCTCTAATGTCTACAAAGTGACCAGCAATACCTGCGGCAGCAGCCATGGCTGGAGACATCAAATGGGTTCTGGATCTGGCACCTTGTCTACCTTCAAAATTTCTGTTGGAAGTAGAAGCGCATCTTTCTTCTGGATCCAAAATATCTGGGTTCATACCCAAACACATGGAACAACCGGCTTCTCTCCAGTCAAAGCCAGCAGCTTCAAAAACTTTATCAAGGCCTTCTTTTTCAGCTTGTTTTTTGATCAAACCAGAACCTGGAACAACCATAGCTAACTTAACGTTGTCGGCTTTTTTGTGACCTTTAACAACTTTTGCTGCGGCTCTCAAATCTTCCAATCTGGAGTTAGTACAAGAACCAATAAAAACTTTGTCAATAGGGATTTCTTTGAAAGGAGTGTTTGGAGTCAACCCCATGTATGATAAAGCTCTTTCCATACCGGATTTTTTGATTGGGTCAGAAACAGTAGCTGGGTCTGGAACACAACCAGTGATTGGCAAAGCATCTTGTGGAGAGGTACCCCAAGTGATGGTTGGAACGATATCAGCACCTTTGATCACAACGTCGAAATCAAAATGAGCACCTTCATCAGAGTGCAAAGTTTTCCAGTAAGACACGGCTTTTTCCCATTCGCTTCCAGATGGACAGCAAGGTCTACCTTTCAAATATTCAAAGGTTGTTTCATCTGGTTTGATCATCCCGGCTCTGGCACCAGCTTCAATGGCCATGTTACACATGGACATTCTGGCTTCCATAGTTAAATCTTCAATAGCTTGACCAGCAAACTCAATAACACATCCAGTACCCCCGGCTGTCCCGATGACTCCAATGATGTGTAGAATCAAATCTTTAGAAGTGATACCTGGGTTCAATTTACCATCAACAAAGATTCTCATGTTTTTAGATTTTGCTTGGATCAGAGTTTGAGTGGCCAAAACGTGTTCAACTTCAGATGTACCGATACCAAAAGCCAAAGCACCAAAGGCACCGTGTGTGGATGTGTGKGAGTCACCACAAACAACAGTAGTCCCTGGCAAGGTAAAACCTTGTTCTGGCCCAATAACGTGGACAATACCTTGTCTGGCATCGGTCATACCAAAGTAAGTGACACCAAAGTCTTTGACGTTCTGTTCCAAAGTTTTAACTTGTAGTTTGGAATCTTGTTGTTCGATAAAGGAATCAAGATCTTTGAAATTTTTTCTGGAAGCAGTTGGAATGTTGTGGTCAACAGTAGCCAAAGTACAGTCGGTTCTTCTCACTTTTCTACCTGCATTGGATAACCCTTCAAAGGCTTGTGGAGAGGTGACTTCGTGGACCAAATGTCTGTCAATGTAGATCAAGTAGGATCCACTTTCGTCTTTGTGAACAACGTGATCCGCAAAGACTTTATCGTAAAGAGTTCTTGCTGCAGTCATTATATTTGCTTTTGTGTGCGTGTGTATGTGTGTTCAATCAACCACGTATCAATAATCGATGACTTGTTTGGTTTCCAGGCTATGTTTGAGGTAAAAAAAAAAAAAATCCCAACGAAATAGTACAAGTTGAATCTTCAAAYACAAAAAATGGCACTGAAATGTWATTTAGTTGTAAGGCAACTCGCTAAGCCAGTCAAAATGACTATGCTTTCAACATAGAATGGTTGAAAAACATACTCACCATCCGTTGAGTGCCAGAAATTAGACCTGCTTTATATAACCATCTTTTCATGATTAAAACCCCCGATCTTACGATATTTCAAATGTGAATCATCGAACGCCAGAAGCAAAACGAAAAACCAGAAACAAAAAGAGCTTGCTAAATTGAGATTTTGCTGCGAAGAGAAAAAAAAAAAACAAAAAAACCTTTATCGGGAAATAATCTGCACTCTGAGATTATACGTGGAAAAATACCACATCTCCGGTTCCGCTGTATCGCTAATCTACGAAAATCATTAATGAAAAAAAAAAAAAAAAACAAAAAAAGAAAGCTTTGAGTGCTTTTTCTCATCCTTTCAACCAGTGCCGGTTTCGGATTTCTACAAAATTCACCCAAATTCGCCGGGCCGGTAAAATTGAGATTCATACCGTAATCTATTACATTTTCTCCAATCTTGATAACAAAGTTTGGTGCTATTTTATTATTCACAAGTCATCCATACACACATTTCTGGATTCCACTTGAATGTGGATAACGAAAAATCATTTGACRTAGAGAGAGAACTGTTGGAAAGTTGTTTTGAAGCGAAATTGGAAGTGTCAACCACCTCGACAACCAAAAGTCCGTTGCTGAAAGTATAGTCAAAAAGCTTTTTGCTCACTCTTATTTTGTGAGAGTTGGAAGGGTTGATGCTATCTTCATCAAATATTAGAGGCGAAATTGATATTTGGTTTAAAACCATTTTGGAGTTTGCAACATCAATAACGAAAAAAAGACCAGTCTCTGACACAGCAACCAAAAAATGTTCAAAAAATTTCATTTGAACCATTTTGTAACCTAAAGAAACTTTGGGCACTTTGAATCTACCCGTAGAAGAAAACAAATACAAAGATCCTTCAGTGGTAGAAATTGCCCATAACCCGTTTTGGACACTTCCCGAGGCGCAATTGACCGCTTCTGGAATGATCTCACACAATGCTCTTTCACCTTTGTAATATCCCAACAATTTTGTTGGGTTTTCATACAATGCTTCTTTATCAAATTGAATGGACCTTTCTACACCGTTTCTAATTTCTAGCACATATATCTCATCAAGACCATCCGTTGCTTCTGCCAATGCACAGTCTGCATCAGGTAAGACAGATGAATATTCAATATAACGACTATCAACATCTGCACTCAGCACTCTGGCAGGAGTAGTTTTCGCATTCATTGTTAATCTTTCAGAAAAAGCTTTATTTTTCAACGCTTGGCTTGCTCCAACATTGTTTCCATCTGGTGCTGTTTCAGCAAGATCAGCATCAAAAATTGGTGGTCTATCCTTAATCCCCATAATCAAAGTGTGAACACCAAGTCTTGGAATAGGATAAGACTGCGTTGAAAGCTTGTTTTTCAAATTGAACTGATTTAATTTTTTCTTCAATTTTTTTTTAGAAATCTTGCTTTGGTTCTCAGATTTAATTGGCGCAACTGTCTTCATAGTATCACCGCTTGTTGATGGCACGCCCTCGGCACTGGAAGAAGACACCAGGGTTGGAGCAACTCTCTTTTTGCCGTTTTTTTGTACCACCGGTTGTTTCAAAACATCTGACTTTCTTTTTGGTACCAAAATGTTTACTTTTACTTCAGSACTAGCACTTTTGGCGGTATCAAATGCTTTTGATTTATTCAACTTGGCAGCTGATATTGAATTTGCATTTTTCGTATCCATTGCATGATTATCGTAAGGTTTTTTATTCTTTTCCCTTTCTTTTTGAGCACACTCTTCAAACAAAACTTGCTCTACACTCTCTGGGAACGTTTCGACTTCTTTTCCCACCCCATATCTATGTAAATATTCAACGTTTTTCTCCAAAGGTATTGGATGGCCCAACTCGGTATCGGAAAAGATTATAGGCAAAATCGAACCATCTAAAGAGGTTATGATTAGCACATTTCCGTATTTATTCCAACAAGCATCGGTGACTGACTTCGAAACTATATCGTACGCAATAAAAACGGGTCTTTCCTGGGTTGTGCTCCACATTGTCAATGTTTTATCTTGCCCCGCAGAACACAGAATAGTGTCTATTCTCTCTTCCCCAGATATCAGTTTTTTCTTTTTCACAGTTTTCTTGACCTTGTGCTTCCTTTTACTTGGATGTTTTTCGATCTTCATTTGAGTGAGCCCGTCGGTAAAATCTTCTTTTTCTAACTCCCCTTGATTTGTTTCTTCAGCATCTTCAYCGTCATCTTTCTTTCCGCTATCATCCTCATCCTCGTACTCGCTGACTTCAATTTCAATCTCCCGGTCAGGCAAAACTTTCCTGAACAATCTAGGATTAAACCTGGCTACCTCGGATGGTGATGTATGACCTATYAAACTAATGCCGGAGTCCCAAGAGCCCCTGTTGATAATGGCTACGGAAGAAACCGGCCCATTCGTGGCATTTGGGGCAGCTATGTGTTGACCATCTGGTGACCACGACAGCCTTCTGAAATATGTTGTTATTGGTGATCCTTTGAACGGATCGCTGACACTTGCTTCTATAGAGAAATTTAGYTCGCCGTTGACGCGGTGGTATCTGAAAATCTTGACAGTTCTGTCATCGGAAGCAGTGGCAAAATATTTGTTTGCGGGATCAAATATCACCCCTTTCACAAGAGAATGATGTACATCAAATTTCGTGACTCTTTCAAAAGTTGCGCCGTTCCAAACTATGATACTTCTATCTAGTCCAACAGACACCAAGAGAGTTGAGTCCGGTGACCAGCACATATCCTGTATATCGTTATCGTGAGCGGCTAACCTTCTTCTGACTACCCAATGTTCCTCATTATGATCCGCAGCAAAGGCGTTTGTACCTGTTCCAGCTGCATTCAAATTGCTAGAATTGTTRGTTGACATGGACATGTACTGTGCGGCTTGTGACCTTCCCTCTTTCTCCCAAATCAAAATAATTCTGTCATCAGAGCCCGTTGCTAGATATTTCCCATCAGGTGAAAACTTCACTACTGTGACAGCCCCAGAATGTCTATTCATTGTGGCCAAAGCTTTACTACTGCTGGTTTTTTCAGAGTTTTTGCAGCACGCAAGCATGGAACTCAACGACCATATCTTCACCACTCCATCAATACCTCCTGTTGCTACATGCTCATTGTCACTGCAGATATCGACGGTGTACACGGCTTTTCTGGTATGTTGCTCAAAATGGCCAATCCAATCTGTTTTCAAAATTTTCATTGGGTGGGGTTTTACGTCTGTGTGTTTTTGAGATGTTTGTGTTTAAAAATTGCTTTGTTTTAATCAGTTGGCGATTCTTTGCATCAAACATTAACGCGTAAAACTGAAAAACAACTGCTAAAACTGCTTTTTGCTTAGGTCGGTATCACATGACTTGCTTTCGAGAAAGAACCGTTTTACATAATCACTGCTTTAAAAATGACACTAATCAGACAGTATACTATTTTAACAACACACAATACATAAAAAAAAGCATACCTAAATTATAAACCAAATTCTTTGATTATCGTTTCGCCCAAAATTCTCATACCGTTTTCCATTTTAGTTGGAGTGATGGAGGCATACGTGCCTCTGAACATTACAAGATTACTCAGTTGCCCTGTTGATGCCGAGGCCATTGGATCTGCAACTTTAAACCACGAACCCAATGCCAACAAAAGACCATTATTGACAAACACTTGGTATAAATACTGCTCAAACTCACTGGTTGTCTTGATTTCTCCGCTTTTGAAGCGAGGATGCTTACTGATATCGATGTACAATGTGAAAAACATCCCAGCCACTGGAGGCTGTGCTATTCTTATGATGTCTTTTCTTTTTGGCATATATTTAAAAAGGTTGTCTAAGCACCAGTTTCTCTTCTGGGTGTATTCAAGTCTCATTTTAATCAACCAATCAACATACCCATCTTGTCCCCACCTGTTCAAAATACCACTTATGATGGCTTGTGCAAACCCGCATGTCGACTGTATCGAGACTTCATGCAAATTCCAATATGTGTCCAAGATGTAKTTAGGCCCAATTATCCAACCCAATCTGCAACCTGGCGCAAATGTTTTGGAGACACTTTCCATTCTTATCACTCTACCGTCAGTATCTAGCGATAGAAAAGAGCCGCAAAGCCTATCCAAAAAAGATTGTCTGGTGGGGAAAACCTCAAGTGGATTTTCTTCACCAATGTTGTATTTGGGCATTTGTAGAAAATAGTATGGTTCATCTTCTATCAACAACATGTTGTGTTTTTGAATGGCATTGTAGATCAACGGCTTTCTAAAGTCAGCCAACGATATACCTGTTGGGTTTTGACCTGTTGGAATTGTGTACAAAAGTTTTGGTTTTGGCAAACTCGGATACAGAACATTCCAGTTGTCTAGCAAGTTTTCCAAGTCTTGTACAATTATTCCATCCGTGTCCATTTTGACAGGCACACAATTGATCCCCTGTGCTGTAGCAGCCTCGTAACTGGAGGAGTAGGTGTATTCTTCCAACAAAATGGTGTCTCCCTTGTTGCAGAAAATTCTTAGAGTTGAGTCCCACGCATTTGTGGACCCAGTAGTGGTGATGATGTCCCAATCATCATATAGCACCTTATGGAATTTCAATGTGTGTTCTTTCAAGTATGTTAGCAACTCCACTTGGCCTCTGGAGTTCCCATATTGTAGTGCTCTTGCAATAGGAACATCAATGCTATTTTCTTCCGGATCTCTTGGAATGGTGCCTACCAAAGGTTGGTCACTTGTTTCCCCTTTTAAATTCTTGATGTTGTGTGTCTCAAAAGTCAACGATTGCACGGGAAATAGTTCTGCTGGAGGCATTCCTGCTCCCAAAAAAATCATATCTGGATCTTGAAAATATTTCATGGTTGTTTTGATAGGAGAAGAGGTTCTCTTCTTTGCTTCTTCGCTGTATAAAAACGACAAGTCTACACTGGTGGTCATTGCTCGTTTGATTGTTTGGTTTGGTGGTGTTTTATTTTGTTTGTGTCCTTATTTAGTGTCTTAGACAGTTGGGCGAATAGTTGAGTTTATAGTTGATATATTTCTCTCTTGAAACAAATAATATTCCCTTAGCCTTCTTATATAAGCTTTTGAGAACCTAACACTTTACGTTCCTTTTCAAGAGGTTAATCTTCTATCTATTCGTAACACCGACTATAAGAAGACGCCTTGTCGTGATACCCTTTTCCAAATTACAAAACATCACCAGCGCATCTTAATTTAAAATAAAGTCTTGTAATCGGTGTTATAACACTCCACGGCCCAAAGGTACTTTTGCAATCCCCGCCTTTAACAGATATAACCTTCAATAATAGTATTCATTCAATCCTTCATCCAACCTGTATTGAGTCATCGATGACAATAGAGATAAATTAGCTCATCGAATGTGAAAATAGCTGCAAACTTTGATCAGTCGGGTCTTTCCATCTATCTGACGTTTTTTACTTTTCTCTGTCGGGGTTAAAGAAAAACTGCAGATCATCTTTCTTTCGTTCTTTCTTTCTTTCTTTCTTTYTTTCTTTTTTTTTTTTTTTCTCTTTTTCTTTTTTTCTTTTTCTTTTTTGTTGCATCGTATGCGCTGCTGAACCACAATGTCTTGACACAAAGCGGTGTTATAATTTTACGGACAGAGAAAAAAAATAGACCGATCGAACTTTGATAAAAAGAAAACGTRTCTTGCTGATCTTATGTCTATAGTACCGACATTGTTATCAATTACTTACAGGGTAGATAGGGAATAAAATGACAAAGCCTAAAAACCGCAGGTATGGTAAAAACATTGTTTGCATTGTTTCTGTGCACAGATTGAGGCACCATTACATCATGGCATTTTCCAAAAGACATACTAATATACAAGTGTTTTGAAAAAATCGCATGGCTCTGTACAGTATAATGTTTTTGGAATTTTTCATACGTACAGTAAATAAACCAGCTTTGGATCTTGTTCATTAATAAAAGACTTTTTCGGGCTAAACGCCATGACACGTTTAAAAGTATCACACAAAATTAAATGTACACAATTTTACATGTACTTTCCTAGCTAGCAAGATATTGTACAAATCAAGAAACAGTTGTTGGAAAATTTTCATTCCATGGTGCAACACCAAATTCTCTCTACGCTTCAGTAATGAGGAAGGCCATTGCACTGCAAGTACCAGTCGTTTATGACAATGCAGGCTCTTTTGCTCCCGCTGGTTATCATCAACTTTTCGATAAATTTTGCGTGATTGATACCTGAGCTGGTGGTATTTGTTTGACGATGTAATAGTTGAGATAAGTCTTGGTCTTCCAACAAACACATTTGCAGCCATTTTTTGCAATAAAGCGGGTGTTTGCTCACCAAAGTTCTAATGACATCTGAATATTGCATCACTTCACTTCTATTACTGTTCAAAATGATCAAAAAACAATTTTTCACCAATCTGTATCCCAAGCAGTCTGGTGACGGAGAATTGAACAAACCATTCACATAAACCACACAATCTTGATCATACTTTTTATTATTAAGCAACTTGATCCAAAATTTGCACAGAGGTATGATTGTGAATTTTTCTCTAACCAAAARCAACAATTTCAAAAATTCTGGAACGAGGAATGATTCAAAATAAGCGCTTTGAATAATTAACCTAGGTGAGGTCTCCAAAATGTTATTGACAAATTCAATGCAAGTTTGTATGTAATCTGGATCAGATAGAATTCCGCCTTCCACAAAATAATATTTTACAACAAAATTATTGAAAATGTAATCAAATTCATCTTTGCCAATCATCTTTAATTTGTTCATATAYTGAACAAGTTTTTTCAAAACTGTTAAATTCGATTCAAAACATTTGGCAAATGGACAAGCGGAAAACTTGTTACTGATGTACCCCATGACTTCTGTGATTTCAAACTTGAAGGGGAAAGGTTGTTGTTCTAAATTGGCAGAAAAATATTGAGACATAATCATGTTGGCTTGTTCAATAATTTTTGAATTGTTTACAGACACACTTGCCAAGTTCACAAAAACCAAATCATTCAAAATATGTAACAACTTTTGGACCAATAAAGAGTAGTTCTCAGGTATAGACCAGTATTGAATCATAAATTGCTGATAATGGAAAACCATAGGGTTTGTTGATGAAATCCCGTTGCTGCCATAATCATCATCATCATCATCATCACCATCACCATCGCCATTCTCATTACCACCATTATTTTCCCCGTCATTGCTCAAATCTATTGTCGTGGAAGCAGAATCAATGTTTAAGTTTCCTRCTGTTGTACTTGGAGCGGAATAACTAAAAGAGGTTAGCGTGGTTGAAATATGAGGTCCATTTCCATCAAAATCTTCGTCATCGTTAAAAATCAAGAGTCCTTCGTTGAACGAGTGAATGCATTTCAGTAAAGACAACACATAGTCACTAAGATCCTGTTCCATCGTAAAACAAGAAGGCGATTTTCCAATACATTCACTAACAATATCAAGAAACTTGTTGATGTACGCCTTTTGCAATTCTGCCAAGTGAGGAAAATTTGTTGTGTCTTTTATGGCGTGTTTATCAAAAGATGTGACAATCGAACCACAAGAACCTGAAAATTTCTCCCTTGTAAGAGCACTGATTTTAATCCCATTGCTTGTGACGTTGGTGGCTGCATTGGATGGATCCGATGGTTGTAACATTGTTTGCAAAATGTCCATGAAGGAGTCCAAATAAGAGTTCAACTGAAATCTACAGGTCTCGCACAAAGTGGTTAAAGTTTTGCAAATCATAAATTCGGTCTCTTGGTTGTTCTTGGCAGAATCCGACAACGTCTTGAATAAAACATCAATACAGTGATTCAAAACTGGCTTTTTGTTGTCACTGATATTGAAGTAACTGGCAACTGTAGCTAAAAACCTTGTTGCAGTTTTAATGAAATCATTTTTCAAAACCGGATGAGTCAAACCAACCTCAAGCATTTTGATGTTTTGATTGATTATTTTACTATCTTCTTGTTCCAACGCATCGCTCAACATAGGAGATTGTTGGAAATTTGTTCCTTCACACAGTTGCTGCAACAACATGGAGCAGACTTCTAACTGATAAATATCGTTGTTGTTGTTCAAACTTAGCTCCATCAATTTACTAGTCAAATGGGTGTGACCCAAAATGGACCAGATTTGGTCAATAAACTCTGTTCCAATTTTCCGGAAATCATCAAACTCCAAGATCAACTGCGTCTCGCCTGTATCATTTGCTTCTTCCAAAACTTTTTCTTTGTTGTGAAGGGATAACTTGGGAATGTATATCTCAACACATTGCTGAAACAAACTAATAGCAAATTCATGATCATACAAGGTATTTCCCTCAGAGGAACGATCGTCCAAAGAAGCAAACACCTCAGCGAGATCACACCAAAAGTTCAACATCTGAATGGAAAAATTTTCTTGTGTGATGGGCACCAATGGAAAATTTGTGTACTGTAATAAAAGCTGGACGTGTTCTTGGATTTGCTGATTKCCTCTGTTTTCACGTAAGAAAAAATTGTTGCATGTCTTTGTCATTGAGTTAGACAAAACGTTTGGCATCAGCAGAGCCAAATTCTTCAACTCATTCTCATAAAGCTCGTTAGTGACCAAGTAATTCATGTATTCCATGATCCAGTTGGAGTTTCTCAATAAGGGAGAAGAAGACGACAAATACGAATTGTCAATAGTTACAGGAGCAGTTGGAAAGATCAACTTTTCTAATCTAGATCTTATTTCATAGTTCAATACAACCAAGGAATTGACATCATGCAAATGATAGAAAATGTTGACAATCTCAGAACTGTATTTGAAATCAACATTATCGTTGCACATCAACTCCATTAACTTAACAAACAATTCTGTCAAATCAATAGACTGACCAGAAACTTGCGGAATTGTTTGAGAGTACTGGAACCACGAAGTCAATGACTCAAACAATAGTTCATCTGTGTAGGCCATTTTGTGCAGCTCACTAGCAGCTGCAGCACCTCCTCCAGGAGTGGTACAAACGATTCTTTGCTGTAAATTTTCCATAAAGATAGAYAACCCTGTTATGTACACGTTGTCATGAATAATGTGATACACGTTTGTTAACTGGAAAGGTAAGATTCTTGTTGAGCTTGTTTTCATGATCTCCTCTACTAAAATAGACAAAAACGTAATCAACAACTTGTTTGAATATTTTGAAAAACTGATAAACTCGATCAATTTGTCATAAGAAATAGTCTCGTTTATTATGTTAAGCATAACGCTGTCGTTAATTAAGCTGATATTCCCATCCGGTATATGGAGTAAGGCATAAATCAATGAGTTAATGGGGTTTTTCCACCCAGCAGAGTTTTTGCTTCCACCTGGTGGGACAATCAAATCAATCAAATCTTTGTTGATGTTGATGAAAAGAACTGATAGATTTGACATTAATTTTCTTATAACAAGAAAGAGTTCTTCACACTCACCTTTGATGTAGAAACTACTGTATTGAATCAAAAAGCTCATATTGTCGATCAATAACGTTTTCAAAAAAACAGGAACATCGTCATCTGGAGGTGGACTTCCGTTTGAAGAGTAAGGTCTTTCGTCGTCCAAAATCGCGTTTTCTGAATTGGAAAACTTGCTCAAATAATGATTAATTTGCACGGTATACGTCAAAGCACCAAAATATTTGCACTGAGCAGACAACTTGCTATCCAAGCGAAGCAAAGTTTTGGCAAGCTCAATCCCAATCTTTTCATTTTTTTGTATCGACTGCAAGTGTTGTTGAATCTCATTGATATTGGCTGGCGGAGTTGGTGAATACAACGTTTCAATCAATTGAATGATCTYGCCAATAGACTGTGACATTTGAACGGATTGTCTTGTAAGACCTGCACTGCTTGGGGAAAAGGGTGTATATTATTATTTTTTTACGTATTCACCAATTATCCAATCAAGAATGCATGCRTTTGATATTTGTTGCGTATGGAAATGTCTGAAACAATATACGCGATGCATAAATATATATATATATATATACATATGAATGATTGCAAATTCTCAAATGCAGAGGAAAAAACTGCTACAGACGTTTGCTTTAAATGACGTACATGCCTACGCACGTGATCTTTTTAAAAAAAAGAGATATGAAGCTTATCTTGAGGCAGATAAAAATACCACGCATATAGAACTACGTAATCAAAAAGTATGCGACATTCAAGAGAATGGGAATGTAAAAGAAGCTTTTACTCAATTAAAAGGTTTAACGATTTCCGCTTTACAAAAATTCTGATTCATTCTTATTCAGCATGGAAATGTTTGTGCTAAATGATGATCAATGATTTTGCTGTGGCCTTCAAACCTATTAGCCTGATCACATTGCAAATACATTTTTTGACCCTTTTGTTTTCCTTTGAGAAATCCTCCATTTTTCTAACTTGGTTTGTTCTGGTATTGTAGAGCATCAGTTTGTTGTTGATGCTGTTAATGGCTCCACTTTGTATGATTTGTGCAATTTGCCACATAGGTAGTAGTCCCGGGATAACTGCTGGGATGTTGTATATCTCCTTTGTATATCCAGGAATGTCGCCGTCATCTTCTTCTTCTTCTTCTTCTTCTTCTTCCTCCACTTCCAGTGAAAGAGTTGAGGTTGAGGTTGAAGTATGGCTGCTATGTGTGCTGCTGTTTGATCCTACAATTGTGTGGTTGTCAAGGGAAGAAAAGGACGGGATCATTGGTTTCAGCTTGTAGTAGTCATTGAACATCATTGATGGATACTCAATCCCGTACTCCATCAGCTTGGCCACGGCTTCGTTGGAATGTTGAATTGCAAAGCCTTCTTTTTCTCCATAAATTTTTTCTGCAATGTTAATCAAAGGTTTGTTCACGTCAAACTTGACTGCGTCGTTCAATGGTAATTCTGAATGATCGTTTTCGTCATAATAACTATTATCTTCTTCATCTGCACTTGAAGGACTTTTAGTTTCAGTGTCATTGGCCACAACAAAAAACTTGCCATGTTTTATGTACTCTGCAACTTTGTTTATTGGAACGTATTGATTGTTGCAAACATCCAATAAGTCACCACCAAATTTCTTTTTGTACATCATTTTGGGACAATCATCAATGTAGTAACCCAAGTAATAATAGTCTCTTTGTAAAATAGTTACCAAAGCCAACTCTCGCAAAGCGCTAATCTTTCCCAAGTTCCATTTGGAATAGTCAGGATCCCATATAAAGTATACTGATGAAACCCCTGTTGGTAAAAAATCCAAGACGGCCAAAGCAATCAATTTGCCCTTGTGGTAGTAGCACTCATGAACAGGACCATACCGTGTTTTTCTGTTTTGGAAAAGGTTTTTGCTTTTTTGACGTGTATCTGTTGATTTAATTTCCCCATTTTCTGTCATTGCTTCTGTTTTGTTCGTATTGGACTTTCTTAAATAGTTTTCAGCGTATATTTCTTTCCAATTATTCAATTCTTCCCATTCTTCCTCCGAACCCATCATAACGTCTTCAGCAAACGGAGCATGACAAAGAAAGTTCTTGAAGCTTTGTTCGTTGTTCAGGTAGTCTTTGTGGACTTGTTGTTGATACTTGACAAAAAGCTCGTATTTTTCTTGTGAAAAAACAGAAGGCTCAAATTTCGTGTAAAAATCATTGTTTTCACTGTATTGCTCTGCCAAATACAATTCTTTTAACAAATCAAACCCCTTTTGTGGTTGTTTGTTTTTCCCTCCTGTATTTTTATTTTGAAGCTCTAATGGTATATTGTTTTCAGCGTTTGTAAATTTTTTAAATCTTTTAACGCATTGTTTCAACTCTTTGGAGACTTTGCACTGAGGCAATGTTGTCCTTATCGTAAACAGTCTGCAACAGTTCCTTAACAAGTCAGGCTTGTAAARGTACTTCCCTGACCTTCTAAACCCCAAATTGCAAAATTCGTCGTACTGTTGCACACTTACAAGCTCCACGTGAATCCCCAGTGTACAATTGTCAATCTCCACTTCATCAGTGACTTTTTTTGTGCTGGATAAACCCCCATTCTTGCTATGGACATCATACCACGATTGTAACCCAAAATAGTCGGATTCGTGTGGTTTTTGGCCCTTGCAATATCCGCACTGTGTATATGGTTCCCTGATGTATATTGGTTTGGATATGATTAGTCTGTCTGCTATTTCCATTGTCTTTTAAGAAGATCGAAAAGATAATTATGCGTATGTTATTTTTTGTTGATGCTGGTACGTTGAGTCCTTTCTATTTATTTGTGTATGAAAAAAGTTTATCTAAATTTGCCCACAAATGAAGAGCCTCTTTATATGTGCGAAATTGCAAATTCAATATATCTCAGTACCAAAGATAAGTTCAAGGTTGCCACTTTCTATGTTGAAATTAGGAAGCAGTCACAAGAAATTGCCCAAATATTTGTTTTTAAAAATTGAATCTTTAGTATCTGTGATAACCGTTAGCTCTTAGACCTTTGTCTATCTTTCTGGTTCTTAAGCTCTTGCTTGTCTGACCCAAACAAATATGTTGATATTCTTTTTATCTGCGCCTTCCTTCTTGCCCATTTATTTTCCACCTCCGCTTGCAATTGTCGTTTTCCTTTTCCTTTTCGTTTTTTTTTT
>LPNM01000008.1:326875-342380 GCA_001747045.1 Hanseniaspora osmophila | reverse complement strand
TTACGTTTCGGTTAGTCGCGTGATGATTGAAACGAAAGTTGGTAGAAAGTTTCCTTTGCTTGCAAGAAGAACCCTTTGTTCAAATAGTGCATTTATTATATATTTAGGAAAAGCTATTCATTAGTTACCTTAATGTTTAACCTGATGTTTAGCTTGAAGCTTTGAAAAAAATGGTCGCAAAACTAACGCCCAAAAAAAATGTGACCTTCGTYATGTAATTTTTGACTTTTCGTTTCATTTTATGAAAAACTTACAGTTCCAAATGGTCTTTTGGGAATTTGGATCCACGCATTTTGGGTGATGGTTGATGTGTGTTTTTTGCTAAAAACTTTTGTTTATTTGTTATCATTTTCTGAGATTCTTTATTCTTCTAACAAACAAGGTTGAGCAATTAATCTTTTAGTAGCAACCTTAAAAAGTAAACAAAGACTTTTTAAAACAAATATGCAATCTGTTGAGCTCCTCATATTAAAATCAAACTAAATTTTTTAAAACAAAGCCCATTGTTGTTGTGCTTTTCGAATATATAATAAGCCACATACGCAGATGGATATCTTTCTATACCCAAAAGTAAGAATATTTTAATTAATTGATTGTTAAGCACAAAAAAATACCAATTTACCCGACCCTACCTTAGTTTTCACATTCTTGTTAAACGTTACATTTTAGAAAATCAGAAAAATTGAAGCAAAAAAAAAAAAATAAAAAATTTACCATCAAATCACGCAAATAACACTATCAAAAATTGTTATCAGCTCAAACTATAGGAGAAGGCAAATGAAGAAGAGAAGCTTTGAAGTAATTTATTTATAACTTAGATTGTATATGGTATGACTTGAACTTGCTTAAACACAAGCTTGATACTTTCACCCTCTTTCTGGAATTATATTTTTTTTCTTTTTTTTGTTTGCTTGCAAGTGGAACAAAAACCACCAGAGTGACGGGACACAAAGCAAGTGCTAATCTGTAACTGCTGTAATCCATACCAACTTTATTCTATTTTATCTTTACTCCCTTTCTTTACTAAACAAGACGACAAATTATTGTTTGCATTGATAAAAAAATTCCGAATGAGCGAAAACAACAGCACCGAAAAAGCCAGAATTAGCTTAAAGGATAACGACAACATCAGCAATATCCACAGACTCGATAATAATCGTGATGATAATAGTAACGATAGTAACGGTGATAACGATGATATTTCTGTCAACCGTTTCGACAGAAAAAATGGAAAAAAAACAGAAAACTCAAACTATGGAGATGACTATGGAAGAAATTTTAACAGGGAAGACAGTTTGATAATTAGAAGTGTTGACAGTAACGATGAAGATACTATACAAAATGAACTTGCTGAATCTAAAATGATGAATGGGGAAATCGCGGAAAATGGGCACGCTACTAAAAATTACGCTGGTAGTAATGATGGAAGCAATGCCCACGGACCAAATTTGGCTCCTACTGAAGGTACACTTGCTTCTCTCCGGAGCGGCTCAAACATTCATTCAAGCTCAAATTCAAATTCAAATTCAAATTCAAACTCAAATTCAAACTCTCATAGCGATGGAAAGGGCAGAACATGTTCGAATAACTCTAATAACACTTCAAATGAAGACTCTATTAAAAGCGACATTAATCATATGAAAAACAAAAAATCAAGCAACACTTCGTCTTCAACGTTGAATTTTGAAAAAAAAAAGGTTATTCCATCTAAACAAAGAGCACATTCTATTCAATCCGTCTTGAGCAATGTTTCTCTGAGAAACTTGTTATTGACCAGAACACACACTCATGAAAACCAAAATCACAGTGACAATATGAATAACACTCCACAACAACACCCCTCGTCAACTAACTACAGCAACAATAATATGAACAATAACTACACGGGAAGTCAATTTTACTATGATACAGCTAATCCATCGCAACAGATTCAATCTCCTGCTATGGCTTCGACTCTCAAAAGAGTAGTTTCAGTGAGCAGCAACATCAACACACAGAACCAAAGTAATCTCAACAACAATGTTCTCAACGCCCACTCTGGATATCCCCTGGGCAATGAACTTGTTATTGGGGAGAACAAACCGTTTAAAAATTACGACGACCATGATGTTGAACTAAACAATGGGATTCCCAACTACGGAAATGATAATCAAGAACCTAAAGGTCAAAATTTTGAATCAGGGCAAAAACATAGCAATAATAGATACTGGAACACCAATGAACAGCAACAGCAACAGCAACAACAACAACAACAACAACAACAACAACAACAACAACAACAACTTGAAGACTCCATCAGCAATGATTTGATTGAGTGGAAGAACGGCAGTGTGACTTCAATGGTATCTGGTCATTTGACAAACATTATGAGAAGAAACTCCAACGCTGATAGAATTGACCGCAACAGTGATGACAATACCAATGCTAATACCGATGGCAAAACAACGTATTCAAACTACAACAATCTTGACAATATCAACAGCATCATTAACAACAACATAAACAATTTGCAAAAAGTTTATAGCAATTCGAGCAATCAAGGAAGATCAGGATCTTCGCAAGGTGGAGACAGCGATGTTGACGAAGCAAAAACTAAAAAATTGACAACAGATGCCTTAAGAAAGTTGAGCATACTACAGCAGCGATTCAAGCCGCGGCTGGGTGAACTGAATGGTGAGGAAACTGGATCTACAATAAGTTCGAACAACATACAAAGCAATAGTCAGAGAAGTGAATCGAAAAACGGAAGCAGTGAACATGAAAATCGCGGAGAGATTGACAGAAATGACTACCAAGAAAGTAACCATCACAATCAGCTTTCGCCCAGTCACGACAAAACTGAAACTAATTCCAATGACATAATTAATCCAGTGTTACCTGAAAAATCATTACCTTTTGGAGGAAAAAATATCATCATGGATTCCTCAATAGTACACAGAAAACATTCCATTATACCTCAAGCCGGTCATCATGACCAAGCAACACATACAAATTTAGGAATGCCGTCCACCAATACTCATCCTTTTGCAGACTATAAGTCAAACAACAYAAACCATTTGAACAAACACGGAATCAACAAAAATTCCAAAAACTCTGGAGGTTTCAATGCTAATAGTGCAGCTCAACTTAACAAAAAAATCAATGAAACAGGTAACAAAACTAAACATCACCATATTGTTTCATCCAAAAAACAAATATACGAGCCGAAAAAACCATTATATACACCTGCAGTTTTGAGAGACATTGGTGAAACAAACTTGAAAAACGATGTTTTGTTGAAAAGAGCATTGGCCCCAAGTAACAAGAACAGACATACGCGTTTTGCAAATAATGACCAAGAAAATGGTATTGATGGTTCTAAAAATAGTACATCTTCAACTCTGCACGATAACTTTGACGCCAACTCATTGAACTCCGCACATTCGATTCCGGTATCTATTGCTTCCTCGCTTCAGTCTACTAAATCTTACATATACAACACACTATTCAGATCTGCAAATTCGCTAAACGGAGGGACCACCAGCTCGTCTTTACAGAGCTTGCCACAAACTATCAAACCAACAAGAAAACATTGGGTGCCGGATGATCTAAGATCAAGTTGTTTCAACTGCCATAAGTTCTTTACGTTTTGGGAGAGAAAGCACCATTGTAGACATTGTGGGGAAATTTTTTGTGCCATGCATACAAGACATTATCTTTACTTGGATGAAAATGCAAAATTCGTGCTAGGGGGTACTGGAAAAGGTGCACTAAGCAAAGTTTGTGATGATTGCTTGGAAAAATATGAGAGCGACTTACAAAAAGGGTTGCTTTTCACTCAGAATCCAGAAATTCCATTAGTGGAGGGTGATCCAAACTCTACAGAACGCAATCGTAGCACTGGAGTCAGATCTAGCTGGAACGAAACTGATGAAGAGGAAAACGGTAGTGAGCAAGGCTCCGACTCTTATGCTCAAGAAAGTGACGAAGCCGGTGGTCAAATTAATTTCAACACAAATATTTTTGATTCAGGAAATGCGGATGAAGTGAGTAAAAACAGTTTGGCGAAAAATAAGAAACTTAAAGACAAGCGTTTCGAAAACGTTGTTGGAAGTGTACCGGTTGACTGGAATTGGAGTTCTTTTTGAAGTTAGGCATTTGATTTTTACTTGCGATTTGACCAGATTTTTGTCTATACCTTTCTTACGTTTTTTTCAAGTATATATTAGAAAACTATCAGGAAATTCACAAAGAATATAATTATTATAATACTTATTTATTTAAATCTAGTACGAATTGCTACTCCTATCAAGAGTCGTCTTCTTTTCTTTTGTTTCTGATTGAGCTCAAAATTTTTTTGCTCAAAACACTGGAGCTTTGACCATCTTGTGAACTATTTTGAGCAGTAAATCCATCTTCAACCAAATCCAAAGGAGCATCTTGTGACTCGATGATTTCAAAAGTGGAATCGACAGAGGCGCTTCTGCTTTTGGGGTGATGGTAAGCAGCACTGCTAACACTATTGCTTCTACTTCTATCAGGAAAAATAGGTATATGGGAGATTGAGTGGTTTTCACTATTAAAAATGGACATTCCATCGCTTTCATAGCCACTGACGTTATCGCTATATTCACCGGTTTTTTCCAAACCATTTTTATCAACAGAATGATTTGGTTCCTGCTCATGGTCATAAGAGTAGTAATCGTTTTTCAATTTTTTGTGATCAAAATCATCAAATAGTTGAGGGCCCAAATCGTTGACCAATTCGGTGATCTGAGCAGAAAGGTATTCTCTCTTTTTTTGCAATCTTTTGATACCTTTTGGATTTCTTAGTAACAAAACTATTGGTCTCAAACTTTTGAAATTTTCCACACCATAGTCAAAAATCAAAGCACAATAAGTAACAACACAGGAGGCCAAGTAGAACAGTGGGAACAATTTCAATTTTGTTAAATGGAAAGCAGTGACCGTGTCTTGATACTTGCTACACATRTAGTGACTTAACAGAACGGACCARAAACAATACAAAATAGGAGCAAAACCCATRCCGATCAACACTTTCCAAGTAGCAATAACATCATTAGCTTTGATCTTTACTGTTGAGTTTGCCAAAGCTTCTTTGGCCTTTTTGGCGGATATACTTTTCGCCAGGATAAACACTGGTGAAAACATGATGAAACCAGGTAAACTCAAAAGAAACAAGACCAAAATTTTCACAACCCTGCTAATCAAAATCTGAATGTTTTTGAACCAGTTGTTGTATTGATCTATAGACCCTACCATGTGGTCTGCTATGTTCAAATTGTTTAATTCCTCATTATATTCCAACACTTTTTTTTTCAAATTTATAATACGCTCATCGTCTTTGAATTTTTCATAACCTTGCACTAACCTTCTATTCATATCAATGACAACTTTCAAGGGCATTCTGTTGTTCATGTTACCCAAATAAAGTCTTCTTGTTGCTTGGACTGCCATCAATGTTTCATARTCTGGACAATTAATTGTAACTGATTTCAAACCTTCGGTRATCTGTTCCATCAATTCTTGTACTGCTTCTCTCATGGTTGTTGGRTTTTTGTATTTTTCTAACAAACCTCTTGAAATTTCAATTGGATAACCAAACTCAAYAATAGCTCTACTTCTGAATTTGTGAGCGTGAAAATAGTTCATACCACAACAWACRATTTTGACATTTAACTTATCAAATTTTGCCATAGCTCCAAGAGCCATAATGGCTACACCTGGTTTCATTGGCAACAAATGCGGTCTATCGTGRGACCCTCCTTCAGGAAATATACCAATGCATTGACCATGGTGCAAATGTTCAAAAACTTTTGCGTAAACTTCGCTTTGATCAATAGGGTCAGCATACTTGATCTTTGTTCCCCTTGTCAAAAGCTCACTTACTTCTGGTTTGGCCATTTTGAATTCTTTTTTCAATAACAGTTCATTTTTATTAATAATTTCTTCAATGTTTGCTGTGCCCAAAGATTTTGGCAAACCTAATAATCCCTTTTGTTTGAAAACAGTGAAATCGCAATTYTCATCTCCAATCAATTTCAATGGGTTTTCTGGATCAACAGTAACTTTCCCCRATTCAACAAGCTTCAAATTATCTTGTGGTCTTGCAACCCCAATYGACATCAAGAACCGAGCAAATGTTCCCACTGCWGGTCTTGTCAAAGATTTTGCTGCAATCAAAAAACTTACTCTTCTATTAACSGCTTTTTTCACACGACCCATTAAAATAACTGGATCAATAAACTGATTTGCATGTGGTGCTGCAACAAAGATAATTGGATCTTCTCCTTTTGCTGCAGTCAGCTCTCCGTCCACACTGGTTTTYCCMCGAGGAATTCTGAACGCACCTCTAGTTCTGATTTCTCTAAAAAAACAATCAAATATACTGGTCATGATCCACAAAAAACAGTCGTACCARAAGGTTATATACCAATGGGGAGGTTTGTAAACGTAGTTTTCAAAAGGATCTTTTTTCACAACCACYCCTGCTACTGCATGATCAGCATGCTCAGCATGCTCAGCATGCTCAGCTTGGTTAGTTTGATTGGTTTGAATGATTTGATGTTCGAGTTTCTTCCTTTCCGAAAGAAGCGGGTTTTCTGCTGTTGCGTTGCTGTTTGACATTATGGCGTGCRACTWTAAATAAAGTAATGCTGTCTTATATTTTTTGGTGATYTCTCTAATAAATGTCAAAAAAACAAAAAAAAATAAAAAAATAAAAAAATAAATRTCGTAAACTTTCAAAGCACCAATGCTCTAGATCTGGAAACAAAGGTTTTTGGTTTCTGTRGTTTGGGATTTTGAAGTGTTAGCCATAGAAGTTCAATAAACAAATGGTTACATTATSACATTTTAAGACATGTATTAATCAAATAAGTCAATGWGAGTTTTTATACACCGTTAAAATAAAACACAAATGAGGACAGCGCRAATGCCAGGAAAARAGAYAAAACAAGAAATCTGGTTTCGCCCGTTCCTTCCGCTTTTTCTAATTTTTTTTTTTTTTTCCTTCTTTTGTCTTTTAGTTCGCTACCATCTTTACYTTTCGTGCTTCCTTTTTTGACTCTTGAAGATAACATAAAATAGCGATGAGGATGGTGATGATGAWAAKGAAGTTGACCATAATCATAATGATAATGGTGATTATAACCATACTCATACTCATAATAAAGGTTAAAAGCATTACTTCTAATATCAAAAAAAAAATATATATATATATATATTAYGCATTCAAAAAAAATAGAAAAATAAACTCCGATACGGGGAGTCGAACCCCGATTTCCACGGTGAAAGCGTGATGTGATAGCCGCTACACTATATCGGATAATTAGATRAACAAAGATAGCTTGTAAGTTACCACACAAAGTTTTGCATTTATAATTTYCAAAACAAGCGTTAAAGTTCCCTTGAAATGGTAAAGTTCAATTTTTTTTTTGCAATATGCACSAGAGCAAATGAACATCARTTYCAAAAAAATAAAAATAAAAAATACAAATAACAACAACACAAATTACGTTAAAACAGCAACAAAGCYTCAGGAATCTGTATCAAACTAAAAGTGACAACCATYATGCTAAAACAGTTAGGTTTTTCGACAATGAAAATGACTAACCTATTGAGACATTCTTATCGCATACAAAACAAAAGGCATGTATCCTTTTATGAACTATTTCCCAAAACACTGGCRAAAAGCGACAGTGACAAATGGAACTTGAATTTGAATCAGTTGCGGA
This sequence comes from Hanseniaspora osmophila, assembly GCA_001747045.1. Lineage (NCBI taxonomy): Eukaryota > Fungi > Ascomycota > Saccharomycetes > Saccharomycodales > Saccharomycodaceae > Hanseniaspora > Hanseniaspora osmophila. The sequence goes on along the minus strand of LPNM01000008.1, from coordinate 334,644 downwards.
AAGAATACAGAGTTTTGCAAAGTCGATCTCACCCTGATCTTGTGAACCATAATGCGGATACTTCAGCAAAACAAGATCAATTAGACAGTTCTCTGCTTAACCAAGCGTACAATACACTTAAAAATCCATTACTCAGAGCACAGTATTTGATTCAGCTGGAGACKGGCAAAAACTTGAACCAAGATTCCGAAGTGCAAGAGTTGAAAAAAACAGCAATCTCGCCTGAAATTTTGATGGATGTCATGCTTGTGCATGAACAGCTTGAAGAYGCAACTTCWGAAACCGAGGTGAAGGAGATGCGTGAAGAAAATAAACAAAARATGGAGAAACTCGAGGAAAAACTTGGTGAATGTTTTAATAAAACCCATGACTATMATGAAGCCATCAAGTTGGCTTTGACTCTCAGGTATTGGACCAACTTGGATCAAGCTTTCAAAGAATGGGATCCTAATAGACCAGTTACTCTGAACCAYTAAATAGTAGTATTTGATTAATTAGTTAATTAATTAATTATTTATTTATTCATTCATTYATTCATTYATTCATTTTTCATTTCAGCTGATTATTAGTATACACACATATGTAAATAGATAATAATAATAATAATGATAATAATAATAATAATAATAATAATAATAATAATAGATTTTATAAAAAATCTACAGATCTTCAAGCTTTGGAATTTGGAACTCGCATTTTTTAAACTCTTCCCACTCTTCTGGGGTGCTCGGCCATTGTCTGAGCCACTTCATTCTTTGCCCACTTGGTGCAGAATCGTGTATTTTAAAACCGAAAACTTTTAGATTATATTGCAAGGCTCTGGAAGAGTTGTGGCCACTGCTACTTTTTGATGAGTTACCGTTCCCAAGCTGTTTTTGTTCTTCTACAAGGGTGTTTTTTCTATTATCACAATACTCGTCCAATTCTTTGAAATTATTTAAGAAAACCCCTGGAAAACTGGACCCCCAGTAYGCTCCGTCCAAATAAGCATGGACAGAGGATCTTGGAACATAAATGTCTTTGCATCCTGGGCAGTATAGTTTCACGGTGGATTTCCCCAAACCATCATGCATACCACAGGGCAATAGCTGCATTCCACTGCACAAAAACCTTGGACAGCAACCAAAATGCTTATTGTCATATTTTTCGGCCATAGCTTGTAAACCGTCTTTGGTCAAWATGTATCTGGCATGAATCAAACCATATAACTGTGCGGCGCARTGCTCTATCATATTTTTCTTGTTTTGTAGTTTTTCTAGTTTGAGTTCTGYAGTGGTATATTTCTTTGTGTTTCCGTCTTGGTCAACCATCTCTTCATCTAAAAACTCATCMTCGTCACTCATATCCTCATCGGCAACTTCCATATCCGTAATCATGTCAAGCGCCTTACGGTAGTATTTCACTTGCGACGACAATCCTGTCAAATTAAAATCGTCTTCAATAAATTCCAACGGAACTTCACARAAGTATTCGTGCCCATAGCGCCCAACAAATGCAGCAACCCATTCTTCRAATTGCATAGAAGAGTCTGACGAAACACTGGAGGTCATTTGGTATTTTATGGAAAAAAAGGGTGTAAAACTACTTGCTTTTTTTTTTTGGCTATGACGTCCAAACCCAGATTCTATAGCTTTGGGGTGTATTAAAGTTGATTTCTACCGTTTCTTTCCTCTWATCTTGACAGTAACTTTGAAWTTTTTTTTAAAGATATAAATTTTATTAATTATTCCATGCTTTGGACAGACTTTTGAGTTTACGAAATAAACGCTTTATTTTTTTAGTGTTTTTTTTCCATGGTCTCAATTTTTTCTTTTTTTTTATTTTTTTTTTTTCGCCGTCCGCGTTATATATATAACCTTGGGCTCGCTGAACAACACATAAGAAGTGAACGGTAAACAAGTCATGCTAAAGAATAAGCATCACAAAACATGAGTTGCCTTTTCCCCATGCATTGATCAAATAGTGTGATTTAGTGAAMAAGGTGWTTACTTGTTTTTAGGAAAAAACTTTGTAACGTCGTGCAGTGTAGGTTCTATCCAATGTAGTACGCRGCAAGGTGATCAAGCTARAAGTTTATGCASACGTTGCTGAAATCAGAGCGTCATACTTAACMAGTGTGCTGTATCTACACAGTTGTCAACTTYTTCTCAGGACCTTGATTTTGGTGAGAGAGAAAAGAAAACTATAAACAGCTTATTTTAAGCTTTAAAACCCACTTGTAAGCTATGTTTATTTMATCTTTGAGCCATTCTCTTTRRCAACATTGYTGTGTTTATTTGACACGARAGGGTTAACATTTCTTTGTTATTTGTTAGTTAAACAAGGATAGCAACTTTACTCTCAGTGATCAAGTCAAACCCCAAYACCTGTTTGTTTRATTATTTGACYGACAGTAAGAATTGCGCCGCGCTTAAAATTATCACGTGAGTTTATTTWTTTTTTTGGAAAATCGTATTTCGTTCTTTGTTTGGTTTTTAGGTGGATTTTCTGTGCTTTCGCATCATTATGAAAAACGATTTTCGAGCCAGGCCCAAACAAAGCAAAGCAAGTTATAACAAGGTTACTCAAAGTTTGTTTGGCATAGCATTAAGAATWTTCAAACCAAGAAAGCCACAAGCAAATCAAAGTTTTYTCAGAGAYCTCATAAAATCATGGAACTGCACCTACTATTAACCATCTTTTTCATTTTGYTAACAAGAGTTTCCAATGTTTATAGCATTCCAGAAAATGTRGTGTTATATCTGTTGGCCCCTGCMGAATACAAAGTTGAGCTTAAAAACTATCAAAAGATCCTGAATGAAAAAACAGAGTTGAAAGCTGAGCAGAGCTCAATCAGCGCGCAAGATCAGTACGCCAAATGGACTAAAAACAACAGAAGATTGGAAAAAATGGATAAAGAGTTGAGTGCAAARAAAACTTTGATACAGTCTTTCAAAACCGTTGCTGACCAAAGAACAAAATACTTGAAAATTGCGCTGGTTACGGCTCCATTCTTCATTGTGAAATTCTACTACGGTAAAAAACTGGTTTACTTGTTCGAAGAAGACCACTTGTCTCCAATGTTGCCAAAACCTTTGCAAGTTGTTTGTACTTTGGGTTTTGTTGGGGTTCCAATGGCTATTGTGAAAAAAGTTTTATCAGAAATCTTGGGTAAGAAAACAGCCTCTACCGAGTCTGCAGTTTTGGCCACAAGCGGGGTTTCTTTGGGWATTTGGATTTGGGCTTTGGAAAAAATCATTAGCGAAATCATTTTTGTTTACAAGAACATTTTCGTGAAAATTGAMGAGCCAAAGACTTTGAACAATCCAGTTGARATTGTAACCAAAAACCCTGAYGTTGAGCTTATTGCACCAACATCCGCGGAGTTGGACTAAAAAATGCAGCTTTAACAAGCAACTAATAGTGTTCAACAAAGATAATTGTTTTACTCTTTATTATGATAAATTTAACCTAAATAATATATATGGAGGAAATCAAAAAATAAATAAAATAAAAATARTTTCCTTTCTCTCTCAACATGGAGTTGCCTATTTTGCATAGCATATATCTTGTTTTCATTTCCCCTTTCTGTATTTTGAAAGTTCTTTACATGTCAACACTTCTCCCTGGTGTTTGATGATGAAATGTAGCCACTCTTTCATGACTTCGAAATGTTTGTCTTTGATTTTGCACGACTTCAACATTGAGTGTAAAATGTACTTCAACCAAATGATATGAGGCCATCCTAAAACGTTGTTTTTRATGTATGGCTCAATCTGTCTTAGCTCGGAGTAGACCTCGTAATGTGGAGATCTGACAAAAAACAAAGGATGGTCCAATTTTGTAAATATTGTTGTTGGAACGCCATTTTTACCACTATTTTGCACGTCAACCAATTTGCATAATTTATAATCGATAATGGTTACTTTGTTATTTGAATCCACGAGGATATTGTCTAAACTCAAATCTCTGTGCTCAAAACAATACTCTGTTTCCCAGTCTGCAAGGATTGTGATCAGTTTTGAAAAGATTCTTGATAGAGTTCTTGGTGCGACGTTTGGTTTCTCYACAAGCACTTGRGAAAGCGGTCTTCCTTTGTTTTCCATTTCTAAAATCAACAAACAGCTTGCACTGTTTGTAGCATGGGAAGCCACGTATGAATTTCTTTTCACATTACCATGTTGCGAGGGAATGTTTGTGGAAATCAGCCAACTTTTCGAAATAGAGCATGCCCACTCYGAGKATGACAATTTTTTTGAAATTTTCAAGTGATTTATCAGCAATGGAACAAAAATGTGATCAGTAGAATCAAATGCAATCAGTTTGTACGTTTTGTTTGTAATCTTTTCCAGCAAAACTCTTGTGTTGCCCTTTTCATATAGAATCTCGCTATTTTTCAAAATGTGTGGTGGCAGCGTTCTGCTAACCTCATCCACCAATCCGTACAGTTCGTGGTAATCAGAGACGACAACTTTTTCATGCATATTGTTCATTGATATAGCTTTGCTCAGTCTTCTATAATTCATACTGTCATAATCCGGAACAGCACTGTTTCTCAACATTTGTGAGTGACTAATAGTGGTGTCTACTGTGTCGTGCACAGGCTCTCCATATTGTTGTTGATTTTCATTTCTATTAGCAGAGCCCAGCAGAGATTTGGTGTATGCAGCATTTTCTTTCAAAGGTGGAATAATRGCATTGTTTGGGGTGCCGCTGTTTGCAGCAATGTTTGCAGCAATGTTTGCAATGGCATTTGCACCCACCAAATCCTCATTGCTGTTGTCGGTTGACATTGCCAGCTTCATTCTGATCTTGTCTCTTGAAGCCTGGTCTACAATGGGTAAAGATATGGCCGTGTTCCCGTTTGGTGTCAGTGTTTTTTTTAAAGAAGTTTGAGAAGATTTTTGTCTCAATGTGATGGAGCTGTGCTTGTTTCTTAGACTTGGCACTGAAGATCTGGTTTTTAAAGACCCATTACCTGACGATACMACAGATACAATATCCTCGTTATRAAAGCTGTTTGTATCTGAAAACAGTGTTTTTTTAAAATCACTGAATGATCTCTTGTGTTTTGCAAATGACTTAACWGAAGAGTTGTCGCTGGTGGGAGTTGCAGTACYGTTTTTTATATGAGCATTGTGGGTTGAGGTGTTGMCTGAGTTCACACTTGCGGTTGACCCATTTTTGTGTTTTGCAAAATTGATTGGCTTACCGTTATTAGCGGCTTCCACTGCCACTGCAGCGGCGGCGGCGGAGGCGGCCACTGCTGTATTGCCCACACCACTACTCGAACTGGCGTGTGTGGCTGATTTGTTTCCTATTTGAGTATTTTTGTTGTTAGTTTTTAAATCCTTGGGTTCCCTGTTTGCTTCGTCGTACAAGTTTGTTGTTGACTTTCTTTTCCAAAATTTCCACGATTTTTTGGTGGATACACTATTTAGACTAGAGATTGACGGAGACTGGTTTAATTTTCTTTGACTGTTTAATTCTTGTTGAAACTGAGGAACGTTGTATGACCTCGAGTGGCTCAACTCYCTTTGGTTTTGTGCTTCATTGCTTGTGTCAAACATGCCAGAATCATGACTTCCGGTAGTAATGTTGGKATTTTTCAAATTGATTTTTAACGAAGCATTAGACATTTTTCTTGGTAAAATTATTAAACTTGATCTTTTGGAAATCTTTTTTTTATTAGATTTCAAAGTGTCATTTGTTGGCAAATCAGTTTCATTAATTGGATAAAAAATGTTGTTGTCACTTGTTTCCTTTGTTATTCCAGTGCTGACCTGTCTCTTTTCATCTAAAGATAAATTTTCCAATCCTATTCTTGCAGCAGACTTACCCATGGGACTACTCCCCGCTGTCAAGATAACATCGTTATGGGTTTCTTCTACACTTGGCTGACTATTTGTCGAAGAAAACAGATTTTTCAAACTCGTTGCACTTCTCAACGATTGCAAACTCGATGTAGAAAATCTTTTATTTCTTGATTGTGAGTCTATGGAAGATACGTTGGAGGTGGTTCTTTTATGAGGATATTGATTGTTTGTGTGTAGGGGTTGTTGTTGTTGTTGTTGTTGTTGTTGGTGGTGGTGGTGGTGGTGAGAATGTTTTGCACTAGTTTGTGAACTYGTACTTTCTGAAACGCTTTGTCTTCTCGTATTAGACCCAATACTACTATTATTATTATTATTATTATTATTATTATTATTATTGTTATTATTATTGGTGATATTAGAAGTAATACTTGAATTTGTATGGTTATTCATAGAAAGATTTACTCCTGATGGATATCTTTTTGATGAAGAGCTATGATCTGACATAAAGGAAAGTGCACTCCACCTTTTTTTGTTTGGAACACCAGAACTTGTTGTCGATGTCGAATGCATTGAGGACTGCCGGTTGACATTTCCATATGACTTTGATTGTATCACGTTGGCATTGGACAATAAGATATTTGATACGTTTGATGTTGTTGGTAMGTTTTCTTTGTTTGCGTTTGTTTGAAGTAAACTCATTTGAGTTGTGTCGTTGGTGATATTAAATGATGAGTCCACACAGGACCCAGAAGACATTATACTTGTGTTGTGTCCCGAAAAAGATGTCATGTTGCTAATGTCTCTCAGCTTTGGATGAACCGCCGTTGACTTTTGTGCTTTGTTTGAAGTCACGTCAACAGAATGCTTCTCTTCTTCTTCTTCTTCTTCTTCTCCTTCTTCTTCTCCTTCTTCTTCTCCTTCTTCTTCTCCTTCTTCTTCTCCTTCTTCTTCTTCTTCTTTGCCTTTCTCTTCATCTTCTTCATCGTCATCAGATACCTCTACTGCTATAAAATTTTTCGAGCTATGAAACGGTGTTTGCGATTGAGAGTCTGAAAAGAAATCAAACGTGGAATCTTGGTCCGTTGAGCTTGCACTGTAAGCTACTGTGGACATTGCTAGTTACGACGAATATTTTTYTTTAGGTTYTKTGTTAGTTTATTGGTGTGGTTTGTTCTTCGATGTTTCCAAAGATACATAGACTTTTACAATGAAGATAAAGATTTTTTTGCTAAGATCCTTTGACTTGAAGAAACTCATCAATAAAAACAACAAAAAATAACACATTAACCATTTCAACAATGAAACCACGAGAACTAGGATCAAAGTGTAAACAAAGTGTAAACAAAGAAAGAAATACACGATGAATTTTAAGAAAAATAGGGCAAAAAAAATAAAAAAAAATAGGAAATTTMAAAATAAAGAATATAAAAAAAACAAACAGGGAGAGATGTAATAAGGTAAACAACACGCWAAMCAAAGACCATATAGATTCAAACTCATCTATAAACTTGTAMTCGAACATATGCTTTAGAATAAGAYTTACTTTAAGAAAGGTTTCGGTAGGAAAGRTTTAATTARGAAAGATTTAATTAGGAAAGGTTTAATTAGGAAAGCTTCCGTTCAARAAAGCTTTAGTTTAAAAGAGCTTTAGTTTAAGAAAAAGATACACTAAGAATTAATATTCCTACATGAGATATCAAACGTTCTATTTTATTCATGGTTTGTTSCTTTGRTTGTTAGAGGTTGTTGTTTTCCGTATCATTTTCTCAAAGCATTCTTTATATTTTCTTTGTTGCTCCTGCAGATATTGCGAATTATTTTTTACTCCAAAACATTTTCATGCAATAAAAATAAAAAAAAAAAACATCAACGTCATAAACTTTAGGATATTTTATACGGTAAATTCTGAGATATAGATGTAAAGAAAAACATATAAACAAAGAAAAATAAGAAAGACAGCGGTAAAATTAAAAA
>LPNM01000008.1:316164-326775 GCA_001747045.1 Hanseniaspora osmophila | reverse complement strand
AAAAAAAAAAAAAACTAAATATTTTATGAAACAATGCACTCTTCTAAGAATAAGATATCAACATAAACATAAACATAAATATAAATATAAAAACGTGACACAAAAAAGTGAAAAWTTATATYTATCATGGATAGATGAAAATAAATTCTATAGAATATAGAAAAAAGAAATGCCATTCCCAGGAATCGAACTTGGGTTTCATCGGCCACAACGATGTGTACTAACCACTATACTAGAATGGCTTATTCTTGTTTTTTGTTAAATAATAATATAATCTATCATGGGTTTAATATTATATCTGGATAAGTTTATTTTAATTTTTTTTTACAAATAGAAAAAAATTGTAAGCCTTACAAAAAATGGAACTCTAATATAAGGTTTGTGGCAATCATGTTATTCATAACACGGTTTCAAACACCAAAAAAAGATGAAAAATAAAAAATAAAAAATAAAAGATCCCAGTCCAATACCATAACTGCATTAGAGACCTACGGTATATATGTCATGGAGAGTCCAATCTCACAAAAAAGTAATGTTAAAAATTTTATAGAAAAATTTGAAAAATATGGGAAACAAGATACAATACAAGATACAATACAAAATAATGGTTCAAATGAATCAGTGAATGAGATCAAAGTTGCACCAATTAAAGAGAAGTTTGAACAAGGTATTAGAAATAATGAAAAAGAGACAAACATCATGGAACAAGAAACTAGTGACATTATAGAACAAGAACCCAATGACATAGCAAAGAATATCAACGAAACGGAACAAGAACCCAATGACATAGCACAGAACATCAACGAAACGGAAAGATCAGAAAATAAAAGTGTACAAAGCGAGGATGACGATTTTGGTAATTTCTCTGATGCCTCAATTGACGAGGATTTGAATGTCAACACTAGTCAATTTGAAACTCCACGTCTGAAAAACACTAATTGTGATGAGCAAATAAATTCCATAATCGAACTCATGTTTAATGATACTAATAATCCTGAATTCACCCATGAAGCAGAAGTGCTCGAGTCCCAACAATCGAATCATTGCGATATAAACTCTTTGTTGAGCCCCAGATCAAGGATAATCTATGAACAACTTGTTTGTTTGCCCATACAGGAAGAACCTCCATTATTATGGAGCAACTCATATATGCGAGTTCTTTTGTACAATATATTAAATATCAAAGACCATGATAAGATAAAACATGAAGAACTAAATACATCTCCATCAAAAATATCAACGCTCGAAACCAATACACCTATCAATTCGACGATGTTTAATCAAATAACAGAACTTTTGAATATAAAGATTCAACACCATGTACCGGAAACAGAAAAGTTTGAAGAACCCGTACCAAAATTCAATATAAATGAAATGAAAACCGAATTGCTTCAAGAAATACGAAATTTGTCAAACAATAAAGAACTATTGGAATTGAGTAGTGAACTTATAGATATAAAACTTACACACATGGAACTGTTAAAAGATAAACAAACTTATGAACAAGTGATCAATAATTTGGTGGGCCATACTCAAAGATTGAGAAGAAATGAAATTGCAAAATACAACAAAAAACACCACAGACAATTAAAGAGAAATTCCTTGTGGCCCATCTAAAAATTCRTTTCAACCATTATGGTTCATTTTTTTGAGGACTCCTTACTTATGAAATATACAAAAAAAATCTAAATAAGAAAAAAAAAACACCATCTATTAATGAAATTATAATAGTCTAGGTTCTATTTTAGGTTTTTTAACAACTCTTCTACTATTCCCCCCAGTTGCACTGCTTTCCTTTTCGAAATCAGAAACTTCTTTCCATGATCTTCCTTCAGGGTCTAGATCTTTGACTTTATAGATTCTCACTAACCARTTTTCTGAAGTGAAAGCTTCTTCAAAATAATCAAGGTCGTAAACGTGCGAGCTCTTAATTTTCGCATTTCTCACTCTGTCATTACCTTCTTGTGAATTYCCAAAAAGGGATGGGAAATCGTGATAGCACATCTTATACATCAAACTATTTTTCATTGTTTCACTTGCAGCTTCATCAACCCTATATTGTCCATCAGCAGTGAAATAATTTGGTTCATGAATTTCCTCAGGCCAAATACCTTCAGAGATTCTAACCATCCATAAAAATTTGTTAATATCGTCTCCGCTATAACCCAACAACCCACCAAAAACAACCAAAACATAGTCAACATCATGTTGTTTGTAAATTTCATACGCCTTCTTCTCAGGAGATGCCATAGCTTTCCCAACAATAGCAATGTGAGTATTGTTCCATGTGTTGTTATCCACCAAAGTGGTTCTGTCAGCCATACCACCAATTTGATACCCGTAATCCCACCAAGCGGCAACTTTGGCATCTTCTTTGGTGTTAAATCTCAACCATGCATATGCTTCTCTGAAATCATCAATATAAACTGGAGAACCATCTTCATTGGTTTGACCGCTTAATAAAACAACAGATGGTGAAGAGTAAGCATTGGAAGTAACCCATGTACAATGATGCACAAACAGATACAAATATCCTAAAAAGGTTGAAGAAACAATCAATTTGGTAGAAATTTTGAAAAAATTGGCAAATCCCTTCAATTTCATGCCTTGGCCAGATAAATCATTTCTAACTCTCAAGTATCCATGGAAAACATTAGACAAAGCAATTGCAGCAGAAACACAAATAATTGGAGTCAATGTCAACATCAATCTGACCATGACACCAGCGAAATAAGAACACAAAACGGAGTAAGCAATAATGAAAACATGTTCGTCTTGCAATTCACTGAATAAGATAAACACACCACATGGGAACAACCAAATCAAAAATTGGGTGTCAAAAAAGAAAGATGGCCAAGCCGTTGGCTGATGTTCAGAAACAGAAGCAATGATTGGAATGTGTATTTTAGCATAATCTGTGTCCCACAAAGAATAAAATCTACCGGTCCATGGTGCAATCAACCCAAAATATGTCAACCCAACAACACCGAAAACACCGAAAAGGATCAACAACAAAACAGAAGTTTTCAAAAAAACTTTGAAGTTGTCATTGCTGATTTTGGACTTGATATAGTCACCGATCATAAAAAATTGCAACAATCCAAAAACACCTAATGCAGCCATATGGTCATTGGATCTGATTGGTAAGAACCCAACAAATGGAATTTGCATGGAACTCAACGTACCAATACAATACCACGTACAGTAGGCACTATAAAGCTTGTGATTGTATCTGCCCATCAACAATAAAATAAAAATGTGCAACGGAATGATATTTGTAATAAAAACGTACCCACCCCAAGCACTGACCATGTAGAAATAGGCTAATGCAGCAAAAGTGCCCCATGCAATCGAACCTGTTTTCATAGCTTTGATCCAAAAGAAGAAAGTGATCATCAACAAAGTGATTGCAATGGCTTCGTTATCGTAAGACCCAGCAACACTTCTACTGATGTAACCAGGAGCAATGGCGATGAATCCGGCACTCAAAAAACCGGCTATTTCGTCATTATGATAGCATGCTTTTGTGAAATAGTATGTGGCAATGGCAGTCAGCCCACTAAAGGCAGGAGCAAACAAAACACAGACGTTTCTAATGTCGATTGGTAGACCTAGATAGTTGTTCAAAATGTGCCAAACCAACCCACTGGTTGTCATTAAACCAGGATATAGTGTACCCCCAGTGACTCTTCCCAAGGGATACCATGTTCTGTCGTCAAACCAGTTCAAAAATTTGTGGAAACCATTAGCCACAAGGTATTTTGTTGCCCTGAAATTGAACCACGGATCAAATTCGTGGATAATGGACTCAAATCTAATAACGGAAAATAATCTTGCTGATGTTGCTGCTCCGATTATACAAATAAAAATAACAACTTTAAGAACGGTTGAAACTGTTTTCAACAACGAAATTTTGTCAACCATGGTGAAGTAATGTGTTATTCAGTTGTGTAACTAAAATCTCGTGGTAAGCTTTTGCGGTGGATCTTAATGCTTTAGATACTTGACAACCTTTGCTATAAACGGCAATTGATACACGGTTTTGTAATGTTTAGTTTGCTTTCAGYCTGTCCCTATCACTGTGGTTTACCAAATTGTAGGAGACTGACAGTCAATCAAGAAGAAACGAAAAAGAGTACACCTACACTTTACAATGTCAATGAACTACTAGCACTACTATTTAAAAGACGTGTACGTTCAAAATGACAACAATGTTTTCGCTTGTGTTTTTTGTTTTTTCCACAAACTCTCTAGCCCCCAAAGCAAGGTAGAAACTTGGTGTTAAAAATTTTAGCATTAACCGGCTTTTGGTTTTGTGATTTATCTTTTGTCACTTTTRAGGAATTAAACAATTATCCGATATAGTGTAGCGGCTATCACATCACGCTTTCACCGTGGAAATCGGGGTTCGACTCCCCGTATCGGAGTTCATTATTTTTTATTTTTTTTTTTACATATTTAAATTTTTGAAGTACATTAATTCAAGAAGCTTACYGTTTGTTAAAATAAAATATATGTATCATTATAAGTGTTTTCAAGGACTAGTATAAATATATATAGCTTTACTCAGCATCTGTTGGTGTTCTTCCAGTAAAACCAGGCAAAGGAGCTGCAAAATCTTCATCAATATGTCTGTATGGGTCAGTTTTACCAATATTGTCAATTAGATCAATTTGCTCTTTTGATAATTTTTTGTAGTAAATGTTTGATTTGATTCTTTCTCCGTTCAAAGATCTAGGAATAACAACAATACCCTTTGAGATCAAATAAGAGTGAACAACTTCATTGGTGGTCAAGTCAAGTTTTTCGCTTAATTCTTTGATTAATGACAATTTCAAAATTGGAGCACCAGAAGAGCCCAAAGGTGAATAACCTGTCATAAGAATGCCCCTGGACTGACAAAACTTAACAAGCTCGACTTGTGGGTTTTGTGGGTTCAACTCGACTTGGTTTACACTTGGCACAGTTCTGATTGTTGGGTCGTCAAATAAGTTTTCCAAGTAATCAATACTGTAGTTGCAAACACCAATACTTCTGACTTTGTGGTCATGTTCGTTCAAGTAAATTCTTTCCATTTGTTTGTATGTTTCCAAATAGTTTCCCTCATGTTCATAAACCGGTTTCCCCTTTTCGTCTTTTGGTTTCCCAATCAAATCACCGGTTTTAGGATTGGTGATCCTTGGGAAACACAATGGCCAATGTTGTAGTAGCAAATCAACATAATCCAACTGTAATTTTTTCAAAGACAGTTCAAGAGATTCTTCTACTTCATCCCAACGGTTTGGCCAAACTTTTGTTGTGATAAATAATTCTTCCCTTTTGACAACCCCTTCTTTGAACAATTCTTGCAATGCTTCACCAATCGTTTCTTCAGTGCCGTAAAAAGCAGCTGTATCAATCATTCTGTACCCAGCTTTCACAGCCGTTTTCACGGCTTCTTTTGTTTCAAGAATTCTTTCTTTTGGGTTGGCTGTGCCTAGCCCAAAAGCTGGCATTAGTTTTCCATTGTTTAATTTAAAGTCAACTTTGGTAGCTAGTAGTTTTTCGCTCATCTGGGTTGTGTTTTCGGTTTGTTTGTTTGTTGTTTTTTTCAATATGGAATACCTTAGAGGTTTTTTTGTAATAAAAGGGATGCTCGGCTAAATAAAAATAGATTACATATCAATCAACATTTACAAATTTGAATCACAAAAGTGTACATGTTTGAAAAAGAAAATCATGTTCTTCTTATATAAAAWTTTTTGAGATTAATTTAGATTGATATCTTTATAATGTCCTTATTATAGACACCCTTTTTTTTTTTTGTGCGTGTGTGTGCGTGTTTGTGTTTGCTTTTTTTAAACGTGAACAATCTTAGCACAAATGTGTGTTTTTTTTTTTTTTCCTTGAAACTTGTATCGCTTAGTTTTCTGTTCAGTTTAGTTTAGTTTAGGTCAGTTTTGTTGAGTTTACCGATTCAACGGAAAACCTGCAGCTGATTGGAGTAAGTAATATTTGTGTTTTTTTTTGTTTTTATTTTCCTTGTGTTGGCCATTGATGCAGCAACCCCCTAAAAACCAATTAACCGGAGTTAAGTAACTGCTAGTCAGGTGACATCGAATATTTTAGAAACAATGCAAGGAAGTTTATAGTCATTTTCAAAACAGCATTGAATCAAGGATGGAAACAATAGACCAAATTCGATCTGAACTGGAATACTAAAAGAATGGTTCAACTTTTTTTTTGTTTTTGTTTTTTTCACTTTTTTTCACTTTTTYTTAAAACTTGTAACTCGTGTATATAATCAGTATAAATCTATATCACATGCTTTTGGAGGTGGAGTGGGTCATAAATATTTTCAAAGACATTATAAATAAAATAATTAAAAGAAAAGAAAGAAAGAAAATATCAAAATGGTTGTYTTGTTAAAAGTCTCATTCGAAATCAATTTTAACATTACTGATTTGTTCGATAATTTCTTTTGGTAATTTTTTGTAGTGAAGACTTTGTGGAAGTCTTTCTGTTTTCCAGGTTCTTGGAATAATAACAAGGTTTCTGTTAAGGAAATAAGAAATAACAACTTCGTTGACACTCATATCCAATTTTTCACTCAATTGTTTGATCAATGGCAGTTTCARTGCTGGACCACCTTGAGAACCATATGGAGTGTAACCAGTAACAACAATACCCTTTTCTTGACAATAATCAACAATTTCGTTTTGTGGTTTACCTGGGTGGATGGCAATTTGATTGACTGATGGACACGTTTGAATTGTTGGGTCTCTGAACAAATCTTTCAAGTTGTCAACAGTGTAGTTGGAAACACCAATGCTTCTGATTCTATGGTCGTTTTCGTCCAAATAGATTTTTTCTAATTGTTTGTAAGTTTCCAAGTAGCTAGCATCTTTTTCTTCCATGATGTTACCTTGGTCATCTGTTGGAGTGAAAACAATGTATCCAGTTTCATTATCGGTAATTTTTGGATAGCACAATGGCCAATGTTGTAAGACCAAGTCCACATATTCCAATTGCAAGTTTTTCAAGGAAGTGCTAAAGGATTCTTCAACTTTATCCCAAAAATTTGGCCAGACTTTTGTTGTGATAAACAATTCTTCTCTTTTAACAACACCTTCTTTGAAAAGTTCTTGCAAAGCATCACCAATCGCTTTTTCATCTTGGTACAAATAAGCAGTATCGATATGTCTGTACCCTGCTTTCACTGCAGCAATGACACAATCCTTGACAATGGATTGATCTTCTGGAGCACAGAAAGTACCGAACCCTAGAGCAGGCATGGTTTTMCCGTTGTTCAATTTGTAGTTGACTTTAGTAGCGTTTAATTTTTCAGACATTTTTTTTTTTATTTATTTTGATTGTTTTATTTGGTTGTTTAAGGGGTTTGTTTCAATTTGTTTGATGGTTTGGRGTTGTGTWKAGTGTATAACATTAAGATAGAAAATTTGGAATGATAGAAATTAATAAAAAAATAATCTGGAAAATTTAAAAAACAACATGTCTTTATATAAGTAAAATAATCTTTTCAGATTTCATGTATTGCTCAAGATCTTGAGTTATGTCAACTTTTCAAAACCTAGGGGTGATATTGTGATGCATTGGTGTGTCTTTGGCAAGGCAAGGARAATTCATACCCAAACTAATAATTTTTTGTTCAACATAGTTGTTAGCTTTGCAAATTTGGTCATTATTTGACAATTTCCTTCATTACAACACATTGMTGCTATGGACTACCTGTTAAACTCCTTTGAAAACAAGGTTTCCACTTTAAATCAAAAAATGCATTTATTGACCACACTTGTCCTGTTTTCAAGGTCGGTTTGRTGAATTATATGCATTTACCCCTTACTTTGTTTTTCTTTAGTATGGATGTGCCTATATTTTGGTACAAATGCGTCATAAAAATTTGATGCAAATCTTTTCCAGCGACGGTGTCAACATTTTGTCTTTCTGTGCGTGTTTGTGCGGTGTACAAGATGGGGTGGCGCCAGTAAAGGCACACATCGATCTTTAAGGGGAGAGAGAAAGAAAAGAAAAGAAAAAAAGAAAAACGCCGCGCRCAAAAGTTAAATCAGAGCGGAATGGCGGCACTGTATTTGACGCTGTCATTTTATGCCGCTTTGTTCTAAAGTTTAGTGTCATTGTAAAAACATTGCTGTTACAAAGAGAAAAGAACAATAGTAATGAGATTTTTCCGAGAGTTTTTGTTTAAACGGAGATACATAAGAGTTTCAATCTCCGGTTTTGCATGTTTCAATAGTGGAGATGGTGGAGTAGTAATTTTATGTGATGGTTTGACTAAATGCATTCATCGGTTGGGTGACAAAAACCGACGATTCGAATACAAACTCATAACAGAAGATCGTAAAATTTTTGCACATGTTGTCAACATTTGCGATGTTTTTTTTGTTTTTTTTGTCTTTTTTGTCTTTTAGTTTTTCTTGGCTAGTTTTGATATCATATTTGGTTACAGGTAGCTAAAAAAACTCATTGATTTGGAGTCTCTTTGCTTTCTTTCTCTCTCAATTGGAAATTGGGATATAATCATAATAATAAATTTGACTTGCTTTTAATTTTTTGAAAAAAAACTCGGAATTTTCAAAGTCTAATTTATTGGAAACTAGACAAAACTCACTTGAACCGAACAATATTACTAAGTGAACTGTGTGCTAATTTTAGTAAGTTCGGTTGAAAAAGCTTAGTAATGTTGGTTGAAAATTAYAGGTATAATCAGAGATTGGTCAAGTCAATGGTTCTGTGTATATTATTTAATCTCTTAATCTGATATCAAAATAATATACATATATGTGTGTGTGTTTAAGATCATCTTATACAGACACGAATGTGATACTTGCGAAACCGCACTTTCAATGTTCTAAGGAGTTGACAACGTTAATTGCTCTTGTTCCTTCACCATTTGGCCCATGATATCTTTCTCTTGCAAGAACTTGCTAATGGATCATTTACGTAATCAGAAATAAATCTAGTGTTCAAGTATGTGTTAAGCTTATACGCTGAAAAGGGAAAAAGAAAAAGGTTGCATATCTTATGTATTACGTAAGTAGTTATTATTCATCAGATTAGTTTGGGATTTTGTTCATACCGTCCAATTCATCAATAACATCGGCTGGTAGAATTTTGTAATAAATAGTGCTACCTGCTCTTTCAGGTTTCCAAGATCTTGGAATCGCAATGATCCCCTTGGTTAGCAAATAAGAAATCAAAACGTCATTAACAGAAATATCAAATTTCTCCGCCAATTTTTTAACCAATGGGGTTTTCAAAATAGGACCTCCAATGGAACCATATGGAGAATACGCCGTTACTGCAATGCCTTTAGATTTGCATAATTCCAGTACCTCCAACTGAGGGTTTTCTGGATTTAATTCGATTTGGTTGACAGCTGGCACAGTTTTGATACTTTTATCGTTCAACAAATCTTCGACACATTGAGATGTAAAGTTTGAAACCCCGATATTTCTGATTCTCTTGTCTGTTTCATCCAAATAAATTTTTTCCAATTGTCTGTAAGTAGTCAAATAATCAGCATCTTTAACGGTCAAAGTTTGACCCTTTTCATTTTTTGGAGTCATGACTAGATATCCAGTTTCGTTGTCGGTAATCATTGGATAGCACAATGGCCAATGTTGTAGTGCCAAATCCACGTAGTCTGTTTGCAAGTCTTTTAAGGAAGTGTTGATTGAGTCATCTACTTTATTCCAAAAATTTGGCCAAACCTTTGTTGTGATAAACAAATCTTCTCTTTTAACAACTCCKTCCTTGTACAATTCTTGTAGTGCTTCACCAATGGCTTTTTGTGTTCCGTACAAGTATGCAGTGTCAATCATTCTGTATCCAGCTTTAACAGCAGCAATCACAGATTCTTTCACTAGATGCATGTCTTCAGGTTTAGGAGGGTACGCTGTTCCCAACCCAAAGGCTGGCATAGAGTTCCCGTTGTTCAATTTGTAGTCGACTTTTGTTGCTAATAATTTTTCACCCATTTTCTTYAGTATAGTAGTGTCAAGTGCTTGTTGGTGTTTCAGGTATTGTGCTTTTACTATCAGAGGACAAGAATTTAATATATATATATATATATATTTCAAGCAACTCAAGATCGTTTGGACACACTAGACGAAACTTTGCTCTTCTTTATATACCTTTTTTTTTTTTGAACAAATTTAAGCTYCATGAAGCATACCTTACTAAACTAAAATTGAAGACCTTGTTTATGATTATTTATTTTTTGTCTAATTTTGTTTTTACTTGACAATCGGTACTTTATSTAAAAATGCATTTTGAACCGAAATGCATTTTCCAAACCTTTTCGTATGTATATTTAGCAAGTTGTAATACATATTTGTCCCTCTCCCTTAAAGCACTTCACGTTGTATAATGTATTTGCATCTTACACATTCCTTTTTGTAAATTGATTTTTTGTCCCAATTTTTATTACTCCGTGCAAAAAAACCGGTGCATAAGCAGCGTCAAATAATAATGTCATTGCATTGCATTAACCTTTCACTATAATATAAAGTTAACAGGCACACAAGGAACAGTCTTATTGTTAATTAAATGACAATTTATAGTTAGTTTACGGACTATATATATGTCAAA
>LPNM01000008.1:289712-303739 GCA_001747045.1 Hanseniaspora osmophila | reverse complement strand
TTCTTTCCCGCTGTTTACAAATGAGGCGAAACGGCAAAAAAAAAAAATAAGAACTCAGAGCTGACGCGAATTATAACTAATTCAATGTCAGTCGTATGTGAGATAAAAATCGACTCGTGAAACCGAAATGATTTAAAAAATCAAAGGATATGGGACCAAAGTTGGGAATTTTCAAACATTTGGCCTTGAACCAACCAGAGGCTTAACACTATGCCAGAGAATGGCTATGCATCTCTGAACACTTCATCAGATGACGGCGATGTGTACGATTATAACGATGTGCAGCTCGTTATTCCGGAATCCCAGCTAACCTATGTGGATTYATTCAACCAACAAGCACAAGTTCATACTCTCAACAATGTCAACGAAGATCTGCGACTAAAATATCCTGACCACAATGAGGACTTGCAACCAGCGACTTTTGATGGGCTCACGAATAAATTTGGAACTCGCAACCCTATCAACTCTCTTGACAGTACTAATGCGCCAGTGTCTCTAAATGAAAGCTCTCAATTTTCCAATCCTGCCAATGTGCAGCGACAAGCAATACCATCTGAAACAGAAAACATACCAAATACCTTATCTCCGGTGGTAGAAACTCCTCCGTTGAGATGGGCACTAAGGAAAAGAAAAGCAATTCARAAGATGCCTTATAGTTTGGACAAAATTTTTCACCAAGAGCTTTTAAAAGGTCATAAACTTCCAGATTTGCAAGACATCGATGCTTCTCAAATTGCATTGCGACTTCCCGGACTTTCCATAACACCTGCTCCACTGAAAACGTCAACGACCCCATTTTGGGACTACGAAAACGAGGACAGCGATGACGACGATTTTGAGATTGACATACCCAAAATCTCTGGAAAGCAAGGCAATACAGAACGGTTTGATAGTTCTGATGAAGAACAATTTTGCTCACCCTCTACACACACTTTAAACGAACGTTCAGATGAAGAAGACTTACTTCATAAAGTGTCACATAGGGCCAGACAGTCTAGACTTATTTCAGACGAGGAATCTCAAATAAGTCAAGACGATAGAATACGAAAACAAGATTTTCAGAGCGAATTAGCTCAAAGAGACACTGAGCTTGTGGCTACAATTGAAAGTGATTTAGAGGACGACCGTGGTCAGTCTCAAAGTGACGACGAGGTACCTGAAGAYATAATATTCCGAGGAAAAGTGGTTAACCTTAAGCACGGGTACAAGGGCCTTTTACCAAAAGCKGTATGGGARGCCCAACTGCGAAAACAGTATGAAAAGGAGAAAAGAGCCTCTCATAAGCATATCTCAAGCAAAGATCGTGATCCCAATARAAAAGGTGTAGCCAAAAAAAAAAAAAAWAATRCTTTGAACCCTGACAAAAGTCATTTTTTGCAGGAGTTGCTTGCCAACAGCTCTCAAGAGGAAAGTACAGTTTCTGCTGATTTAGACCCAYCTGTTTCCGATTTATCAAAGCTGCCGTATAACTCGAACGAAGCAGAACTTATGGAAAAATTGAGATCACGCATAGATTTACAGTATGCAGATGCCTATCACGACAATGACCGCTTTTCCGTCACGAGTTCCACGAGCTCCAATCACAACACATTTATTTATGACGAGCACAAAAACATAGCAACATTAGACGACTGTTCTTTTGAAACYAAGAACAATATTCACATGTCCCATGRTAARAACTCAGATAAAGAAAATGAAGTTACCARACACGAAACTTCTTCGGAAGATTCAGTGATGTTTCAAAAAGAAAAGAAAACTATGCCAGATCCCAATACCATAGAGTCGGCTGAGGAGTACGATTTCACTGATTATATGCTTTCCCGAGATTACGCAAGAGCAAAGCCAAATGACTCACTGTCATCAACCAAAAATACTAAGCCTAAAAGTAATTCACATGTATTTCATTCAAAAAATTCAAAGTCTACTCAAWTTCAAACCAAGCGTTTAAATGGTCAGCAAACGAAACCAAAAAAATTAATACAAACGAGGCTCGCTTACGCRAAAGACAAGTCAACGTGCTTTTCAGATGGTGATAGTGATGTAAGTGGCATTGAATCATTGAAGACAAGAAGAAAAGGTAGAAAAGACAAGACATCTTTTGMAAAATCAGCTAATGTGCTGTTGAAGAATACTAAAAAACATGYAAACTTGCATTCAGCGTCACTAAGTACTCGAACAAAAGCGAAACGGAAAAAGAAAATAGCRGAGTATTTTGCATTYYCCGATAATTCGTMTGTTGAGGACGCTCACAAAAAACTGGCTTATTACACAACAGTCGTGGARGCACCAGGCACAGCATTTACGATYGGAAGAGCATCAGGAGCGTTATCTAATGAAGCAGCCACAGCATTTCAAACAGAAATGCATGATGACCWGCAATCTARTGTTTTTTTGGGAAGCCCAATTTTTCATGCAATATTTGATGACATATTGTATGTTGCCCCAGACACCATTTCAGTTTCTATTGGTGATAGTAGTCTCACCGTCTCGGCTTTCTCTAATGACTACCTGACCTCCATCAAAAGRGTGCTTGTGAAAGTTGTTAAAGTTGGTGCAACAGACGTTGAGCTAATCAACTTGTTGAATACACTGRTTCAATTTTTTTACCACAAGAATAATACGGGTCTCTTGGAAATAGTACAAGCTTTCCAAAAAGAGTTTACAAAAAAATTGGTTCGAGTTAAGGAAAAAGCCAAGCCTATCCATTTTTATACACTGGCAACCTGCCATCTGCTGCTTTATGAGATTTTGTTATACTCTTCTGTCACTCCCGAATTTAAAACAGTGATAACGGGTTTGATCATTGAATCATTAGAAAACTATTTTTGTACTTACGCCKTTTGCTATTCTGATGCAGTGCGAGCAAATGACCCTTTGATCTTAGAAAGCAACTTGATTTTGAAGCTCATTGTGGAAAAAATTGATGGAAGCTCCTCGTTGTGGCAGCGTTTTTCGCGGTTGAAAATTTCAAAAACTGAAATTTTTGAAACTGTTGTGAATTTTTTTCCACCTCCTAGTGATAAACCATTGTGGAATCTCATGGTACCACAAAATGACAGTTACTCTGAAATATGCGAGTATGTYAAATTTATCCAATTGGGGATCAATGCGTGTAAYTGGCCTATTACCAATGAAATGATCTTACAATTTTATGGTATTTTGAAACGCAGAAAATTTATGGACTACAAACAAGAATTAATTTYATCACCAKTATACAAYGTTGTGGGCGTGGCACCTATACTGGAAGCAAACTCGATTTTTAACTTCTTTTTGAACGTGCTAAATCTTTCCACTGTTACAACGTCTTTACTTGAGAGAATAACACCTTTAGGAAATTTGGTTGAGTCCGAAAACCCTTCTCAATTACCAAACCGGCTYAATCTGCTTTTGATGCTTGCGCTGAAAACGGGWGTYGATTTTGAAAACAAGTTTGAGCAGTTGCTTACAYCAGCACTAGCAACTGTTGGCTCYTTACATTATAAACTGATTCTGGACGGTCTTCTGTCTTTGTACATGAGAAAAGATGCAAATGGCTTGACTGTGAAAGCTTCATCACTGCCAGCATGCTACGCAAAAGCCAGCTCTTCTTATAAGCCAGTTTTTCTAGAGTTGTGGAAAAAGTTTATCTATAATTTGAAGCAAGCTTTGTCACAGTTCAAAGGCAACAAAACAAATGTTTTAGTTTCYCTGAGCAATATCATGCTCACAGAAATTCGAGAAAAAGTTCAAACCAATTATGATGTTGTCTGCCTTCTGCTGGACGTTATATGCTCAAATCTCTCAGCACTGGAGCCCAAATGGGTTGATCAAAATATTTTTCAAACATTGTCATTTGAGAGCAACKACCATGTCTTTAAATACTATTGCAAAGTTTTGTCATTTTTGATTGAGAATAACTACTTAACACTTTGGAGTGCTTTGACTTATAATCCTCATGCTTCTCGACTGTCCAAAAKTTCAAACTTTTTGTTTTACGAGTCCATTTTAAAACTTTGTAATGACGAGGCATCTTTTCTTCAAGTGACACCTTTCATSATTAAARTYATCGTGCAAGGCATATTTGAAGCCCATAGTGCTGCATATTTACAATTGGTAAAGCAGTACTTTAATAAAGACAACAAGATAACTAAGCAATTTGTGATACATTCAGTGACTTCTAGGTATGAAAACATTTGCCAAATCATAAACTTTATTGGCCTATCAAAGRACATGAATACTATCTCGTTATTAATGCAATCACTAAAATCACATTGTGATTCTGGAAATGAAACAGGTTTGTGCCAGGAATTGGTGACTTTTATAAACAAGTACTTGATTGACATGGTAAAGAACAATCAGATTTTCCATTATCTCAAACAAAAGTATAACATTTCCAACACTGAAACTGAAAAAAGTATCTTTAAAGATAAACTAAGGGGCATTTCAAGTTTAGAGATACGGTCAGAACTTATAGTGGAGGAGTTCTCTCAAGTCATACAATTCAATTTGAACTTACAAGAAAGTATCGACAAGGTGYATTTGGCTATCAAGGAAATTGAAGCCGCTGCTGCCTTCAAAATGCTCACCGAAACAATCAAGTGTTTAGTGCACATTGGAACTGACATTGCTTATCAGATAGCAGCACTTTTATCCAAAGACATCAATTGTTTGCTTGAAGAAGCCTTTCTTTATGTCAACGAGAGGAGTTTTTTAATATTACTGACATTTTGCTGCAAYAYATGTTGCTACTTCAAGCAATCATTTGCGGCTGTGGCAGGAAATGGTGGATACCCTCTCGAGTTTACAGTTGAATTTAAACGTCTGCTAAAAAACATGCTCTTTATTACAGAGAACTTCCACGAAGCTAAAATTTTGAAAAAAAATATCAATKTTTTCAAATCTGGACATGACCAGCGTCCTCTTTTGCTAAGCCAAATGTTACTGCAGCGCTTGAAACCACTGCTAAATCAGAAACATACACTCCCTTTGTCTAYGGAAAAAATAGAATACTTGAAAATAGAGGAAAAAAAAATTAAAATTTAGGCATTTATTTAAGAACACGTAAATATCGTAATTTATGAGCTTTATTCGAAATTGGCTTGTCACTCYCTCTTTTACTTACGGATTTTTAATTCAGCTTCCAGCTTATCGACCTGCTTCTTAAGTTCAAGTAAATGCGTGATTTTTTTCAAAAGCTCATCATTTTTCTTAATCACGTCAAAAGTTGTCATGACAGGTCTTAARGGTATTTTCATTTCATTAAGCACTGCCTGGACTTTGTTCTGTGTGGYTGGTTTAAAAGAAGAWATTTTGGTTGACCTCAAAAAGACACCAGGTGATAGCTTATTTTCGTGCARGCGTATGCCCAAATTTTTTCTTTCGTCTTGGTCAAATTCATGCAACAACTGCGTTATAATATTTTCAGGCTGRGACGCTTCAACAGAGTTCCGTCCATGCGTACCCTCGAACAAGGGAGCGGCAATATCTGAGTTCTTGTCTGTTTTCTGCAAATTTTGCTGMTGCTGCTGCTGCTGCTGTTGATGCTTTTTTTTCGAAGCAGATTCGTCTTCAAACTTTTTGGTTTTCTGTGTTTTAAATCTTTGTTGTTGTTTCATCCATGGATTTTCAGGAACAGAATCGTACTTTCTCTTACGAGTTTTATCACCCATCAACGAGCAGTAGAAATTGTGCAACCCCTGAGAAGTCATAAACTCAGTGATGTCTATGGATTCTAAAGGAACAGGRGAGTCAAGGAGTTGCAAAAGCTGCTCTCTTTCCACWGAGGTTTTCTTGGCTGCCATCTCAAATTTTTTAGCTTCAATAACAAGAGCTTCCTCTTCTGCAACTTCAGCTGAAGTTCTTGAAAGCAGTCTGCTYAAATATGCTTTTCTTTGAACTTCTTTTTCTTTAGGAAAGCTCAGTAACTTTTGAAACTCGATATTGTCAGGGTCTTTATTTRAGAAGTATCTTTGACAAACAAGGTAAAAAATGTCTTTCAAATCTTCAATAGTTCTTTGTTTTCCAGCAAAATCATACCTATCATGTATCACAATCCACTTCATGTCATAGGTCTTCACCAAGTCAAAAAGATACTGAACTTCATCAAATGTTAACCTATATTTCAGTGTGCCATCAGCCTTTGATTTTGAGATTATTTTTGGAGAAGCATGTTTCTCCAGTGCTGATAACGGCTCACTGTCATTTGCGTCTTTCGTTGCAACRTGCTGTGCTTGTTTCTCCCTCACTTCATCAATGCCACAGGCATTATTGGAGTTCTGTTGAGTCTCGGTGTTCATGAATGCGTCAAATTCTTCTTCAGAGAAAYTTGGAATTGTATAAGCATGATTGTAGCTTTCAAATTTTGAAATTTCTAGTTCATCTTTTTGGTCTTTCTGAATTCCTCGCACCCAATGCTTCAAAACAATCTTGCTATCGGTTGATGGTTTAAACTTTTGTTTCATCCACGGGGAAGCTTTGCTGGGGCTCGGCTTTAATTGCTGCCTTTTGTTACTTGTAAGCATGGCAGGCGGCATGCTGTCGCCCATYAAATTGTACAACTCCTTCTGCAAACCCGTCAACATTTGCTGATTGGGCTGCTGCTGCTGCTGCTGTTGCTGCTGCTGTTGCTGCTGCTGCTGGACTGGTTTCTTGTGAGCTTCAACAGAGGTTTTGACAAGACTTTCGGTAGAGTTGCTGTCAGTTTGCTTCGAAATGTTAAGCATATCAAATAAATCGTTTTGTGATGCCATGCTGARTRAATTTATTGGGAAGTATGTTTGGTYTCCTTCTCTGTTTTTAGTGTTTTGTTAAGATGGATGTATGCATTAAAGTTTGTAACGTTTGAGTTACTGAGATTCAACTGCCTCCTCTTAGTCGCTTTTTCTGTTTTTYAATTTTTTTTTTATTTTATTTTTTTTTCGTGTTTGACTCGGGTCTTTTRGCCAAGAGAGAAAGGCTCCAGTTTTTCAAAAGCACTAATCAGATTCAGKTCAAGTAAAGTGTTTTCWTAAAAYGTTTTACATTCGARAAATCWAAACTAGTACAAAAAAGAAAGCAGCCAAGCAAGCACCAAAAAAAGATTYTTGTACTGATATATCCACGAATCATACTGTTTTAAACATGGTGGGAAACAAAAAAGTTAGAATTAAAGCCCCTAGGAAAATGACCTGGATACAGGATGGACAGACACCTCAGCAGTTTTTTGACACTRCTTGGCCAGAAGTTTCTGAAGCTGTTTTACTGATTCTGGGTGACATTGAGTCCAGTGCGCAGTTGTCTTATCAGGAGCTTTACAGCAAGGTGTATCAGATCTGCATATCGCAAATGTCA
This sequence comes from Hanseniaspora osmophila, assembly GCA_001747045.1. NCBI lineage: Eukaryota > Fungi > Ascomycota > Saccharomycetes > Saccharomycodales > Saccharomycodaceae > Hanseniaspora > Hanseniaspora osmophila. The sequence goes on along the minus strand of LPNM01000008.1, from coordinate 296,431 downwards.
AAAACCGCATACCAAGAATTAGGGAATACAGTTAGCMTGTACTTGGAACAGTGCTCGGAAAACTCGAATTTTGAAAGTTTGGAGTCTTTTCACAAATTTTGGTCCGATTTTGTGGAGAAGGTGAAAATCGTCACTAGTGTTTTCTTATACCTTGACAGAGTTTACTCTACCGGTATATCAATTCCCCAATGTTATGATATGTGTTTGTTGAAGTTTAGAGATCATGCAGTTTTAAAACATATAGAATTTTTGAAAGAAGATATTGGTGTGTGTGTAAAATCCATTAGAGACTTCAGCTTTGAGAACACAGCTCCAAAAGATTTGAATGAAACGCAAATTTCGACAAATTCGAAAAAACTAGTAATGARTGTGTTTGAAATGCTGCAGTTACTCGATTTGTTTGGAAACACCACCGTATTTCATCACCATGTCGAGCCTTATCTTTTACAAGAATCAAAAACATACTACGAAAAATTGGCTGACTGCAACTTACAATCAATGTCGTCTTCGGAGTATATTGAGTCAATTTACAAAATCTTTGACACTGAAAAATTGGTGAATAGTGAGATAACTACAGATATGGATTACCACATTAAAATGGAAAAAGTTATCTATGRYTTATTTATCACCCAGAAAAGAGAGCATTTCGTTTCCAACTGCTTCAAAAATTTCATAAATGAGAAACATTATCAAGACATTGTCAAAATCATGGATTTGTTTAGTAAAGAGGAGGAGAACATGAATTACTTGATGTYGGTGTTTGCCAAAGACTGCTTTCAAAGTTTCTCTGAAATTCAAGAGGATTCTGCGCTGCCACGTAAAAAGCAACAAACCAAGTGGATCCAGGACTTTTTGGACATATCAAAAGAATACAATGTGTTAATTGAGCACTTGTCTTCTTTGAAAACGCAAATGCTGACCCATGTCAATGAAGGGATCTCCCAAGCTATTAATCGACAAAGCAACAAGTCTGCCGAGTATTTGAGTCAGTACTTTGACTTTTTCTTAAGATCTGAAACAAAATGGAACGAGAATATGAGCTCATTCAACCTTTTTGACAAAACAGTCGTTCGATGCATTAGGCTTTTGCAGCTCATCAAAGAACAAGATGTTTTTGAGCTTTTCTACAAACAACAGTTATCGAAAAGACTCTTACAAAGAAGGTCTAACTTGGAGGCTGAAAAACACGTTTTGATTAAAATGAAAGACGCATTAGGTAGTAATTTCACTGCAAAACTAGAAGGTATGGTACACGACATTGTTTCATCGTTGGCCGACAATAAAAAATTTAACAACTCCCCTAACTATGCTCATCCATTTGAACTTGAGGCTAGCATTTTAACCAACACGTGCTGGCCATTTCAAAGCACACAAACGTTTACAGATGAAGAAAAAACTTTGGCTCTGCCAAAGCAACTTATGAAGTACGGTTTGGATTATGAAAATTGCTACATCAAAACTCATGAAGGCAGAAAAATAACGTGGGCCCATCCATATGGGTTTTTGGATATTGGTTACCAGTTTAACAAAACATATCACGTAATAAACATGCCGTTCTATGCTGGGTTGATATTTTTGTTATTTGAAGAAAATCAACAATTGACGACTAGAGAAATAAAAGACTTGACATCGATACCAAGTAACGAGGTGGTTAGGCAATTGGCATCAATGGCTTTAGCTCCTAAAACAAGAATATTAAAAAAATCACCGATGACCAAATCTGTCAAGGACTCGGATATATTTTCGATCAACGAAGAGTTTACAACTGAAACARAGTCTGTCAAATTAGTTTTGGCCATTATCTCCAAAAGCTCTAACAAAGAAATGCAAAATTGAATACCATTTTTGTCATAGAATAACTGCTTATTTATTTTTTTGTCAAATAATTTCTTTAATGGTTTTACTCTTTGCTCGGGCATTCAAAAAAATGTATTTGATAAAACATCTTGCTAAATATATAACGGCCTTTCCTGCAGATGTCTCACTTTCTCTTCAAAATCTTGCTTGCAGGTTTCATAACACCGTGTGTATTTTTACCACAAACAAAGCATTCTGGTGTTTTTTCAAGTCTTTGCAAAAAACATTTTTGACAGAAATAGTGTTCGCAACTCGTTGCAACCGGTTTTGAGTACTCTTTTTGGCAAATGACACATCTAGTAGGTATACCTTTATCTTGAGATTGTGTTGATTTTGGTTGTCCTGTTTTCCAATCAATACTCAATTTTGAACCCTGAATAAAGTCATCTCTCGAGTGGATAAATTTGCAACTGTCTCCGTACCCGCAAAAGCCTGTAAGCTTGTAATCTTTGCAAACGTCGGGCTGATAGTCCACCAACACGTTCACTTTATGATAGGTGCTATTGTCATTGGCAGGCTTTTGATCCTGGTCTGTTGTTTCATCAAAGTGCTCTTTCAGATCTGTTTCTGACTGTTGCCGCTGAGATAACGTTTGTTCCTTCTCCTCTCTCGTTTCCTCATTGATTAAAACTTTTTCAAATTGCTTCAGCTTCAACTTCTTTTTCGGCTGAAGTAATTTTAAAGAGTCTTGCTGATCGTTTTCCAAACTCGCTGTTTCATCGGTGTGCTTTGATGATAGAGATCTTTTTTTGTCAGTGGCGGGGACGATGTTTGTTTCTTTGTTTGACGATAAACTGTCCTTCTCTAGGTCTGTTGTGGATGGTTTTTGCTGAAGTTTTTTCACGGTACGCTTCTTGAACATGATAAATCTGATGATTCGATAACTTTCTTTTTTTTTGCTTAGCTTGAGTCCCAGACCAAACGTTTATATTGTTTTTGCTTTCTTTTCGAATGTATTTACGAACGCATCGTATCTTGGTGACTGCTTAGCTCTTCAGGCACGTTACAAAGTCTAACACTTTTTTGTTTTTTTTTAGTTTTTTTTTTTTTTTGTTTTTTTTTCTGGGTTTTAGGCAAAACATCAGACACAAAGGCTTTCTGAAACTCGCAAAATGTTGAAAAAACAAAAACAGCTCGTTCTTTGATAAAGTTCTGTGTGAATTTTTTGCCACACTTCAAGAAGAGGCAACAAAGACTTTAACGATTTCAGGAAATCCAAAGACCCAAGCATTCTTTTATAAAAGTTAAACCAAACTCTTACAAGTCATTCTTTTACTTGAATATTGAAACAGAAAATAAATACCAAAACGGGCATTACAAAACAAAACACCTATGCAGGAAGACGCTAGTGGTCTGGGACACACTCTCGAAAATCCAAAAATGACCGAAACCGTCACAAGTGGCAGCAGGGTTGCCTCGTCATCATCGCTGCCTTCGTACAGTGGTTCCACGAGTTCCAGCGCTCCACTGTCAAACAATGACAAGGAGAACCAAGACGTTGCACCCAAGGAAGCTGAAAAGTTGTCCAGCACCATACAAGCCAACTCCACAAGCACATCTTCTCATGCAAACATTGACGTGCAGGCTACGAAAAGAGCAAAACTTGTAAACCCTGATCCTGTAAATGTGGATCGCTTAGGGTTTATTCATCGTAACAAAAGCAACTCTAATAAACCGCTTCGCGGTGTGCTAAAAAACAATAGCAAAGGGGTCCATTCCAACCCGGCAGATCACCAAGAAATCATCCAATCTTCCCCTCTGTTGACGTCTACTCCACCCAGTATATCCAGGGCTTTAATAAGGCTATATCCATATCTCATAGTTTTTGACAAAATTTTGAGTTTGTTGACCTGGACAGGGGAAGATATATGGGGAAGCGTTTTATTGTTGTGCATTTATATTACAATCAACTTGTATTTTCAAAACATCGTCACCTATTTTGGACACTTGACATGTGTTTTGCTGCTTTGGTTGTACAGCAATTTGGACAGAATCGTTGGCACCGAAATGGAAGAGCGCCCGACTCTAGATGATATAATACATACGGTATCTTCTGTTTCTTCAAAGTTTGATTTGTTGTTGTCTCCTATTGCTGTTTTGACTACTAGTGATATTAAAAGACTATTAATTACAACGGTTTTTTTATCTCCGATCTATATGATTTTGACAGTGTTTTTTTTACCAAAGGGCAATTTGATGTTGTTATTGGGGGTCATTGGCTTAAGCTATCACTCTTCTTGGAGTAGGGTCACTAGAAAAATGTTGTGGAAATCTAAAACTATAAGGCTATTTTGCTTTTACATCACAGGTTTGGATATCGATGGTATCAAAAGTTACAAAGCATTGAAAGGTAAAACGTCTGGACACAATTCACTTTCTTCCACTTTTGCTACCGGAGGGTCCACGTCCACAGGGTTATTTTCAACAGTTCAAAAAAAACTTTTGAAATCCAATAGAGAAAACGAAAGCAGTTATGACAACAAACCTATTCGGTTTACCTATGTTTTGTACGAGAACCAAAGAAGATGGTTGGGTATTGGGTGGACGGCCAACATGTTGTCCTATGAAAGATCTTGTTGGACCGACGAGTTTCTAAATGAAGCACCAGACCCAGACAACTTTAAACTACCCGATGACTCATCTAGTGGGATGATCTGGAGATGGATCGATAAGACATGGAGACTGGATATATCCAATGACGGCGCTATACAGGTACCAGCCAGTAGATCTAAAACTACTGCTTCACCTTCTGCAGACGACGGATTTATCTACTACGACAACACATGGAAAAAACCGGCCATTGACGATACATACAGCAAGTACACAAGAAGAAGAAGGTGGGTTAGAACTGCAGAATTGATTAAAGTTTCTGATACGCCAATGCCTCACCAGCCTTCGTTGTCAGAAGCAACTATCGAGTCACAAGGTGTTTCTGTTCAGGTTGCTTCTGCAAACACAACGGGTGCTGATCGCAAAAATCTGTCTGACGCCGCAAACCTTCATCAACCAGGTAACAGACTGAGTGCCAACAACATTGTTGATGGTATGGAAAAAAGCCAGGGAACTTTGCAATCGCAAAAACCCAGAAAAGTTTCCTTTTCAACTACAGAGAATGTGATCCCATATGGACAAGACTACATGACCTCGAACCGTAATAGAGATTCAGCCCATTTTCCGACAACTCCTGAAGGTAGCGAGAATGAAACAAGTCACAATGGGGCATCAAGTAGCTCTGAAATTTTACAAAACTTACAAGAGGAGCCTGATATTAAGCACAGAAAACAGCCTTCAACAAACAATATMAAATACACGTTTTCATCATCCAACAACAATAGCGAGTTGGAGCCTCAAAATTCATCTTTGAACACAACGAATGATATAGAATAAAGTAAGTGGTAAGCTGAAAAAAGGTTTAAGTTTTTTTTTTTTACTACTCGCGAACATTTGTTCATAGTGTGGACTTAGCTATTGACACTTTAGGTGCCATATTTTCGATGCTCAAAAGTGCACAACACACCTAACGCATTTCTTTATCTAAAGATCTTGAAAAAAACGTTTTAATAGCGGCCCGTTCCTCTTGGTAATTAAATGGAGAAAGTGGTTTAATCGTTTGCAGTTTTTCGGCTGTTTCCATATAACAGTATTATTTCTGTATTTTATGCAAAATAAACAAATTTTAGGCAGTTCAAATTCATATAATTTAACACAAAACATGTTCAATTTTTTTTTTTTTTTTAAAACGGTATATATTATAACAACATAGAAAATAAAACGGCAGGAAGAACTATGGTGTTTCATTATGGCCTGGCCATTCGATACGACGGCACATACTCATGCACATGCATATAGACCCTTCCTAACAATGTAATTCAACAGTCATTACTTTAKTTATAATTTTTGGACTTCCAAAGTTGGTGGCAAAGCTTGGATCAATTTTTTGGCTTTGGCAGCATCGTTGACAATCAAAGTGTACAAGTTTCTGGAACCTCTGACTTTGAATTTGGTTTGTCTGAAAGATTTACCTTTGGCGTTGACTTTCTTGTTGATTTTGATGGTGGCAGTTTTGATGTCAGCTCTTCTGGTCAATTCTAAGAATTCTTTGATGTCGGAAACTTCTCTAGCCATTTTGTTTGTCTTGGTTCTTTACAGGTTTTTTTTTTAGATATTTTTTCTTCATATTGAGTCAAGAAATTACATTGTCCGGAAAACGTAGGACACCTTYWGCAGGTTAAAAAATTTGGGATACATGTAAAGTACTCCAACATTGCGTCCGCGTAACAACCAAACACCTCACACAACCTTACAGAGCTGAAAGAAAAGGAGTGGGCCTGTTTGAGAAGTTAAAAATCAAAATGATATGGTCGAAGTTGATAATGTTCAAAAAATAATGATGGTTTGAAACATTGAACAAAATCTCATCATTCAGTGCCAGGTTGAATGAAAAGAATAAACGATGTTTAAATTCTCCAACAAAACAACTTTTCTTTTTTTTTTTTTTTTTTTAAATTTTTTCCAATATCCATTACAAACTCGTTTTTGCTTTTTTAGGTAACTAAGATTTACATACAAGAAAAATGTTTCGTATACTGTGATAAACAAAAACAATATTTAAAAATCTTAAAAAAAGCTTCTTTTAATGTATAATGTTTGGGTGTATTACACCTAGACATCCCGATGTCGCAAATATAACCCTGAGTATAAAATTTGAGAATTAGCTCAACGATGCCAGTGTTTCCAATGCTTTGAAAAAACTGTTTAATCATTACACATCTTCTTGCTTTTAAAAACGGAAACACTTAGTAAACCTTTATAAACTTAAATAAAATACAGTGGACAAGTAATGGGTACAGTGCTTTGTGAAA
>LPNM01000008.1:263675-289612 GCA_001747045.1 Hanseniaspora osmophila | reverse complement strand
AAAAAAAGAAAAAGAAAAACCAAAAAACCAAAAGACCAAAAGACCCAAAAAACCAAAAAAAACCAAACGTCAGCAATTGCATGCAAGTAAAGAGCTTTTCACCAAACTATAAAACGTCTTCCATTTCAATGTCCTCATCAAGTTCGTCATCTCCTTGTCCATTATTGTTATTGCCATTGTTGTAGTAGTTTTGATCTCTACCAGTATAGTTGTTGTTGTTGTTGTTGTTGCTGTTGYTGTTGCTGTTGTTGTTGTTGTTGTTGTTGTTTCTTGGGTCATTTCTGTTAATCATGTTATTGTTAATAATTTGTTCATCTTGAAGTGCAGAATTATCCAAAGTGGTTGTCACACCTAATGTGTTTTCAGCTTCCGCGTCCTCTGGTTTGACATTTACCTCATCTGTTTCATGTCCATCAGCCAACTCACCTAATCTTAAGTTTCTTTCAGCCTGTTTCAATTTTTTGTATTCTGTCTTTAAAGTGTATTTCAATGCATATGGCCCCTTCTTCACCAACATGGCAACTTGATCTAAACATTCTTTCAAGTATACTTCTGGTTGTTTTGTTCTTTCTTTCAAACCTTTTAAAGACCAATAATCATACTCGTCAAATAACTTGAATAAAAGATCTAGCAACTCTTTCTTTGGCATTCTGATGGCTCTTGCTGTGTTTTTGTCTTTGCTCTTTTCTTTGGCAACTTTCAAAAAGTTAGAGTTGTCACTTCTCATGCTCAACCCAGCTTTACTCATTGTTTTACCAGCACCTTCTTCCAAAACAGTGATTTTCGGTTTGGTATTGTTTCTGATCAATTCCCTTCTTTGTTCAATGATTTTGATATAATTTGGATCTTCCATAGAAGGAATAACTTGACATTCATGGCAAACTGTTCCTGCTAGTCCGGTTTTTTTAGGAATGGTTTTCACATAAGGAATGTACCGATCTCTTCCATCTCTATCAATCATGACTCTTTGTTTAAACATCTTCTTTCTGTTTCTTTTGTACTGTTGTTGTTGTTTTTTTTTCTTTTTCTCAAATTCTTCTTGTCTTTCTTTTTTCAAAATATACAATTGTTTTTGCAATTCCGGATTCTGTTCCAACTGTTGTGCTCTTTGTTCGTACTTCTTCAAGTTTTGTTCAGTGAAAATAAACTCGTTTTCCACAACTTTTTTCGTCAACTCAATATCATAAGCGTGAGGCATTTCGTCTAGCCCCTTCATATACTTGTCGTCCTCGTTCAAAATCATTTGAATCTCTTGTGTTCTTCTATTAATCCTAATTTTCCCCAGCTCCTGGCCCTTCAAATTGTCCATATTTCTCCATTTCTCTGCCAAAAACATTGGAAGCCTAACCAACCAAATCTGGTTCTTTCCTCCTTCCAAGTCCAAATCCAAACTCTCCTCATAAACCTTCTTTTCGTTGTTTTCAATATCGTTACCATCGATAATGTCATCTTGCTCATCCAACAATTCATCATCGGTGTTAGGGTCATCTTCGTTGTCTCTTGATGGTCTGATTTCGTCTTCTTTGTCACTCATTTTYTCTTGGGGTGTCAAGCAAGCTGCAAAAGTGTGGTTGTTGTTTGTGTTTTTTTTCGGTGCTTCACAAAAGTTTTAGCAACAAGATTATTGTTTGGTTTCCCTATCAAGCTTTTGTGTATCAATCGTTTACATGGGAAAGGTCTGGATATCTAAGTTACAATTCAAACACCTTTCGAAAAAATCTAAACGAAAACGATAAGAATTATTATGAAAGGGTGGGATGAGAAATAGAACTTGGAGAAGAAACAAAAAAAAAAAAAAAAAAACATGAAAATAGAAAGAATAAAAAAAAAAAAACTTTGGTCTGGGTAATTTCTTTTTACCAGGCATGAATTTTGTAAAACGTTTGATCTGACTTTTCGCGCCATATCCGCTCAAGAATGTTTTATTACTCTAACGCTTTGACTAATGCTTCTTTGGTTGATAGTGACACTTTGCTTCCTCTTCCTAGCTATAAACAACTATCAAAACAACACMCAAGTCTCTACTTTTTTTTTTCGTTAAATGGATCTGGATCTGGTGGCGCTAGTGCAAAAAGAAATTGCAGTGAAAAAACAAAAAGCTGAAAGCGAGAGGGAAAAGCAGAACAAAGCTAACCTTGTCCAGACACAGCACAAASAAAAGCAAGTACAAACKYATGATGAAAAAGACAAGTTGGAAACAATTGTTCAAAGCGAACTTGACACATTGACTTCCGATGGTGTTGCATACACTATACAAACTTCTGATTTCCAAGACACTAAAAACTTGGCCAAAAAAAGTTCAAAGTATTTGCACAAGATTATACTGCATGACCTGCCCTTATACTATGGCTTGAAGGGGAACTCTGAAGTCAACTTTGATGAAGAAGMCGCTAGTTCCGCTATTGACGAAGCCGATATGGCCAAGATAAAAGAAACCAAAATCAATCTGTTCCCCTTGTTTATGCAACTACGATCAAACACATTGGAGTCTGATTTGCTGGTGTCGTTATCTTCTACTTTATTTCACCTACAACAAAGACAGGAAAAGCAGTGTTTGGAAAGCTATATGAAACTAAGTATTGGCAATCTGAGCTGGCCCATTGGTGTGGAGAACATCGGTATCCATGCAAGAGTCAGCAACAACAGCTATAACGCTAAGAAAAGATCAAATATTTTGATCAGCGACGCAACGAGACTGTGGATTACCACTGTGAAAAGATTGATCACCATTGAGTTTGCTCTACAAAAAAAAAAAYTAAAAACTAAAAAATAAAYCTGAAAKTTAGAGCTTGAAATACCGTTGTAGTTGCAGYTGTRGTCATCTYGACTTTTGCTGCACATTGATACGTGGTTTTCTACGTTTTCTTTGCTCTTMTCCCGTGAGTCTTGGTTGCAGTTGGAAAACAAACGAGTGCCTTCATAMAGGCCATASGTTGCACTTGCCCACATAGGAAACATTACAYGTGCRTGGCCTKAGCTTGTAGTTTGGAATTTTTCCAAACCTAAAGTTTTGATCAGGTTACTTTCGAAAGACAAAGGCGCACAAAAAGTTAGTACTAAGGGTGGTAACAAATACACGTGGATTAGTTCTTGCCAGTTTTGTCTGAGCGAATTATTTCTCCACGAAAACAGGAAAAAAAAAAAAAAAAGAACAAAAGTTAAACTTTTTAAAAAACTATCGGGCAAATAAAATTGCATGAAAAAATTAAGGTTGCGCTGTTATGTTTTTTGCGTGATTTGGTTATGAGATATTATTAGCCATTTGTATCGGGTACGAAGATATGATCTGTCATTTGAAACTGGTTTTCCGGTTTCATATATAATAAAATGAATTTTTAAGGATATTGTGCGTTTGGTTTGAAGTGAGGTTTTTTTTCATGCCTTTATTCAGTATATTTGATTTGTTYGGGCTTGTTAGTTGAGAAAAAAGCAAAAAAAAATACAGAGACCATCACATAAAAACAYCCAAGAAACACAATAGAAATGTCTGGARTTGTCGGAAATTTTGTCAAAGGACAAATAGAAGGAAAAATGCAAGATTACGGTTTGGAAAAATGGAACGACATAGCAGGAAAGAAGTTGTTCAAGTTGAAAGACCCYTTTAGGGACCTGCAAACAAACAAGCGATTAGGACTACCGCGCGAATTRAACCCTTCCAAACAGGATGAGAAACTATGGAGAAGCTGTCAGAACAAGGCCTGGAGAGACGACAAGTGTTTTTGCTCGTACTTTGGGTTTTACATGGATTGCTGTTTTGGRATAGGSATGTGTCCCTTGGTTGTGTTGATYCCCACTATTGGGCCCTTTCTAATGTATTTTGTGCATAACAAGTTGATAAGAATGGTTCAGAAAAAAAGACCGGGYTTGATTGACAACACGACATTGGCCAAAATGCACGCCAACATCACTTTTGATCTATTGATCTCACTACCTCCTATTATCGGTATTTTTTTCACGTGGCTTAACGGTTGCTCTACGAGAAACTGTGTTTTAATATATGACTGTATGATAAGAGATTTACAAGCAAAATTGCCACAAAACGTACAGCAAGTACAACAACAGCAACCCCAGTTTATCAGAAACAACAATAACAACAAGAATCACAAATATTATGGCAAGGAAAACGTTGAACCGTCATACAATAACAATGGCTCCCAACGCTACCATGACCACGACYTGCACAGTGAKCTGGACGTTCAAAGTATTCCAATGCAGGATTTCCAAAACAATGAAWCACAYCCAAGCGCACCTTCAAAGACTGCACACACATCGCTGACTCCGCCTTCTGCTGCAGCCGTCAAAGAATCTGAGCAAGCACGGACTGTGTCGAACAGACGTGTGCCCCCACCAGGACACAATACAGACCCACTGTCGTTATRAAATATATGTTTACAGTAAGTTTTCATGTKTGTTTTTTTTTAAGAGTTTATATATTATAACATRCTTACGACATTTTGTGTTTTTTTTTGGACTGCATTATTCTCTTGTAACTSGGTTTTTATGTAGCCTGCTGATATTGAAACTTTGAATTATATGGAATCAGCGTTGTACTTCTGGACTTGGTCTGCAGCAAAGCTTATYGAAAGATTTCCCTGCCGRAAAATGCTCCARTGCTCAACACATTGAAAAAAAAGGTACAYTACAACGTTTTGCGTTACAAGCTTTTTTTTTTATTTGATTCTCATTTCTCCAGACTSGAGTAGTGAGATCTTTGTGGTATAAGCAGATTATRGGTGGGTTTCAAGTTTTTAGGTCCAAAACCATTTGATAATCAATMGATATAACGGTCTAAAAYGCTGTATGTATTGACAGCCATTTACAGTTGCAAAATTCATCGTTTATGGACATTGTCACTTTGTGTGTGTGTATTTTTTTTTTTTTTTTTTGCACACGTTTGTTTTATTTTCACATGATGATTTTTTTTTTCGCACAACTTTGCATTATCTAGAAGCGCGCAATTGTTTACCTTTCACAACTYGGAACACATTTTTGRGGTTTGATATTTTTRATACMTTGAGCAAAACTGAAAGTCAAACGAAAAAAACAATCAAAAATGTGTGATACAGGAGCCAATTGTTATGAGAAAGTTTGGATTGATGGATGCTTTGACTTTACGCATTTTGGRCAYTGCATGGCCATTTTGCAAACAAGAAGGTTATTCCCGGAATTAACTTTTAACATGTTTGAACGCTCTTCAAAAGAAGAAAATTCAAAGGACAGCAGAGACAGTGATGACAAAGATGGACAAGAACTTGTCATTGGTATACACAATGACGAGGACATCATGCACAACAARAACGGCCACCCTGTGATGCATGAAGAAGAACGATACTACCATATCAGCCAGGTGCGCTGGTGCAGTGCAATCTACACAAACGCACCATATGTTACGGAACCCAGTGTGATGGACGAGCAGCTGTGCCAGTACGTGGTRCATGGCGACGACATTGTTTTGGATGCCAACGGGGAAGACTGTTACACAAAGGTTAGAAAAATCGGGCGTTTCAAAATGGTCAAGCGGACCGAGGGTGTGAGCACAACGGAGATCATCCACCGGATTTTGAACCATACGGAAGGGAARCATTTGAGTTWTGACAACGCCAAAGACAAGGGAGATCCTATTGAGGTGGATTTGTCGTACAAAGATCGTCCTTTTGCAAAAACTTTAGCCCAACAGGGGATCAATGTCAAGATGTTGGAGGCTTTGTCAAGTGAYGTCAACGGATTTGATCCATGGTGCTTTGTGTACTACCAGAACTTTTTACAGCCTGTTTTAGAAGGTGGGTTCAAATTTYCGGGAAATAAAATTGTTGTTTTCATTGATGATCTTTACGATTTTGATCTTTTTCATGCGGGAAATATYGAAATCATTGAATATGTTAAAGAGGAAATGTGTCCGGACAAAGCAATGTTTCTTGGTGTTGGACTTGATAATGACATATCCKACARTTTCAACSAAAACATCAAACCAAAAATGATCAATACTTTGAGTGAGCGGTGCTACAATGTATTGAGTTACAAACCTGTAGACGGTTTGATTATTAAGCCGCAACTGACTCTTTTGCATGGTGTTTCTGTTGTTCGGTACAGTGAGGTCTTGGCCCAGCTCGAAAATTCAAGCAAGCACTCTTTGGATTTTGAGTACTTGAAGCGGGATACGATTATTAAAAGAGTGGAACAAGACCGGCAGCAGTACATTGTGCGCAATCTCAAAAAGGGCATGACATATGAAGAATAACTATAAACCTTAAATGAGTCTTGCTTGTGGATTAGTTCCAATGATTCTTTTTTCATGTACTTTTTATAGCTTGAAGAGTTGTATAAACTAGTTTGCTTATTTGGTTATGTAATTCGAAAAAACCCATACTTTGGCCCTATTTYTTTTTTTTTTTTTTCAATTAAAATCAAGCAAGCAGATCTTTCAAAAAGACAAGAGAGACAAATCAGTTTAATGAATATTTTACCGCCAAAGCCATTTTCGGTTCGTTCTCTGTATACCAGATATAAGGTTGCTTTTTTTGTTTTTTTGTTTTTTTCTCTTTTTGCTTTTTACAAACGTTAAGATATTTTTACCTATCACAAAAGTTCATCATTCGTTATATTTCTTTATCTTCTATTTATCTTTTACTTATTTTATTGTTTGAMTAAKACTCTTTTGACTAATAACCYWTTTGAYTAATACTCTTTTGACTAATACTCTTTTGAYTAATACTCACTCGTTAATCACTTGCTTGTGATCAGTAGTTAGACTTGATATTTCTCCAAATCATACAGTCTTTCTTCATCCAATCTATGGTTACTATTTCTTCTATTGCTCTTGTTATACAAGACAGCAGAATGTTTAGTTTTTTTATTATTACTTAAACCTCTCCTATTACCACCACTGTAATCATAAGAAGTGGTGGCATCATCATTATCATCATCATGGAATCCATTAACTTCCAAATCATCTTGATCCAAATCATCAATACTCGATTCATTGGCATAAATTTCACTTGTAATAGTGCCCCAATTTCCCTTCCCACCACCATTCTTCTTTATTTTATTAGGATTGGTTCCATAATACCCATTGTGTTGGAAATAATGAGCATGTTTTTGTGGAACACCATTTACATTGACATTGGAATTGACATTGGAATTGGAGTTACCGTTTTTTTTGTTTTTGGTCTTTTCGTTGATTTTGTGATTTGTAGTTCTTGACATTTTATTTTGGTTTATTMTTTTATTGTATATTTTTTTTTTTTTATAGATTTGATGGGTTATTTGACTTGTTGTTTGATAGAWTTATTAATTATAAAATAGGAATTATAATTTCAATATATGAATAAAACCATCTCTTTATATACAAAGTATTTGATCAATTAATATACACTAAATTTATTTCTTGATATTTTTGATTTACTCAGTTTTCCCTGTGGGGGGTTTGTTTTTCTTATTATTGTGTAACCAGCATATGAAATCAATTACTACAATCACTTTCCTTGTCGTTCAACAAAAAAGATAACAAGACCAACAATTCATTATTATTATTATTATTATTATTATTATTATTATTATTATTATTATTACGTATTACACCCACAATACATACTTGTCACACCACACCTAAATATAGACCTACAGATATACCTATTACGCCRTAATTCTTATCTTTCGTTTAAAAATATTCAATCTCCCTCTCTCTCTCTCTCTCTCTCTCTCTCTCTTGTATCACCATAAAACCGATAAGCCTCAGCAAGGTACAATTGYGTCCTACCACCACCACCATCATCATCAGCAATAACACAGGAAATCATCATTCACCACTCAAAAACATCACAGTAATTCAACAATTTCGTAATAATCATTCAACAAAATTTCATAAACCCTATTAATAGTAGTAACTACTAGCACAAAAKAACACTAAAAACACAGTAATCCRATTACCAAAGAGCTATTTAACGAACTAACCAAGTAAGTAACCAAGTAAGTAACCAAGTAAGTAACCAAGTAAGTAAGTAACTATCACACACAAATTCAACAGCAAATCATTCTATCCGCTTTAATTTCTAGAAATTTCCTTTTGTCACCCCTTATAATATATTTTGATATCAACACAATCCGTACACCGCATACATAAGCATAAGCAGATAACACAGATAACACAAATATCACAGATAATGATCTGTCATTATCATAAACAAATGTAATATCTCCACAATCATCACAATGCAGAAATGAACTCCACCATTATGTCATTTTGTTTATATTATCCTAAWAATTACCAGATTTAACGATGATTTACCCGAGAATTACTTTGTTCCATACGTCCGAATGTATAAAAATGTAATTTTTTTTGAGTCATGCATGGTGGACTGAGAATAAAATAATGAGTAAGAAAATTAAAGAGGGAAACTTACAGTAGGGAGTCTTACAGTAGGGAATCTTACAGTAGGGAAATCAGGAAAGTAAGAAGAAATTAATAGAAAAAAAAAAATAGATTCAATGGGGGAGGAAACCCAGGACATGTGATAATTCTAAAATAGATATAATCGTTTGAGWGCAAACATTGATGTCCAGACAAATACCGCAATAAAAATATATATATATATATATATGATGAATCGCACTACGCTTTTTGTTRAAATACACAATATTTCAACATAGTAATGCAATATATTACTTTTACAAAAACACGAGGGCGTGTGGTCTAGTGGTATGATTCTCGCTTTGGGTGCGAGAGGCCCAGGGTTCAATTCCCTGCTCGCCCCTTCTGTTTATTTATTTTTTTATATTTTTTTTTTGGYAATTAACATATTTAGTAAGCGGGTAAGAACTATRTRTAYATATATATGGCATTCCAAGGGTAAGAAAGAAATGATATGATTTATTYATTAGATTATTTTRTTCAGTTATTTTTTTTTTTTCACAGAAAATGAGATACAAAATATCCGAACTTATTGTTYTTTTAATTGYTCTATTGTTTAGTATATTATAAACATGTCATTTAAACGATGAGGTCATATATGCAATCGTATGATTTGCAATTGAGTAATGGGCTGTCAATGGTGGATACCACTAGTACRATGCTCACAAAAGATCAAATAAGAAGCTACAAAAGATCAAATAAGACGGTACAAAAGAAACAAGTGTAAACTTTTTTGGGATAAAACTAGCAGCTTTGTTATATAAACTTGATGTTTGCATGATATCTATTCTCTTAAAATAAATGCAAAAACTGCCCAGGATGTAAGATCCAAGGTGTAAAGAAAAAAACAGAAAAACACTAAAAGTGAAGAGAGCTTTTATAGATCCACACAAAGAAAAACAATACATGCCCGTACCGCCTGAAATTGCCAAAAACATTGTATCTATTTGGTTGAATTCATTAAGTCAACAAGAATTGTTGGAGTATCAAAGTGCATTTGGCAAGTATCACTACTATCATATAATAAAACCACTGATTTATAAAACGCTGATACTGGGAGAGTACGGTAATGAATTTAGGAACTTGTTGGCTTGGAAATTGCAATTGCACAATTTGAAACCTATTGTTATACATGATTTAGACAAGTTCATGCATGTTTTAACCACCACTACCAATGGGTCTTTGGTCAAGTATTTTGAAAAAATGGATAATTATTTTGAAAGAGATTCCAACGATTTGAGTCTTATATATCAATTGATTTTGAAAAATTGTAAAAATTTAGAAACAATAAAATACAAATTTGACAAAAATGATAACTGTATTTATTATTTGAATAACAACGTGAAACTGAAAAACATATTTATAAACTGTCAATACAATTTGCATCATTATACAACAAACGATTCGAGATCAAATTCAAACACAAGAAATGTTGAAAGTTTTCAAAACAACAACAACAACAATAACAACAATAACATTACAAACCATAACAGTATTTCACAAGAATCAACAAATATTTCCAACAAAACACCTGGTTCGAGACAAGTTTTTTTCAAAGATTTGAGCTCAATMGATGTCAATCTGCTTAGAAACGCATATGATTTCCCGATTTCCAGGGATTTGGAAAATTTGAAATACTTGAAATTGTACACCACTTTCAAAGCACTTCCATTAGAACAAAAACACGAAAAAGCATACTTTAATAATTTATTAGAAAGCTTACAAGAATACAACACCAAAAACGTTCAAAGAAGAGAAAGAGACTTTACACTGTTGTTTGACGAGCAAGAAGGTCGGTGTCCGGCAATCAACATTTTTCTGAAAACTTTGATCAATGAAAACATTTACAGATTTGGGAATTTGAAATACTTGAAGTTCGACCATATGTCTTTTACAAAAGACTCCATAGATTTGATCAACAAGATTTTCTTCAAAAACTGTGCTTCGCATTTGAAAATTCTTGAGTTTAACAACGTCATTGAGCATCGCGAGTTGATGTCAAGAGAACAAATAGAAGCATTGGCCCGTGACGAACCTGTTGCAGAGGGCAGATACGCAGACTATAACAACAGAATTGTAGATCTGCCTGGTGTCCAAGACTCTTTGTTTAACAATGCCATTCCATGGAAGCAATTTCACGCATTGGAAAAATTGGTGTTGAACATCAATCCAAGCGAGCCTACAATGTTGAGAATCTTGAATCAATTACAAAATGTGGATTGCACGGCTGCTGACTTTGCTTTTTTGAAATATTTGGAATTGAGTTTTTTTGAACACGAAGCACATCACACAGATATCTTGGCTGAAATCATGCAGGTTTTGGAGTATTTGAAATTCGGAATGACCCACGATGACCATCCACCAGTGAACAAACTGGATGGAATTGAAGAACTGGTTTTCAACTTTAATTTTGATCTATCACAGTTGCCAATTGGATTAGAAAAATTTTTGGATGATATTTTCGGATACATGCGTAAAACAGTTACGGATTTTAGACTTAACATTGTGGGAAAATTCAATCAGGATATTGTATCATGGAGAGTGGGTCGCTCGTGGAGATGGAAATTGTTAAAAAACGAAAAAGACCACTACAACATTGTCACTGCACACARAACATATTTGGATGACAATTACGTGCAGGCTTAAGACCTCCACGAGCCTCACATCTGCTTGTCCTTGTACYTGATATTTCTTCTGAATATTTGGTATCAGCAATTRYGTATCTGTTTTTTACTTTCAAGTATGATATATTTGCTCTAAAGTCCACAAATTGGGTGTTCATTTAATRACTCTTTAGTGACTTTAACTGATGTCATTTTTCTTTTATCAATACCTTCTATGCACCACGTGAGTAAGATGCAAAACATGAAAAACCTGATGATTTATGCGCCGAGATATCGGATTAACCACAAGCTAGCCAGTTGTTTTTTTGTTGTTGTTTTTTTTTTTGGTTTCCTTCGCTTTTTTCAAGTAAATAAACGCAGAAATAGAGAAGATCCCAAAAAAAAAATTATCGGAACAAAATAATTTAATCGGATATATTTTATTTAACTCCATTTCGAAAATATTAATAATTACATCATTTCAAAGCAAACGATGCAGGACTGTGATTCCTCTTCATTCTCATCACATTATTCAAACTGCAAGCTCTTGAAGAATCATATCATATTGGCGAAACCCAACAAATTGGTCGCACAATTATGCAATCGTGGTCACCTTCTTAAACAAAGGTTTTTCCACTTCTTTTTTTTTTCTATTGTGCAATCATCTCTTTCTGGTTCTTTTGATCAAAAGCAAATTTTGACATCTTTCTTGCAATTTTCCAACTTCACTCTAATCGCAATCTTTATGAGAGAAAAAAAAAAAAGATTTTATAAAATAAAAAAAAAAAAAAATACTCGCACATGGACTGAAAAAAGTAAGCCAGATGGTTTGGCCAAAAACAAAAAAACAAAAAAACAAAAAAAAAAAAAGACTTATGTATTTCATAATATAATGTAATATAATATAGTATAATCAAGTTACGAAAATACTACTCGCAAACTCACATGAATATGCAAATCAAAAGATATTAATCATTYGTGACACTTTTTCTTAGTTTATTTTGAGAGGTATTGTCGAGTATTTTAAGTCGAATGAACTTTATRGATAAAATGGTCATGGTTCTGGGTCCATGTTTTAACAATAAAACTAGTTGTTTTTTGTTTTTTTTTTAATTTTTCCTAGTTCTAATTTCTAATTTCTAATTTCTAATTTCTAATATCTTTACCTCGAGATACAATCTCATATCATCAATCTTTTTTGCAGATATATAATAGTTATGGTCTTCGCACTGTTGGAAAGTTAGTCCTGATTCTTAAATCATTCTTGTTCAAAAGTTGATCGCTTCGATAATTGAAATCTTCTACTTATAACCTTCTTTGCATTCCAATGGATATCTGCATTCCCCATCGGCCAAGCGATTACATAGTAATGTTTGTATTTGACCCGGTTATTTGTAACATCTCAGGTTGTGTATTTTTTTTTTTTATTATTCTCATAACCATCACATGTTGTCTTGATGCAAGGTCAACGTTTGTTAGGGCCGAGAGGACACAAAAACAAAGGTGCGAGACCTAATACCATTATCATTATCATCATCATCATCACGAGTTTTACAACAAAAACAAGAACATCTTTTTTCAAGGATCTTACTTGACTAGCATTTTGTATATCACACACACACACACACACACACACACATTGAATTGGTTTAAACAAAACCCAAAAAACAAAAAAACAAAAACATAAAAACATAAAAACATAAAAAAAGCTATACAAAAACATTATGGACCCATCAAGAGCAAAAAATTTTATACCGCCTAGCGACGACAATACCCCGATCGGAACCCTGTCTCCAGCGTCTGCCATTGCCCAGTCGTTTACAAATGTTATGATGGAAAGTGTTATTGCAGACTTGAATTCCAGCATTGACGCTCCCTTTGAGCCTGCTCCAGCACCAATGATCAAAAAGGACCAAATTGCCGATTTGGAAGAGGTTCCGCATGGGATTTTAAGACAGGCTAAGAAACTGGACGATTACGAATTCCCAGTCCATAGACTGAAAAAAAAACTGACTTCTGAAAACAAAATACCGTTGATCATTGTTGCATGTGGTTCTTTTTCTCCAATCACTTATTTGCATTTGAGAATGTTTGAAATGGCCATGGACTCTATCAATGAGGAAACSAGGTTTGAAGTTATTGGGGGATACTACTCTCCTGTTTCAGACCATTACAGAAAACAGGGATTGGCCAAATCCACGCACAGAGTGAGAATGTGCGAATTGGCATGTGAAAGAACATCTTCTTGGTTGATGGTGGATGCATGGGAATCTTTGCAACACGAATATACGAGAACTGCTCAAGTTTTGGATCATTTCAATGAAGAGATCAATATCAAAAGAGGAGGTGTGGAAACTCCAACAGGAGAGAAAATCGGGGTGAAAATCATGCTGTTGGCAGGAGGTGATTTGATTGAGAGTTTTGGTGAACCAAATGTTTGGAAAGATGAAGATTTACATCATATTTTGGGTAACTATGGGTGTTTAATTGTGGAAAGAACAGGAAGCGATGTCAGATCTTTTCTTTTGAGTCACGATATCATGTATGAGCACAGAAGAAACATAATGGTTGTAAAGCAGTTGATTTATAACGATATCTCTTCAACCAAGATCAGGTTGTTTATAAGAAGAAATATGAGTGTGCAGTATTTGTTGCCAAATAGTGTCATCAGGTACATTCAGGAACACCGGTTGTATAAAGGCAGTGAGCCTGTCAAACAGGTCATGGGCTCCAAGGAATGAGTTCGAATGACTGCAGAATGCCKGATATGTGTATACTTTGAATAATCTATAAAATGTACATTACGATAATTATGAAAGTTGTATTTTTACATAAAAATTCTTTGTTTATTTTTGATTATAGTAATTGGCTATTTGAAACTTCTRACTTTCCTATTTTGACAGCACAAAACTAATATCAAAAAATAAACAAACTAACAAGCTGCAGATTAGTTAAAGTTTTGTAGTTCACAAAAAATCAAAACAAGCCAGACAGATAAGGATAACTACCAAAATGCTTCTTAATCAAGAAGCAAAGAACAAGATGGTAATAATTACAAGAAGATCGCTGCAAAATTTGGTTAGATGATTGCCATCCCACGTATAAAATAAGTTGAATGGAGTAATTTGTAGCTTGTCTCTTGGTTAAAAATGTTGCAACTTTGCGTTTTCAAACGATTTTAATCATCTCAACCAACTTCAGGCACAAAAACMTTCTTTCAATGTCTCGCAAATTTTTATAATCCGCTCGCGTGTCGCACGATATTTTTCCAAATTTTTTTTATCCGGAGATGAGTCGAACACGACCCATTAGCGGTTTCATCAAGATTTGTTATTCAAGGCCGGCTTCCGCAAAATAAAAACAAACAACAACCAAACAAAAACACTCGCATGTCCAGCAACACCCACGATATAAAAATTAAAAACTATTTTATTTTAGCATCTGCCATCGTTGGATCTGYCCTGACCACATACAAACTATTYTCTATCTATAACGAAATCCATCATGCAAATGCTCCACCAAAACCCAAGAAGAACATCACTGAATTGATTGGCAACACGCCGATGGTGCGTATCGAGTCTCTAAGTCGGTACACCGGATGTGAAATATACGCSAAGATGGAGTTGTGCAACCCTGGAGGCAGTGCCAAAGACAGAGTAGCTTTGAATATTATCAAGGGAAACGAAGAAAGAGGGAACTTGCAACAAAAAGGGGACTATGTGTTTGAAGGGACTTCTGGTAGCACTGGGATCAGTATTGCTATGATTTGCAACTCTTTGGGTTACAAATGCAGCATTTCGCTYCCAGACGACACCTCGCTTGAAAAATTGGCCTTGTTGGAGAGTTATGGAGCCGAGATCGTGAAGGTGAAGCCTGCATCGATTGTGGATCCGAACCAGTATGTGAACAGTGCAAAGAAACTATGTAGCGAGATGAACAAAAAGTCAACTCAGACAGGCGTGCGCGGTGTGTTTGCAGATCAGTTTGAAAACGAGTTGAACTGGGAAGTCCACTACAAGACCACCGGTCCAGAAATATTGCAACAGTTGGACGGCGAAGTTGATGGGTTTATTGCTGGGTGTGGAACGGGTGGGACCATTGGAGGGGTTTCGAAATATTTGAAAGAGCAAAAGGCGGACAAAGTAGTCACATGCTTAGCCGACCCTCAAGGATCTGGGTTCTACAACAGAGTCAAATACGGTGTGATGTACGATTATGTGGAGAAGGAAGGTACCAGAAGAAGACACCAAGTGGACACGTTGGTGGAAGGAATTGGATTGAACAGAATTACCTTAAATTTTGCAAAGAATGAAAAATATATCGATGAGAGTTATAGAGTMACGGATGAAGAAGCACTAAAAATGGCCAGATGGCTATCTGCTCATGATGGGCTTTTTATTGGGTCTTCTACTGCAATCAACGCGGTGGCGACGTTAAAATTGATCCATGAGTACGGCCTCGTCAATAGCGGTAAGAAATTCGTGATGATTGCGTGTGACAGCGGTAGCAGACACTTGAGCAAGTTCTGGAAGGAAGCATTGTCTTTAGAGTTGGTTGGGGATTTAAAAGAGATTGTCTCTTTGGATTAAGAATGAGCCAATCCTGGCGAGTTTTTTAACAGTTTTTGAATTATACACTCTAATATACGAAAACCAAGTTATTTTATCAGCGGGTATATATTTTCAATTTTCTTCTTTTTTTATATAGTGATAATGTTTTTTATTTTTTTTTTGCCTGCATAGAACGTGACTTGAAGGGTCGCTAATACAAGTTTTAATGGATGATACAATACAAAAAAACGTTTTGAGTTGTTGATGGGTGGTAACCTGAGAAAGAAAGAATGGAATAAACAAGAAAGCCCAAGGACTAGCAATCAACATGAACACACACAACTCCACCAATAACTCACTTTCTGTGCCAAAAATCACATATCTTTCTCCGAYGTATCGGCAACAAAATCACAGACTGAAGAAGAATGGCGTACACAAGAGGAAGAAGCAAAACGAAAAGTTGTGTAGCACCAAGTACCTTTTGGGGTACATTCCTGTGCTTGCCGACTCTTATCAAAACTCCTCATCTTYAAAAAMTCAACCAACCCCGCAGGAAAAACATTTCAAACAAAAATCTCAAACCCGTTTGTCCAAGTTGGATGCAAACACAAAATCAAATGGCCAAAGCACACCTGAGATCACACCACTGGGGAAATTTCATAATGAAACCAAGAGTGGAGTTAGAAGACTGCTCACTTTTGCGCTTGCAAATGTTCCCAAACTTCTTTTTCCGGCAGGAGAGCTTTCAAACAAGAATAACGAGAAAAAGTTCATAACAGAGTACATTTACACATTGGYGAGTCTTTGTGTTGGTGCTGCTAATGATTACAAGGACACAGMAATTGCTGGTTTTGAGGAAGCYGAACAATTTCTTTTGCAATCATACACRTACACGGAAACCCMTAACGGATACATTGTATATTTTGTTTTGAATCCGAGTATTCCCAAACCAATTTTGAAAATGTGTCTTTTCAGAATGTTTTCCATGTTTGGACAGCGTAATAAAACCAATAGTAACTTTGAGAAGCCCGGTATATCTTTGAAGTGCAATGAAATGCATTATGCATTTTTCAAAGAAGAGTTGGGAGTGGATGTGTTGAACATAAAAGATGATGAGAAATACGAAAGCGCGAGAGTTGAGATGTTTAAACGCATCGATGAGTATAAGAAAGACACCATCAAGAATTTCAACAACGAACTTGATGGAAGCAGCACTAGTGGTAAGAATAGCAGCATTGGCAACAGCCCCAGCTTGTTTGATATTGATTACAACATGTTGAAAGACGTTCCCCAGAGCGAATTGTCTTTGGTAGTGGAGAACATACATGCTTTTAGAAACGATGTATTGATCAAAGAGCAGGACAAGTTGCAGAAGGAGAAACTTAMGGAATTGGCAAGACAAAGAGAGAAATTGAAGAAGGTTTACAAAAATATGGTGCATGCTGATCGCAGTGAAGAGGGTGTAGTGGAGCTGGATCAAAAGGAGGAGGAAGAAGAAGAAGAAGAAGAAGAAGAAGAAGAAGAAGAAGAAGAAGAAGAWGATGATGAATATGAAGATGAAGATGAGATCGATAATGACGAACAATTGGAGGAGCAGCGTGTTCAAGAAACTGCGCGCGCTGCTGAGGCCCAGTACGAAACGCTTTTGGACAAAAGCACAAATTCACCARCCGGACTGTTGTATAAATATAAACAACTACTGATGTCCAAAGATGATGATTTGGAAAAATACAAGGATGATAGCCAGGACACTGAACTTTTGAAAAAATTAAACCAGTATTGTGCTGAACATATCAAAAACAACACCAACATCTTCAACAAAAACGATATTATAGAACAGAGAAGACTGGACGATTTGAATAGAGTCAAATTTGGTACGCCTGCTGAACTGGACGTGGACAATGAAGTTACGTTGGAAACCGCCACTGCAACATCCACTTTGGCAACAGAAATCACAACACCATCCACTTCAGGCATAAAAATTTCTTTATCCTCCACCGCACCGACTTCAACCATTTCTCATTTGGAAAAACTTCTTTCAAGCCTATTATCAAAACACTTGGCAGATTCATCCACAGAGGAAGACAATCAAGAAGTTATTGGTATTATCATGGACATTATCAAAGACAATTCCTACAACTATGATCTTTATCACGAAGAATTGGGAATCATCTTGGGCGACTTGTTTGAGGAAGAACAGAGTCAAGATAGTTCGAATGAAGATAGTACAAGTGCAAATGTTGTTCAGGATATTTTAGCGGCATTGAAGAATGAGTTGGCATAATTGCTTAGATGAAAAGTGAGAACAGATTTGGTAAATGAAGCACATGATTCGGTATTCTACCTCTATTTCACGTGTCACTATTTAAACATTATTTCACGTGACATACATTATTGATTTTCTTCTAACTGACCAAGTAGCTCCACGTGATGTGCACACAACCCGACTAATTTACTTCAAATTGACAAATATTATATAGAGTATTTGTGTTTTCCACGGAACTGTTTCACGGAACTGTTTCACCAAACGGGTAACCTTTTTTTTTTTTTTTTTTTAAGATCTCACAATTCAAAAATATGAAACAGGTGTACACATTGGTTAAAAAAAACATTAGTATACTGTTGAGTATGGTTGAAATAAAATAAATAAATAAATAAATTCAGAAACAACGGTACAAAAAAGCTTGCAACTGTTTTTTTTTTATCTTAAAACAGGAATAAAAATAAAGATTGTTTTTTTTTTTTGTTTTGGTTTCCATTTCTTTTTAGTCTCCGCATTTTATCTGTAATTACAGTTTCTATTGTACCTGTTTGCTATTGCTTTTGTTATGTTATTACGGCTGTTACAATGTCTATTGTTTTTGATAGTTGTTTATTGGCACGGTACTTTATATAGCTTATTTATGATGTTTAACTGCTATTGTTATTCCATACTACCATTTCCTAAAATAGTTATATAAATCTTTGTGTGGTTGTATTGTTTGTTTCATATATATTTTYTTTTTTTTCTCTTTTTTCTTTTTTAATTTGTGTTTGTGTTTGTCAAATGTAATCAGAGATCTTGAAGAATCAGATTTATGAGCAGTAAGAAATGTGGAATCAAGAAAGACGTTTTATTTTATTTTTAATTTGATATTTTGATATTTTGATATTCTGATATTCTGATATTCTGATATTTCCAATAACTATCATAATCATAATCAGGTGAAATTCATGGAAGTTGAAGAGGTTGGCAGGTTTGAAAGATTGAGGTTTGACATATCAAATGAGTTTTTTGTAAAAATGGGTAGAATATCGTGGAGTTTATGATTTGGTGTTCAATAGTCTAGACTTTTTTTTTTTTTTTTTTGTTTATGAGAATGTTAGATTTGAAGATGAGACATTTTCTTCTTTTGAATAAACTTCCCATTGTGGTGTTGATGTGTTTTTCAATCAAGAGTAGAGAAATTAATATGGACACTCTTTTTTTCGATATTATCGTTATTCTCGGTTTGCCTAGAGTGTGATTTTTTTTGTTTTTTTATTTTTTCTTTCTTTCTTTTCAAATGAATTAATCTTTAATTCTCAGAGGGAGGAACGTTTTTCTTCAATTAAGTCTGGAGTTGGTTTGAATTTTTTTTTCAAGGTATGACTTATTTTATAGTTGAATTTATCAAAACTATCATACTCAGTTGTTAATTTGTATGCCTTTTCCCATTAGCATGTCGTATCTCAATTCTGTTAAGACGTCTTTGATATCTTGCTCGAAAACTAAAAAAAAAACAACCCCCAACTTTTAAATAATAGGTTCAGTGTGAGGAATAATCTAAAAGAAAGAGCTAGAGAAAACCCTTTCCAATTTCTTTCTCAATACAAACTCCAAGAAATAAAGCACAAGAAGCAAATATATCTAACTACAGTCATTCATTAACTACAGTCATTCACTAACTTAATATCAAAATTAAACAGAAAAAAACAATATTCACTCGCTATTTACATTCAAAAGAGATTAAAAAAGAAGATTACAAAAAAACAAAAAAAGAACAAGAAAAAATATAATTATCAAACAAAAAATAAATATGCTCGCAAAGCTGAATTTAATCCAGAAAGCTCTGGTCTTGTTTGTACTATTCACTTCGTGTATTAGTGCGCTGGATCAAGAGAACAATTTTTCTTTGACATCAACACATACGTCCACGCTTAAACCATTGTCTAAAGAAAAGAGAGCATGGTACAACCAGTATTACCGTTCTTCAGACACATCAAATACCTCAACACCAACAACAACAACAACAACAACAACACCATTTACAACAACATCAATAACACCATCGTCTCCAACTACAGCAACAACCTCGGATTCAGAGTACTGGTATCCTAATTACACTGGACCAGGGTGGTATTATATCAATGGGGATTATGTGTTTAAAATGAGTTCTTTTAAAGTTGCAAGCACAGATGATATCAGTCCTTCAACAACGTCAACTCTTTCTATCACATCTGCTTATTCTTCTTCTTCAAGTTCTACTGAAGAAGCTAGTTCTACTACACCAGCTTTCACTAGTACTACTGAAGAGGCTACTTCTACTACTCCAAGTACCACCGAGGAGGCTACTTCTACTTCTTCAAGTACCACCGAGGAAGCTACTTCTACTACACCTACTTTCACTAGTTCCTCTGAAGAAGCTACTTCTACTACGCCAAGTTCTACTGAAGAAGCTACTTTTGCTACGCCAAGTTCTACTGAAGAAGCTACTTTTGCTACGCCAAGTTCTACTGAAGAAGCTACTTCTACTACTCCTATAACTACTTCTACAACACCAACATTTACTGAAGAGGCTACTTCTACTACACCAACATCTACTGAAGAAGCTACTTCTACTTCGCCAAGTACCACTGAGGAATTTACTTCTACTACGTCAAGTACCACTGAAGAAGCTACTTCTACTACACCAACATCTACTGAAGAGGCTACTTCTATTACACCAACATCTACTGAAGAGGCTACTTCTACTACACCGACAACCACTTCTACTACACCAACATCTACTGAAGAGGCTACTTCTACTACACCAACATCTACTGAAGAGGCTACTTCTACTACACCGACAACCACTTCTACTACGCCAAGTACCACTGAAGAGGCTACTTCTACTACACCAACATCTACTGAAGAAGCTACTTTTACTTCGCCAAGTACCACTGAGGAATTTACTTCTACTACACCAACATCTACTGAAGAGGCTACTTCTACTACACCGACAACCACTTCTACTACGCCAAGTACCACTGAAGAGGCTACTTCTACTACACCAACATCTACTGAAGAAGCTACTTYTACTWCRCCAAGTACCACTGAGGAATYTACTTCTACTACACCAACATCTACTGAAGAGGCTACTTCTACTACACCGACAACCACTTCTACTACGCCAAGTACCACTGAAGAGGCTACTTCTACTACACCAACATCTACTGAAGAAGCTACTTCTACTACACCGACAASCACTTCTACTACGCCAAGTACCACTGAAGAAGCTACTTCTACTACGCCGAGTACCACTGAAGAAGCTACTTCTAATACACCGACAACCACTTCTACTACTCCAAGTACCACTGAGGAAGCTACTTCTAACACACCAAGTTCCACCGAAGAGGCTACTTCTACTACACCAACTACTACATACGAATTGAGTACCAGTGACAGCATTACGCCTACGTCTGTTTCCACCTCATCGTCTTATGTTGCTCCAACTTCTGCCCTATTTTCGTCTTCCACCCCTACACCTACCACAGCTACTTCAAGTGAAACCACCGCTTTTGATCTGTCTGCAACAACCTCTTCTGAGGCTTCTGACTACAGCACTATCATCTACAGCAGTACGACCAGTTCATCAGAAACCACAAGTGCCACACCAACAGATGAAACCACGTCTACCCCAATCGAGTCAAACACAACAACTCCACCATCATCAGACACCTTTTCTACCTCTGAATCCAGCTATGTTTCACCAACGGTAAGCTCATCAACTTTTGAACCTACTGACGCTCCAACACCAACTTCTACTTCTGAATCAAGTTACTCATCAACTGCCTTTTCTTCCGAGCCGGTATACACTCCATCAACTAGCACCACGTCTGAACCGGCCTACATTCCAACCAGTACTACTAGCGAATCAGTTTACACTCCAAGTAGCACAAGCTCTGAATCCATCTTCATTCCAACCAGTACTACTAGCGAACCAGCTTACACTCCAAGTAGCACAAGTTCTGAATTGGTTTACACTCCAAGTAGCACAAGCTCTGAATCCACCTTTATTCCAACCAGTACTACTAGCGAGTCTGTTTACACTCCAAGTAGCACAGGTTCCGAATTGGTTTATAGTCCAAGTAGCACAAGCTCTGAATCCACCTTCATTCCGACCAGTACTACTAGCGAGTCTGTTTACACTCCAAGTAGTAGTTCTTTAGAAATTACTTCCGAGAGCAGCACTTCCAGTTCCACATTTGAAAACACGCTATCCGCAAGTTTCACTAGTGCCCTAAGTTCAGTCACACAACTAAGCAGTGAAACTTCGTCCACGTTTTCTTCATCTAGTGATTCTGATATTTTCACTAATCCGCTAAGTTTAGCCTCAACCTCCAGTGAAAGTGCTTCTTCAATTGAAACTTCTTCTACTCTGTTAAGCAGCTCTTCTGCCGAAGTTACATCAGAAACCGCTTCTTCTGCAGTTTCCTCTTCAAGCAGCATGTTGACCTCAGAATCTACTACCGAATCCTTTACTGATTCTTCGATTTCAGTCAGCGCTCCATCAACTTCCAATCCTATTGTTTTGCTTCCAACCTCTACTTTGCAGGTAGCTACATCTGCTCCATCTGTTTCCGAAACAAAGACCTTAAGTTCTGTTCCAACATCCGAAGCTACTCACACAACAACAGAAACTTCTAACAACTGGCTGCCTTCCTCTTTGTTACTGTTTTCTTCTGCAGATGCTTCCAACGACGCTTCTTCTAAAATTGATACCAAAACTTTGAAGCCAACTGGGACCAAAACAACCTCTCAAACTGGTTCTCATAGCACTCCGATCAATTTTTCCTCTGTCACTCAAAACTTACCTCAGGTTATCGAAGCTCCAGCCACTATGACTGGTACAGCTACTGCATCAGCTCAGTCTGGTTCTGCAACTTCTACAGGTTATGACGACTCAAAATATGAAAAAATTGCCGTTGGTTTCAAACAGTCTTTGAACTACGAATTTGTTGTTCAGAATCCATACTCTTCTGCGCAAATTTTTGCCTACTTGCCAGCTCTTTTAACTTATCCCTTTACAGGTGTTTCCGGCGAAGATGTGTCCGCTGATGACTTGGCTCTTTTCAATGATGTGACTGTCCAAGATTTGGTTCCATACACTTCTTCTGACTTTTCCTATGTGGTCACCCTTGCTGAGGTTATATTCCCTAAGAACTACGTTTCAAAACTGCAAGCATTGGTCACCAATACCGATTCTATTCTATACAAAGAACCAGAAAAGATTATTCAGCAGTTGGCTTCTCAAATTGATCCTTCTATTCCTTTGACTATTTTGATCAACATGAACACTGCTTTAAGTTCGTCTTCTGGTAGCAGCAACAGCAACAGTAGCAGCAACAACAAGAACGGCACCAGTTCAGGAACTTCTAGTGACAGTGGTGATGGTATCGGTGCACTAGGCCAAGGTTCTACAAGCTACAAAGGATATTCTGTCAAATCATTTTTGGCCGTTAAAAAAAACAGAATTGGGTTTTTTATTGGTGTGATCTGTGGTGGGATCCTTTACATAGCTTTGATGATTTTGCTTGCAAGATGGTTTATTGTTGTTATCAGAAAAAGACAACCTGAACAGGAACAAGACAAGGGGACACAAGCTTTTGGTGTTGATCCTTTTGAAAAAGCTTCTTATCATTCTTCARTCATCAGTGCAGGTAGTCACAGTGGAAGCAGCAATGCTAGTGCTATTGGTTACGACGAAAAACAACAACAACCTCAACACGACTCTTCCTTGGCAATGATGATGGAAAAACCCGCACTACTGTACGAGATGCCTGACTTTGATGAAGAACATTTTGACGAGTTTAATGACCAAGTCAGTATGACTCCAAGTATGAAGATTGAAAACTGGATGGATTACAACATGTATGGAGGTGCTGAAGGCGGTGTTGCCGCTGGTGCATCTCAACAACAAAAACCTTCGAGATCTTTGAGAAAAAACATGTCCGTTCATATGAACAAGAAGCAGCCTGCGGTGCCCCCTTCTTCTTCATCGTTGATTGGGACTGTAAATGATTCGAATTGGAATGCTGTTTCCACCAACAAAGCGGGATCTTCAGTTGCCAATAGCAGCAACGTTGGAAATGTTTCTCCAACAAAAGCCGCCACTGCAGTTTCTTTTGCAACAGGCCCTGTGTCGTCTTCCGCTTCTGCAGCAGCAGCAGCAAGACTATCTGGATACGCTGGAAGTGCAGTTGACTCGAACAACAACAACAGCAACAAGAAACGTTCCAGTGTTTCCACCGGTGGAGGCGCTAATGGGAAGTTGAAAATTTCAAAGCCAATTGCATCTTCGAACTCTTTAGGTTGGAATCAAATTTGATTTTCTAATGCAAGAGTTTACCAATTGAGCGCAATGTTTGCGAAGTTATTTACGTTGAATATACCCCCCCGTTTCCTTTTCTTTTTTTTTTTTTGCAGCTCATCATTTTTCTTTCTTTCTTTCTTTTTCGTCAACGTTTTAGATATGTGTTTTAGGACATTRCGTTACTTAAAATTATGTTATTTTTGTATTTATGTACTTTTTTCTCTCTGTTCATTTAAAGTGCTTGCCCACTTTTTTGTATTATAACCATTTCCAAAAAAAAATAAATTTCTTTCTTTTTATAATCTGAAATTATAGGTGATATTTTCGTAAATGACTTGCCCATTTGCTTTATACTTTTTGATTTACTTTCAAAAAATCAGTAATCGCTTTGTAATATTCCAACGGTTTTGCAATATGGATTGGGTGAATGCAATCGAAATCCAGTATTCTATGATTTGGGTAGTATTTTTCAATGAGATCATAATGGTGTTGAGTTGATTTATCTGGGAGTGGGAACATTGGGGATTGCAACGCCCTTAAGAACAGAGTTGGTTGTGACACATGTGGTCTTATTCCGAGTGGGTTCCCGCTTTCCACAACACTTGTGGGCCAATCACAGATCGAGTTTAAATAGTTTGGCATTTTTAGCAGTGGAATCTTGTGTTGCAAAGGTTCGCCCACTTTCGGTGCAAGACTTCCCTCTCGGAATCCAGCGGTGAAGTATGCTATAAGGTTTGGATCGTAGTTGTTGAATTTACCGAAATGGTTTTCAAGCGGCCGCATCCAATCTTTGATTTTCCCTGAGGTTTTGAGAAATAAATTTTCTTGCAATGATTTCAAATCTGCTTTTGAAAAGTGTTTGCCGTTTGTTTCATGTATTTTATTCTCTTGCACAGACAATTTTCCTTGTTTGTAATAGGCTCCGGCCCGCAAAACATCTAAAACAATTTTGAAATTTCTCACTGCAATGATATCCATTTCTTGTAGTTTCCCCGGAGGCATGTCAATGGACACGATTTTATTGATCACCGTTTGTGCTTTTTTCTGGAATCCAGCCAGTAAAGCAAGTTTAGCCCCGAGAGAAAATCCAATAAGATCCACTTTTTTGTTTCCGTTTTGGTGGGAAACAGTATGTATTAGGGAAACAAGATCGTTTGTCAATGTCCAATTATCGTATGGCAACGCACGCGGCGACTCCCCGTGATTCCGCAAATCAACTGAGTACACCATGGTTTGGAAACTGTTTGCCAATTTCTTGCTCTGGTATTGGAAATCCACTGCACTTCCAAACGCCCCGTGAACATGAACAACTATGGGCTGGGCATGGTTCAAAGGAAGTCCGTTGGATGGTTTGAAATGAATGCTGTTTAACTTGACTGTGGCTCGGTGGTGAAGCAACCTATGGAAACTTTTCAGCATTTGGTGAACGTATAATTTTCGTGTTTTTGTCGTTGCACGGTTTTTTTCTTGGTTTTTTTTTTCGCCAAGAATCAATTGACCTTAATTTTTTGATTTGTTGATTTGTTGATTTGTACTTGTGGTTGAGTGATTGAAACAAACTTTAGATTTTTCACTCGGAACGGATCCGTTAATTTACCAATTTGTCTGGTCCTATTATAAAATATCGAAATATCTAAATGTCCAGTTTAATACACAATCCATATCAAAGATGAAGGAAAAGAAGAAGAAGAAGAAGAAGAAGAAATTATAGTAATATTTGCTTATTTATTTATTTGTTTGCTTACCTTTTTTTTTTTTTTTTTTCTTTTTTTTTTTTTTCTCA
>LPNM01000008.1:248146-259849 GCA_001747045.1 Hanseniaspora osmophila | reverse complement strand
CGGAAAAAAACAGCCAAAATTGGTATTATGACACAAAAAAAAATAAAATCGTTTCCAGTTGAAATAAAAGTTCATTCCTGATTTGTAATCAATAAAAAAAAGCTTTGAAAGAAGCAACTGTCACAGCAAGGAAAAAAACCCACTCTCACAAGACAACAAACACACACACACACACACACACACACACACACACACACACACACAAAATGAGCAAACACACAGCGGAATTTTTGCCAGCAAACGAGCCTGATTTGAAATCGATTTTGCAAGGTGGGTACAACCACCCTTTGCTTAGAGAATGGCAATCCGAAAGACAACTAACCAAAAATATGTTTATTTTTCCTATCTTCATCAGCGACTCTCCAGACGAAGAAACAAAGATTGACAGTTTGCCAAACATCAAGAGATACGGGATCAACAAGATTGTTTCTTATTTGAAACCATTGGTTGCCAAAGGTTTAAAATCYGTTATTATTTTTGGTGTTCCAATGAAGGATGGATGCAAAGACGATGTTGGTTCTGCTGCTGATGACCCAGAAGGTCCTGTTATCCAATGTATTAAATTGTTAAGAAAAGAGTTGCCAGAATTGTATCTTATGGTCGATGTGTGTTTGTGTGAATACACTTCTCACGGCCACTGTGGKGTATTGTACGAAGACGGGACTTTGAACAGAGATTTGAGTGTTAGAAGAATTGCTGCCGTTGCAACGAATTACGCAAAAGCCGGTGCACACAGTGTTGCTCCAAGTGACATGATGGACGGAAGAATCAAAGACATCAAATTGGGATTGATGAACGCCGGTTTGGCTCACAAGACTTTTGTTATGAGTTACAGTGCCAAATTTAGTGGGAACCTTTATGGACCATTCAGAGATGCTGCTTGCTCTGCCCCATCCTCAGGGGACAGAAAATGCTACCAGTTGCCACCAGCAGGTAGAGGGCTTGCCGTAAGAGCTTTGAGAAGAGACATGGATGAAGGTGCTGATGGGATCATTATCAAACCAAGCACTTTTTATTTGGACATCATGAGAGATGCATCTGAAATCTGTAGAGACTTGCCAATTTGCGCTTACCACGTTTCCGGTGAGTATGCCATGTTGCATGCTGCTGCCGAAAAGAATGTTGTTGATTTGAAAACTATTGCCTTTGAAGCACATTACGGGTTTTTGAGAGCTGGMGCAAGATTGATTATCAGTTACTTTACTCCTGAATTTTTGGAATGGTTGAATTGAGAAAGAAATTGGGGAAGTACTTGCCGCGCWTTTTTTTTCATTCATTTAATGAAACGTTATGATGTGTTAGGGCAGCGCATGCTGCTTTTGAGCAACAATTTACAATTTTTTTGGTTTTCTATTTTTTTTTTTTTTGATYAAAGAAATTAATATACGTGTACATACGATAGACTTTTGTCAAAAAACTCTTTTTATAACTCGGTTAATAAAYGAGAAAGTCAAAACTTTTTTATKATGGAACCATGACTCTTTGCTTGCCTGCACTCTCTTTCTGTTCCTCTTGCTCTTCCCTCTCTGGAGATTCTTCAACTTTAGGCAAATCAGGCAACTGCGATGTGTCTGGTAGTTTGACCTTGTGTTGTTCGTCTGCAGCAGGTTGTTCTCCAGCAATGCCCAAGGATGCTGCCATCACTTCCAATTCTTGGTCCAACTCCGTGTCTAGTACCATCCGAGAGTCAGTGACTGCGTCTGTAATGTTCTCCATGTTTGAAGTCAAGACTTGGTCTACYTCTCTTTCATAAGCCATTTCGTCTTGCACATTGTCCATCACGTCCTGCACAAAGTCTACGTTCAACTCATTATTTAATTTTTTCAAGATATCGTTACCTTGCTGTAACCCAGTAATGAATTTTTTTTCAATCAGTTTGAACTCGATATTGGATAACATTTCATCCAGGTTGGACAACTGATCATTGGCTCTTGTGATAAGAATTTTCTGATAATGCACTCTTTTAAGCAAGAGTTTGATCTGCGGGTGGCTCTTCACCGGAGACCCAGTCTCTTTACAAGATCGTATCATTTTTTTCAGCTCTGCATTTTCGTTATCTATTAGCTTATATGTGTTATGGGTGAACTTGYTTAGATTGTCTCTTGATTTTTTCAGTTGTAGAATCGCTTTGTCTTGTGAGGTAATTTTCCGGTGCTGGGTGTTGGCACTTGCACTAGCAGACTGTCCCATATCGAGCTGATTTTTTCTGTTTCTTTAGGACTTTTTTGGCAATTAGGTATTAATCTCTTGGACAAGCAAGTTTTTTTTATCAGTGATATCAAAATTCTAATTAGTTGGAACTCTTTTTTTTTTTTTACGCCCGAAAATACAGTATACAAAAAAACAGGAATAAAGTTGCCCAAAGCTCGATCATGTGATGTGGCACATTTCAAAAGTTGCAAAGACTTGATAGATAGAACATCGTTTAAGAGAAAGGTTCATATTCATAGGATTATCAAAACCCGTTAAACTATATATTCATTTACTACTATTCTACATGTGTGCTTTCTTTTTTTTACTTTCAAGCACTCCCAACTGTTTGCTTGCTCAYAAAAGAGACTTATAGAGAAGCCAAGGATTTTTCCAAGGCAGCAATGAAAATGTCTGCATGTTTTTCTTCAAAAGTCAAAGTTGGTCTCAATCTAACGGATTTTTCAGCACACCCACCAACGTTACAACCGTTTTTCTTCAAAGTAGCCAACAAGGTGTCTCTTTGTTTGCCGGATTCCAAGTCAAAGGCGATGAAAGTGGCTTTCCCTCTTAGTCTTTGCAAGTATTTTGGATATTTTTCAGCCAATTTGCTCAATTTGTCCATCAAGTAATCACCAACTCTGTTAACTTGAGTTAGTAGATCTTCTTTTTGAATGACTTCACCAATGGTTCCACCAATGATCATGGCACTTGGGTTACCACACCAGGTGTTGAAAACAGAGTAGGCTTTTTGTGGGATGAAATTTTTGTCGTTGAACCAATAACCAGCAGATTGGAATTTTTTAGAGAAAGTAACCAAATCTGGTGGAGGAGTGATGTTGGCGTATTCGTGGCACCACATTTTACCGGTGGCACCAACCCCGGTTTGGACTTCATCAACAATATAAACGACATTGTGTTTTGTGGTCAAATCTCTCAACGATTGCAAAAAGTATGGAGAAGCGTGATTGTCACCACCTTCAGATTGAACCGGTTCAATGATCAAAGCAGCAACTTTGGCAGGCCACGTTTTGATCAAGTTTTCCACAATGGCCAAACATCTGTCATCTTCTTTTTTATTTTCTTCTTCGTGCTTGTCCAATGGGTATTGGTAATATGGGTATTCAGCATGAGGCCAGTTAAAAGCTGGGAAATCCAATTTGTGGACTGGTTTAGAACAAGTGACTGACCCAGAAGCAAACAATCTTCCGTGAAATGCTTTTTTGAAAGACAAGACAGACAATTCTGGAGCACCTGGAGCTTGGTTTTCCATAACGGTTTCTAATTCTTCGTTGGAATGATCAACAGAAAATCCACCTCTTTCTTTGGCTCTGTAGTAGACAAAAGCAGCTTTGAAAGCTTGTTCGTTGGCATCAGCACCACTTTGTGCAGACCAAACATGGGTTTGACCCTTTGGAGCACTTTTCAAAACTTTGGCCAAAATAGAGTCAAAATCTTTACCTGGGAAGTTCCCCAAAGCTGGTCTATCAACAAGAGCTCTAATCATTTCTGGAGATTGAGCAGCTTTGATCAAATCTGGGTTGTTGTACCCAAGGGCAATAGAAGCAATTTGTGCATAGACATCCAAAAAGGTGTTACCATCAGCATCAACAATGTAGTTACCGTTGGATTTTTCGTAGTCACACATGAAATAGCATGGTCTGGTATCGAATTTTTCAGACAATTGGGCCAATTGTTTTTGGGATTCTGGACCTGGGATTTCAGTGGTTTGAACAGTTGGAGCAGTTGGTTCTTTTGGGTATGCAGTGGAACAGTAAGACATTTTTCTTTGATTGTATTTGTGAGTGGTTGATTGGTTGTAAGTAGTAATACTTGTTGATGGGCTTTTTGGTGGGGTTTTTTTTTTCATTACAAAAATATCTAAAATTTAAAGTTATTTTTTATTTACAACCTTTGTGTTTATATACAAAAATGATTTTGATTTCAAAACTTTGTAAGTAAAACACGTTTACCTGCAAATAAATCATAGCAAGTTAAACAAGTTGACTGATCGCATCCCACCTTCCTTTAAAATATTTCCATTCCAACATGTTAATGCCTTTTTATGGTCCTACGTATGATACTAATGATAATACCACCGCATATCCATTGAAACATTGTATTTTAGAATTTATCGATTGATTACGATTAGAATGTATCTCACAATAACGGCGTTTATCTTTTAAAGTTTTTCTTCACTTGGCTATCTTGTCTGCGACGATTCCATCGGGAAAGATAACCAAAATAGTAGTAAATTGCGGAATATGAGCACCATTTCAAAAAACAAAAAACAAAACAAAAAAAAAAAAAACAAACTCGAACTGGAAAAAAACTAAAAATTGGTCAGTTCAATCGTTGTAGCAAAAAAGTTCCTGTGGAAGTTTTCGTTTTTACGAAAAAAGACGGAAACAAGAAAGAAGCAAGATGCTGAATAAAATGTATACAGTGGATGACTATTGTATTATTGTACTATTTTAATTAGCAACTACTGATATTCTCCGATCGAATTGG
The DNA here is from genome assembly GCA_001747045.1 of Hanseniaspora osmophila. NCBI lineage: Eukaryota > Fungi > Ascomycota > Saccharomycetes > Saccharomycodales > Saccharomycodaceae > Hanseniaspora > Hanseniaspora osmophila. Next base: position 255,148 of record LPNM01000008.1, on the reverse strand, counting down.
TTTGATGAGGCAATTTCCTGAATCATACAATACTCGTTATGTGTTTCAGTTRACCATAGCGGAAGAAGAGTACAGTTTGGGTTGGGAAATAAAAACCRTCAAGTTAGAGGCAAGACTTGCAGGAGCGTCTTGGTGGTGGTCAGTGTGTAGTATGAGAATGAATGCTTAGAAAGAATTCACGTGAAGTTGAATCATTTATGTAAATGATCAGCCAAGAAGAATGTGAAGAGATGAGGACAGAGCAAAATCCAAATGACTAATTGCCTTGTTACCGTTAATAGCAATGATGATATTATTTTGCATTTATTCTTTGTGTGTATGTATGTTGATTTACGACGACAAGAGCTTTCAAACATCTGTTTTACAGTTAGGATCAAATAAGCTCTTTTTGCATATGAAAAATGTGCTCGGCAAAAATTTCAATATTTGTATTCGGATTTTGAACCCCATTTTTACAGATAGCGGAAAAAGATCCCCAAAACAGAAAGTTGCTGAACAAAAAGATACGACTGCAATGCCATTAACGGAAGTGATGATAAAACATGATCTTGATAATAAAAACTGAGAGGATATCAACCATCTGTAATCTGTTTGAATCGCTAAGATGGAAAGTCAACAGATTAGTTTGATTTACTTATAAAAATTGTTGAAAGACGTAAATGTCAATTTTTTGGTTATATATAAAATGAGGCATACGAGTCGCAATATTCTTTTTCCGCCTTCCACGCATGTAGTAAATATTAGAGAACTCGTTCCTGTTGATACTAGTATTACCGAAAACCTACAAACTCAATGACACATGGCTTCGTATGCCTTTCAATAGAAAACAAATACTGCCAATATTAAAAAAAAACAACTTAGAACAACACCTCAAAAACCAGTATGACTTGAACTAAACCACCATGTCTCAAACACATTCGCTGGATTAAAGAAAAAGAGGTAGAGAGAAAGAGAGATAGAGGGGAAACGAGATGGAGAGAAAAAAATGGTGCTTGGAAAAAAGTCCAGGCAGCAAGGATTGTAGGAAATACGAGTTTTCTTTTACAGTGCAATAAATTACCTAAGTTGAAAAAAAGCTTGCCAGTGGAGTAAATACTGACAAAAACAATTTACAGTTTTTACTCCGCTATAATATATTTAGCTTAGAACGCTACCAAAAAAAAAAATAGATCAGTATTCATTCTGGAGCAAACTCAAGGTCTCAAATCCAATACTCTTTGAAAGAATTCAAAACGAAATGTTTGCAAAAAGTGAATATTTTGTTTTCAATGAGCATTTTCTAAAAGAAAGGAACTTCTTTCTAATGAGAATATATTTGTCCATCTGGTTTCTATATTGTTTCATCAAAACTGTAGCATTCATTATAGCCACGTTCAAAAAAAAAAAGCATAAAAAGTGCCTATTGTAACATATCATGATGGCCTCGAGATAAAACAAAAATATGCATATAAATATCAAAACAGAGCATTTATGCTATTACACCTGACAAATGCGGTGTGCGTTTTTGCATGCYTTTTAACATAACACATCCTTCATGTCTCTATGTACCGGCCCATCATTATTCAGTGACTTGCTTTTTCTAAGCGGTTGTGCAAACTGGGAAAAGTGCCCAACATTTTAAATTTCCTAACACGCAACATCAACGTTAAAGCTCTTGGCAAACAACTTGATTTTTATATCTTCCTCAAAAGACCTTTGTTGCCGCTTCATCGTTTCAAATTCATTAACATTTTATTTATACATAATACTAAAAGAGAAAAAATAAGTGACATTACGGGTATTTGCATGGCAGGATCACAAGAAAGGCAACAAAAAAACCTTTCGCTTTCCAGGACGACGCAAGTTTAGAAATCAGTGGTGGAGTGGGTCACTCCAATACAATACGTATTAAAAATTGAATGCAGATGGTATGGATAATTTTTACTATGCAAATGCTAGTGGCTAGTATTCAATTAAAAGTCATGGGCAAACTTCTTCTTCGTCCCACATTTCCTCATAACACTCTCCGTTTTCTCCTTGGTAAATCTCTTTYTTGTACAACCATCTTTCACCTCTATTCCCGTTGTTCTTCAAATTCAAGTAATCAACCTTGTCAACAATCAAACACACAATACCAAAATTAGGCAAACCAACTTCTTCTGTTTGTCCATCAACACCTCTGTTAATTTTGTCAAGTTTTTTCTCCAAGTCGTCGTTTATCCGCAACCCAGGCTCAGGTTTCCTGTATTGTGACCTTGATGTTTTGCTCAAATTCATCCAGTGTCTTTGTAGTTCTAAAAACCATTCTCTTTCTGTTGGTGGAGCATAAGTGTCGATGTCGATATCTTTGTTTTCTTCCAAATCCTCGGTGACTTCGTATATCTGCTCATCCAAAGATTCTGTGTCACTGTGATCATTGTGGGATTCAGCGGAAGATGCCGTGGATTTCACATCCACACCATTTGTTTGCAAAGTTGCATTCGCATTGTTGCCCGTTTTCTTCGATTCCTTTTGTTTCAACAAAGACTCCATTTTTTTCAAAACTGATTTAGTGTGGCCACCGCAAATCGAAGGGGACACAACAAGATTGTTGATGACGGCAGGAGCATGCGAAAGCGTGGAGAGAGTTTCCAAGCTGATCACCACTTGTGTGGACCCGCTCAATCGGTACTGTTCCATCGTGTCTGGGAAATAAAAGCACGCTTCAAACACACCGCCATTATCTTTGATATCCTGGAGTTTTTCACTTCTTAAATCAGTAACATACGTCAAAATATTCGACTTCTTATCGTTAAAAAGGAAATCACGGAAAACAACAGTACGACAAGAAGGTCTTACTATGATTGGTTTCTTTCTTTTGATTTTATTCACCTTGCTATGCACAGAAGCGTTCACAGAAGCGTTGTCAGAAGCGCTATCTGAATCTGAATTGATCTCTTCATCACTTTCGTCACTGGAAGAAGAATTGTTCTCGTCATGCACAGTGCGTAACGTGCTTATTTGGAAGGGCAAAAAAGGCCCACTTGTGTGATTTTTYAACGACTGGATAAACGGTGGTACCCAAGGTGCCAAATGATGAATCATGGTTTATGTCGTTCAGGTGTTTTTTGTTATGGGTTTAGACTGTTCAGCCGATTGGGTGGGCGTAGTCCGATGCTGTTATTTGATGGTCTATGGTTTTTTGCACTCCCGGTAGAAGCTTTTTATACATTCAAATATACACGGCTTCAAGTAAAATGTTCGAGCCCAAAAGAATCCTACCCACATGTGCATAAGTTTTTTAAAAGTGTAAAAGATTAGRATAGGATTGGCAAAAAAAAAGCAAGCAGTTCCGTACACTTTGGTTGCAAATGCATCAACATAATCGACATCAAGTGTCAGTCTTGTCACTTTTCAGATGTCTCCCCGATTGTATGCCAGTGCTAAAATGCGTCATGATTTTTTGCTGCCATTTTTTCTTTTCTTAATTTTTTTTTCTAATTTTTTTTTCTAATTTTTATTTTTGTCTTTTCTTTTTCGGAAACTAAAGTTTCCGGTCAATCATTTTAGTGTGGGTCATAGGAGAGACAAAAGATGAAATGCTCCGGTTGGACCTTTTCCGGAAAAGTTTGGTTTGTAATTCATATGTTGTTTCTACGTTACTTACAAAAGGGAACAAGGCTGATGTTATAATTTATAATTGGGGGGTGCTAGCGTCAAGACATAATATGCTCTCCATAGAAAGATAAACAAATCAAGGACCATTGTCAAGTGTTGCGTTAGTCGTTGTACATATATTCTTTATGAATGTTTTCTATCATTTGTTTTTGTTCTTGCGGTAGACCTACTATCTGCTCTGGCGCAATCTCCAAGATCTGCCTTATGACACTTGCCTCTTGGTCGTTCATGTGCRATAACTTTTGATCGATGGCTGGACGTTTCAAGTTAAGTCTATCTTTATGTGACAATGCCACCGGAACGACCTGAGCAGGAGGTCCTGGCTGCAACACAACTGGCATTTGGCCCGATCCCATTTGTTGCTGTGGAGAGTACTGCATTTTGCTCTGTTGCTGTTGCTGTTGTTGCTGCTGTTGCGTTTTCTGCATTGCACTCGCTTCAAGAGCTTCTTGAATCAATGTATCTATATATTTCACGTCTAACAAATCGTACTCGTACAACAGTTGAGAAATCGCYTTGCAAACATCATCGTTTCCAGACAAAAACTGCTCAAGTTGCTGTTGCAARTTGATGTTGATGCCCTGTTGGGATTGCGCCAGGTTTTTCAAGTTGGCTACAATCTCAATCAGCTGTGGAGCAGGAACTTTGGCCATTGTTTCATCTATGCGTTTTTCAGTGCCCTGGGCATGAATCGCAAAATTGTCAGGTTTGTATGGAGGAAGTAGTGTTGATGCTTTGGTCAAAACATCAGGCAAGGTTATCACTGCTGGTGGGACCAATTGCGCAGGAAGTGACCCAACAGAAGGCGCATGATCGCTGGTTGAAGAAAAGGCACCGCTTTTACTAATACTRCTACCGCTGTTGTTGTTGCCATTAATTCCTCCAATGGACGAAAAGTCTTGCAAAGGAACAGCTTGCAACATCTCTTGCGGTAATATAAACTGACCATTTTCTCTCGGGAAATGAGTTCTGGTCAGMTTCAAACTTTTCGGATGGCGTGGATACTTGTTATCTGTGACCATTGCCATTTCGTAYGCACATGGCAATGGAGGTGTTATCTGCGAAATAAGCATCATAGCACGCGAGCATTCGGCATGGTTTTTATAAACAACAGTGTATTTAAGTAACTTGTTTGTACGCGGGTCTCTTGATTCGTCAAGTTTAACAATATCCCCTGAGCCAGCAAACAAACTCTCAATCGTTTGCAATGTCCAGCTGCTAGGTGTTCTTGTCACGGCAATTCCCCTGGTCAATCTTTCCGGCGTGTTTGTGTGTCTATAAACTCTTGTTCTTGGGTCATATGGACCCTTTCTATTGTTTGGCGCAATGTTTCTGTTCAAATAGTTGTTTTCCAGTGTGACATTGCTTGCCATTGRAGTGGTATTATTCATACTTTGCATCATCTGATTTTGCACAGATGTCATCATTTTTTTTTAGTCGGTTCTTAAATTTTCCAACKTAATACTARTTTTTTTCAAATAAAGTCTTTTGATTTGTCAAGGTTTATTAATGTTCAATGCAGGAAAACAATAAACAAAGTACTAATACACGTCGAGGGAGGGGACTCTGTTTTTTGTTTTTTGTTTTTTGTTTTTTGTTTGTTTTTTTTTTTTTTTTYAAGCTCTCTCTTTAGAAGAAAGTGGTTTTATATACTTAAGTAAGCTCTCCGGTAAACGGTTTGCAAATCTGGTTTGGAAGACTCTTTTTTGGTTTCTTCTTGGGAGGGAGATTTYAAARAGAAGTCCTTGAAATATTGACTTGAYATCATCATCATCTTGTAACTCAAAAAAGGTTCAAAGAAAGCAAATCTTCTGTTTGAAACGGAAAGTTGGAAAACAAGAGAAAAAACACATCAAAAACGGGAAAAAGTTTTGTTTCAAGAAAAAAACATGTCCGGGTTYGAAAAGTCYAGTTGAAGTAAAAATGACAAGATATACCTAAAGAGTAACGATTTTAYTAGATAWCTGAATGACGATGATGATAGGTACATCCAGTAGTTATGTAAGTTGGTTCACTTAGATACTGATCTTACAGTATTGTGTTATWCTACATAATGTCTATTTCRCAAAAAACAATCCAGCACCTCGGCTCAAATCAASCCAAAGTCGCCCCTCATAGCTTTTTGTTTCAAGTCGTAAACCATGACTTTCTCATCTTGTGGGAGCAAAGATATTTCGGMATCGCTTAGTTGCAAGACTCTTCTTAGCAACTGCACCTGCTGCTCTTTCAAGCTGTGCGACGACAATCCTTTATTGTTCCCGTTAGCTTCTTCACCAGCAAATCCGTCCATGTTGTCTGCTACGACATCGGTGGCTTCTTCCTGTGCAATGGCCAACTTTGTCAATTCTTCCACATCTGTTAAACCGTTTGTTAGCAAGATTTCAGCCACTGCGTAACTCAACTGCGGGAACTCCTTCAACAATTTTAAAGTCATTCCGGTGTTTTCGTCACTCTCCTGCTTCAACAATTGTAAAAAATGGAACTGCTGTTTCTTGGTRAAAGTCGATATAGCGCTGCTCAACATCATTGCAGCTGTAGTCATCGTAGTGTTCACATCCGTCCCAAGGGACTCAGGCGTCACAACTTGGCCGTTTATGGTGAATATTTTTTTAGGCTGCAAAAGTTTTCCTTGTTCGTGCTCTGCAGTTTGACTCTGTGCTCCATTTGCTGTTTGCTTCATGCTCACCACRTTYGGATCAAATGAATCTGCATACCTACACTTCAAAGTTCTGCCCCCTAGCTGGTACCCGTTCAAGTTTCTCACAGCACTGGCGCTGGTTTTCAAGTCGTTGTATTCAATGTAGCACGTCCCTTTGCTTCTCCCACTCAACGGATCAAAAATCATCTTCAAACAGTTCACAGGACCCACAGTGCTGCAGAGGTCTAGAATCTGCTCCTCCGTTTGATCAAAGGGAATAGAGCTAAGCACAATGGTTGTGGTGTTTTGCTGCAAATTTGAGTTTTTCCCATACGAGTTGTTCATGGTGGATGGTTTGTTTTCTTGCTGGGGTTTGGGGAAGTGGCGTCTCTCAAGGATGCTCGCTTGATTAATATCTTTYTCAAACARAGGKAACAAATACTYGTCTRYTCCGTTTCGAAATACAACTCAAGRTCTTGMATGAGTTTAAGTTTCTGAACAGACAGCGGTCATTTGTTGTCTTTCGACGTTATGCGTCGTTTTGCAAAAAAAAAAAAATTGAACAAAAAAAAAAAAAAAAAAGCTGAGCTGTTTAGCTCAAAAARCGATCATGAAGCATCAATGTTTAACCTGAAGATGCACTTTTCAAGGCAACGCAGTGGAGTAAACATATATTTGAAAGCTAGAGAGAATAAAAACAAGCTATAGAGCTAGCAAGCCAGAGAAAA
>LPNM01000008.1:224056-242396 GCA_001747045.1 Hanseniaspora osmophila | reverse complement strand
TCTTTTTCTCTTGAAAACATAACGCCAGTTTAGTCGAGCCAGCAGCACCAACCAGAAAAGAAAAAAAAAAACAAAAAAAAACATTGCAAAAAATGCGAATATCATTAAATCTGCAATGGTTGTTTTCGTGTTTTTACCATCGGAATTATGTGCGCGTGACTTTATGTGCTATCTCGTTTCTCTAGGTGCGCTTGTTAGCAATAAAAGTGACTCGACAAGATACCAAGGAATTATATCGCAAGTAAAAGTGTACTGGCAAAGAAAGTGCTAAAAAAGTGAGGTCAACTGATATGAATGGATTGAACAACAAAGGAAAACAAAAAACGGTCCGCCACGCCGCTAACAAGATAGCAAGGAATTGTACTTTACACAAGACTTTGCAATTATTATAGCAATTGATAAGCTTCCGACATAGATGACATATATACAGTATTGATTATATCTGATCAAGGCAAAAAATGAAAAACACACTAAAATTTCTTGTAATAGTGCAACCACTTTTTCAAAAACCCTTCGATCAAAACAAACTCGTCCCCGTCTATGCAGTGCTGTTTGTCGCCTGTAGTGCCTGTGGTGCTTGTTGGTCCAGAGTTCATGCTTGCGCGACTTCCGCCACTGCTGATGGAAGAACGGTAACTTAAATGCTTTTTCAGCACGGATGAGGATGATGTGTTGTCCAAAGACGAAGAGGATCTTGAGGAGGGCAATCCTAACAAGTTGTAACTCTTATTGCTCAACTTTTTCAACTCGTCAAAATTGTTAAAACCAAAATGATAATTCAACAACACGTTCAACACAAGAGCAACAAGGACTTTGTAGTTCTTGGTCATGTATTTCCTATTCCAGTACTCAAATAGCATGTTTTCGTATTTGTTTGTAGAGCTGGAGTTGGAACTAGGGTTGGTCAGCTTGATTTCCGTGAGCTTCGTAACCAACTTTTTGTGATAATGTTCAAGGTTGTTGCTTTTGAACACAATGATGTTTGAAACCAAAATAACATCCAAAACCCACATCGTCAAACTTTCTGGTAGCTTATCCAAAATGTGGAAAAAATTGTCAAATTTCAAGTTTGAAGTTTGAAACTCTTGATCAAAATTCGACTCCACACTTAAATACTTGTAAACAGGTCCGCTCTTCGACATGATCTTTTCATTGAATTTTTCAACAACACTATCATTGAAACATACAATGGATAAAACCTCATTCAGTTCCCAAACAGTCTCCAAACAAGCTTTTCCGTTGTCTGCATTGTAAAATTTCAATAGAATATTAAACATAATAATGTCTCTGTTTTGTAAACCAGCAGGGGTAAGCATTTTCAATTTGATCAAAGTTATCAAATTTTCTGGAATGCTGTTATGAGTGCTGTCCTCCTCAGAAACATTTGCATAATCGACCAAGTTTAACTTGATTAACTTGTCAATTTCAGCGAGTTTCGTTTGATTGAACTCTGTGGTTCGGTACTTGTTATTGTAAAGATCGTCAAATCGGTTGTATAATTGTGAACTAAAATGGTTTTCGTAAAGAGAAAAATATGTTAGTTTTTTGTACGTGGCCAACCGTTCTTCTAAAGTAATAACATTTGGACAGTCCCACAAGATATTTTGCAAACTTTGACCCAAAGAGTTTCTGTTGATGGTGTTGACGGAATTTTCATTAGTGCTCAATTGCAACTCTTTGTTGATGATGTCGTCAAATTTTGCCTTTTGGTCTGCAATTTTTTTTGGCAACTCATCAAGTTTTCGATTGAAATTCAACTTATCTATGCTAACCATGCTCATAGTTTTAGATATTTCAAACTCGTGCTTTTTGATCTCTCTTGGAGACTTGATTGGTAGCCACATTGGTCTTGTTGAAGTGACATTTTTCAATTTTTCGTCCGAAACCAACTTCAAATCTTCCAAGCCTTCGTCTCCAGCGGTTTTCACCATTTGTGGTAAAGAGTCCATGGAATTCATTCTCGTTTGCAACTGCACTTGCGAAAAGGATTTCGAATTGCTCAAATACATTTGGGACAAATTTTTCGTGGTAGAGTCATACAAAGTGTTCATTTTGTCACCCTTTGCAGTAATCCCAGGAATAGGCGATGCTGGCATCTCGGCCATGTGCATAACTTGGATGTTGGACAGCGGGTTTGATGGGATGACAGAGGTACTGTTTGCTCTTTTGCCCAAAGAGGGTTGCGGACCCATTGTTGAACTTGCGTTTTTCGTTCCTATTGTTGTAGAGTATTGCAAAGAAGAACTTGGCTTTGCAGCTTTTGAGTGCATCATTGGGGTTTGGTGGAAAGCCACACTGTTCAAAGCAACAGGAACGTTCCATACCAAAAAATCATCCGATTGGCTTGCTGGCTTGTTTTTCATGTTTTTCATGTTACTGATATTGTTATTTTGGACAAATGCAGCACTATTGACGGTGTTGGTTTTTAACGGAGAAGGTTGATTTGAATGAATGTTGCCGTGTTGGTCTCGCAGCTTTTCTATACTTTCGTGTTTATCGTAATAAAACTCTTTATACTTGATTGAATTCTTTACAGAATTTTTATTTTGTTCTCTTCTCATCCTTAGTCTTTGAGATGGAGTCATCTTGTATGATTGCATCATTGCCATTTCGTTAGGGGTCAAAGGTCTGCTATTAGAGGAAAAAAAGTTTTGCGAAGAGTTGTTGTTTCCCGGTAAAGACGAAGCACTATAAAACTTGCCATTTGAACTAGCAAGCGGATCATTTGTGTTTGCTAGAACTGAGTTGGTGGACTGCATGCCGTTGTTGAACATATACCTTTGAATGTCTGGAGTTTGTTTCCCCTTGATTGTGGAAATGGAATCCACAGATACGTTTGAAACTTCATTGACGGTTGAAGTGCTGTGCAAGGGATCCTCAACAGAGGTGGTTTCATTTTCCTGACTAGAATCAGATAAAGATTCCCCCCTGTGGTATGTTCTGGTGCCTGTTGCCTTGTCTCTCAAATACAGATTTTGAGCAGTTAACGGTGAAGAAACGCTTCTCATAGTCAGCCCCTCGTCCTTTCCGTCTTCATCGCTACTCGTTTGTCCGTCTTGTTCCGCATATTCCAAAACCTGTGTAACATTTCCATTAGAAACTTCATCCGCGTTTGCAATAAAAGGCTTAGAATTAATAGTGTTCATTTTCCTACTCACTGGTGCTTCCAAAACAGGTTTCCCGCTAAAAGTATCTTTTTTGTCATTTGTACTATTTGTTGTAATGGTTTCTGCTGTYGAAATACTGGAAGTAGTTGTGGCATGCGTATCCAAAACCAAATCGTTGTTTTTAAGTTTTTTGTCCAAAATTTCACAATTGCTGTCTCCACTGATCGATGTGTTATTAGTTACAATACTCTCGTGGCTTGTTGGCCACGAAGAATAATTAGCACCAGCTTGGTGGTATCTTTTCGCGGTCGTTGTGCTGGTTGCTGTGCTCGTTCTTGTACTCGAAGCAGTCGTTTCGTTGCTTTGGCTGCTGTCGACATCTAGTATACTTGCCGAAGTCAATGCTATTGGTACATTAAACATTGCGTCCTCAGAGTCGATGTAGCCATGGTTAAAATTTTTTTGAAGAGCAGTTGGAGTGCTGGCCACATTGTTGATCACGCTGTTTGTTGTGTTGTTTGTTTCTTGCAATAACATCTTGCTTAGTAAGTTATCGCTTGGTCTTCTGATTCCATTTATAGTTTTGCTCGATCCAATAGAGGAGTTGGATAATGGCTTTGTGCTTGCGACAAAGGGCGGTTGCATTTGAGTTACCTGTATATTTTTGGAGACCCCTAATGCCGCATTTGAAGGCTCATTTTCAATAGGTGCCCCTCCACTGTTATGATTGATTGTACCACTAGCTTCAGTGGAGTCTTGTGAGTCAACAGGACTAACAGAGTCATTTTCATCATCTGTTACATGTTCATGGTCGTCCATGTAATCACTGATTCTGAAAGTGTCTTTTTTAGATATCATTGCTGTTTGATGCTGATTTAGTTATTGTTTGGGTCTTGTGTTGAAAAGTGATGTATCAAAGTTTCTAGCGAGTGTGTTTGTGTGTCTAATAATTAAGCGATGTTAACGAGTGTGAGTAGATTTTCTAATAATCAAGTTGTTTGGTGGAATTGAATATCAGATAGTTTCAAAACAATGTGTCTTTGGATGTATYCTGCAAGTGTCCCTCTTTTGTGTCTGTGTTTTTCTTGTATTCTTCAATATAAACCAACGTTACCAATTTTCYTTCGTCTTTTGCTAGGATTCTGTTTTTCTTTTTTTTTTTTTTTTATTTTTTTTAAAACCTTTTTCCTCGTTTCCTCTCGGTTTACGTTTCTTGYGTTGTCGAAACTTGAACAACTCTATTACTACGATAAACAGGTTTTTTTTTTAAATTTTAAGGAACGGTAGCCCGTTCTAAAAGTGAACAAGGCCAATATTTGAAAAGTTAGATTTTTTACATTATTTAAGCCTTCAATATATCCTTGTTTTCCAAGAACCACGAAAACAACTCTACTCAAATCATTACCTACTATTACCAGCACCCGGATAATACCAAACTTAAATCCAATTACATATAAAGTTTATTAATGTTTCACCATCGACCCTGAAAGTAGTACGTCCGTAACTTTTCATTATACTCTTGCTTGTCATCGGAAGAATTTAGTACAGTACTTGCTATGAATGAAACTTGAGAACATTTTTGAAACTTTCCTTCATTCTTTCCAAGCTCTTTCTCGATGATGCACAGAACAATATAGCATAAAAAACTTGTGTGTCTGCGTTAGTTACTCATCAGCGTACGTGTGTCTGCTCGTTGTGACTTCTCGTCTAACATCAATTTTATCAAGTTTTCTCTTGCTTATTTTCTGTTCGTTCCTTCTCGATTTCGCTTTGAACTTCGCGGGCTTTGCTTTGTTTTTTTTTGTTTGAAATTCGTTGTCAATGCGCTTAATATACGGCATTAAATGGTTCATCACATTTTCTGCGTTAAATTACAGTCCCAGTGGTTATGTTTTTATTAAAAAAAAAAAAAAAAGAAAACCAAAAAAAAATGCTGTGTTTATTTTTAGATCAACACATGGTAATAAATGGTCGCGTGTGGAAATAATTAACAGAATAAAGGCACTCTATTTGAAAAAGAAAAAAAATAAAATAAAATAAAATTCAAAGGTGTGGCCAATCGATTAAAAGATTGTTCAATAACTCAGTGAATTGTTAGATTTGGCTGATTATTTGTGGGTTTTTTCAATGAAAAAGAAAAGTTGGAAGAAGAGAAACATTCAATCATCCAGCCAGCATCAAACCCACTAATGGTGCAGTTTGCTGCTCGAGTCACTAGCAATGCTGATCGGTTGCTCTGAAGGAGAGTTTTCCGAGGATGGAAACATGGCACTGTTTGGTGTAGGGTTTACCTGGCTGTCTTTTTTAAACGTATTTTTTTCAATGCCACTGACACTATTTTTAAGAGCAGCACCTTTGTCATCGCGAAAATGGCTTCTGTAGCTGTGCTGTTCGTTCTCGCAATTGCCATTTTTCTCGTCTTCCTCCAAGTAGATCAAAAGGTCTTGGTCCTCTCCAAACTGCGTTTTTAGCGACATCATAACTTTGAATTCATTGTCCAATACGTTTAACGAATTTTCAAATTGATTGATAGCATCGTTTAACTCGGTTAAGATCATGTCTTTTTGCTCTTGTTCATAGGAGTAATAGTAATAATGGTCTCTTTCTTCTTCCATGATCAAATCCAAGTTACTCTTGTGGGTCTGTTCTGATCGATTCAAAAGCTCTCCATCATCATCATCATCAAGGATTTCGCTTTTAATAGCGGGATACTCAAGAAGCATACTGCGTAATGACAAAAAATCATTTTCATCAAGCGGAGCGATTTCTATCAAACGCTCCATCAATGTATCGTTCTCTTCGTGTTCCGCTTCAAGAGCTGTTGGAAAAGCAGTTGATTTTGCTTTATGTCTTGTCACGTCCTTGTCGCTAACCATACCCGAAACAACACCACTGCCTTCCACCGTGTCYTTTTCAGTGATTTGTTCATTACCAAAAGACAATGCTGAAGGTTTTGTAACATTTGCCCTATGMTCCAATCTAATAGAGCCTGAATTTTGATCAGTTGTGGATGCATGTAGTAGTGATGCACTTCTGTGTAAATTGGATATATTGTTAAAAGCAGCTTGTGGGGAAGCCACTGCGCTTCCAATGTTTCCATTATTATTGACAAAACCAGCAGGAGCAGGGACAGAAGCAGTGGTTGCACTGGTATAATCAATATCTCTGATTTCATTATTGGTACCAGCGTTTCTACTACCATGAGGAAAATTCAAGCCCAAATTTCGAGAACCATGGTTCATAGTGATATCGCGYGGTGTGCTCAAATTACTAGCTCTGTTACTCGAAGGATCAGATACCGGATTTTGAGARTTTTCCTGTGTGTCGATTTTATTTAGCTTGGAAAYGTCTTCCATAGAATTGAAATTTCCATCCATTTGATTGTTTTTCATTCCACCAGAGCCACCYTTTGTAGCAGCCGAACCAACACCAGTAATTGGATTGAAAATCATTGGCTTTTCACTTAGTGGCGTCATCGCTATTGGCAAGTTGTTTGTGCTATTGGTGTTGAAACCAAATTGATTGATYGTTCCCCCAGCGGCACCGCTGCCATTGTTTCCCGAATCACCAGCAACAGCAGTAGCAGCAGCAGCAGCAGCAGAATTGTACAYGTTAGCAGTTGCAGAAGAAACAGTATCTGAGTTTCCCAAAAAAACTGCATCATTTGCAACGGTAGGTGAAGGCATTTGCAACTTTAAATTTGGATTGTTTCTTTTAAAATTGTTTGCAAGTCTCGTGTTCATGTTGTGCAAATTAGAATCAGTTTCTTTGTTCGCAAGCGGAAACTTGGTTCCATCAGCAGCAATAAGGCCGTGTCCGTCCATGTCGCTCAACGGACTCGTAACAATGCGCGACGTTGTATGGTTATACTTGTCCATCTCATTACCAYCATTTGTCGAGTAAGATAAAGATATGACTCCATCGGTCTGTTTAGATGGAGACACCGAAAGTTGAGACKCAACATGGACTCCGTTAATTTGACCATTTATAATACTCACATTTCTGTTTCTTTTAGGGGAAGGAGTAAAACCAACATTACTCCCTACTGCACTCTTTTCCATTATAACGTTCGGACCGTCACTGGTGTCCGAGATGTGAACAACATGCTGTTTGCTCATAGCCCTGTTGGACTCCCTGCTCAAGGGACTGCCATTTCCTGGTCTTTTTCCGTCGTTTTCCAATAACGATACAGGATTTGTTGGCGCCGGTACAGAAGTGGTAGATGTGTTTACCATCAGTTCTGGTTTGGAAGGAGACATCTTTCTTGCTATACCAGCTGCACTGTGCATCGCACCAGAGTAGGTTGGTCTTCTTTGAATATGCGCATTACCATGCGCTGTGTTTGCGTTAGACGAAAACGTAGAGGATCTCGATCTTGGCTTGATTTGCATCGGAATGGCAGCCATTGAAGGTGTTCTTGCAACAGGCAACTCGTCCGGAATTTCAATCTCAACAATGTGATTTTCCTTGTTCAAATGACTATGTGATAACGGTGCGCTGGCCAAACCCGAAGAAGAATCATATGGCCGTAACGAAGAGGATCCCATATCCAAGTTCGTGTTTAGTGATGGCAAAACAGGAACGCTTTGATTGTGTTGGGCAGCAGAAAAAATATCAGGCCTCTTTGCCTTTTGAGCTGGATGCATCAGTGTAGAATTCGAGTGGAAGCCCAAACTATCAGACCTTTTATAATCTCCAAAATGATCATTTGTATCGTACCTATTGTGTAGATCGCTCGCAAAATTTTCATTCATTTTGATGGTTGTTGGAGTTACGCCTGCATCAACAGAACCAAAATGGTCATTGAATTCTTGATCAAACAACATCATCAAGTGCTTAGGTGCTTTTGGGGGTTGCTCTGCGTAGTTGTTTGCTGTAAATTTCCTCGTATATGCGCTACCAGTTGTGACAGCATGACTGTTGTGATTATTTGTAGACACCATATGCTGGGACGGCTGACGGGTGTTGATGTTAAGATTAGTGTTGTAAGCACCTGCTCTGTTAGATTGTGTGAATGTATTGTTATAGATATTGTGATTCGAGGTGCTCGAGTTTGTGGGATGCATGTGCGCTCCATGCATCGAAGCATGATCTGGCGTGTTGAAAAGCATGGTTTTGGTATTGTTTGTATGTGACATTGTAGGTATTATGGTTGATTTGTTCAAAGTGTTATTGGTGTATTGTCTACCCTGTGTGGCTGTGTTGAAATAAGTAAAATCCTTGTGAATCGTTCCAGGGTGTTGGAAGTTAAAGTTTCGATCATCAACATTTTCTTCGTCCCAATCATGCTCTTCGTCAGCATGCATACCCAGCGGCATATTTGTCTCAGTTTCCTCTGGCATAACATAATCTCTTGAACTCAAAGAGTCAAAGTCCCATTTAAAATCTTCACCAGTATCTTTGTTCGTGTTGGAATCGATTTTTTTCAACGGTTCCATGTACATCTTTTTTTCACCAGGTTGCAGAGGAAGAGGAGTAGCAGGAACRTCAACCGTATTTGAAGAGCTGATCAATGGTGCTGCATTTTCCTTTTTGATACTTGGGATGTCATCAATCATTAAAGATTCCCTTATTTGAGCTTTATTTTTCTCTTTATAGTGTTGATACCGTGTCAGCAAATCTTTCAAAATGACGACTTTGATATTTTTATAGTTTTGAATAAACTTTGTTTTCAAAAGATCGTCTGCGTTGAGTCTTTCTACCGGGTCCTCGTCTAAACAAAGCGCAATGAACTCTTTCAGAGATGCAGAGAATTGGCGCCCTTCCAACCTAGGTGGTTGCGATTTTGAAATCAGCTGCATTACTTTGAGTGCATCTAGTTCGCAGTATGGAGGGTTTCCCGTGGCAATTTCAAAAGCCGTGATCCCCAAAGACCATATATCAGCTTTTGTGTCGTAAGAAACACCTTCTGAGATCACTTCAGGTGCCATCCAATACGGAGTACCGGCCATGGTTTGYCTTTTAAGCCTTGTTTGGGTCAATTTTGCGGCTACACCAAAATCACAAAGCTTTACATGACCTTCACTTGTAATCAAAACATTTGCCGCCTTAATGTCTCTGTGTATCACYTTGTCCGAATGAATATAAGACAAAGCAATCAAAAGCTCTCTCAGAATTACACCCATATATTTTTCCTCAATGACTCCTGGTTTTAGTAAAGTTCTTAACGACCCCCCGGAACACAGTTCCATGATGACCCACAATTTTGTATCATTCAAATAGGATCCGTAATATCTAGTGACATTTGGAATTTGTTTCAAGCTTGACAAAAACTGGATTTCCTTTTGTACATCCTCCACTTCGTCCTCTGGGGTGTCCAAATTTAAAACTTTGATAGCAAACACCTGTTTAGTCTTTATATTGTACCCTTTGTACACAACCCCAAACTTCCCTCTTCCAATAACCTCAGTACGTTTGAAAACTTTGGTCACATTTTGAGCTGGCGTTTGTATCGGCAAATGCAACTTCGAATGGGAYGCAGACTGTTGCAGCAACAAGGTGTTTGAGTTTGATCTTTTCCTGTTCATGGAAAGAGCCGAGTTTGAGTGTAAATGTGAAGCGCTTGTTGTGCTCGAAAGCACCGGTGTCTGTGAGCTGCCAGCCGTTTGAACAGATGCGTTTGAAGCATTTCTTGCTAAACTTGTGTGTATTCTCGCCAAATTTAGTGTTGAACCTGATGAATGATGATTGCTGCYATTGTCTAGAGGCGTGTTGTTAGAAGACGGATTAGCGCTTCGAGTTTTGTRCAAAGCAGGATCTACGTTGTGCACAGMGCCAAAGGGCGTACCGCTTCCCCCATTATTGAATGCGTTCGGCATAATGTGTGAAAAAAGCTGTTTTTAGGTGTGTTTTCTTGCTAAAATTTKCACTTTAAGTGGTTRTTTTCTTTTTTCTTTTTTTTGGTTGGCTAGAGATGCCGATAGATGTGCCTAAATTTGTGTTTTTTTTYCAAGCTCTTGACGTTTATCAGAACAGTGTTGGTTCCTAGAGCAATTGGATGGAGTTTTGAATATAGCTTGAAGATTATTCAACGCTATTGAGGCTCGAATGACAAATCTTGCTATGATTGCAATAGCCTTTGTTTGGTATTAGTCATGGACACAAGTTTGTGATCTGCAAAAAGGTTTTAAATCGCGAGCCTAGCATGCGATTTGGGCTAGTGGTTTTTTGTTTTTTTTTTGTTTTTTTTTTTTGTTCTTGTTACGCATTCCTTCGCACAGAAACGGACAAAAACAGGATCTTACAAGTGCGATAGTAAACTTTATTGCCCGACGTATACTTTACTTGATGAATGTATCTTCAAAATTTGAGCAAAACTAAAATGAGAGAAAGCTTCACAGATGTCATTGATCAGATTGTTTCAAAACGCAACGTCAAAAAGGCCAAACAAACAAACGAACAACCAAACAAGCACGTTACAGGTTGTGGTTTAAAGCATTACGATAGGCATAYTTTGGCGTGTCAATTTTACTAGATTTTTCAACACACTAGGGAATTGTGTTTGGAATAAAATAAAATACCAATCTAAAGATAGTGCCATGCTGTTTGTACGAAGAGCAAAGTTCAAAGGGAATAACCGTACCTGTTTGTCCATTATTGTTGTTCCAAACAAGTGTGCAACAAGCAATTACCCCATTTTGTCAAGAAATCAGTGCAGGAATGTTTGCACTTTAAACGAAAAGAATCACTTGAATGCAGCTCATACTCCGAGTCAGCGGTTCGCATCTAAAGAAGATGAAGCGCTTATCAAGAAATATGGATTAATTACTTTGAATACGACGCTTGACGTTTATGCTATTAGGGTAAAAATAGGTAAACTTTTCAATGAGTTTCAAAAAAGTCTGAACGTTTCAGAATTTCTACGGTACAAATCATACTTGTTTTCTCAACATGACAAGKTGCATGTTCAAGACCTGCTAAAAAAGATTGGAAAAGACGTGTATGACACAGCGTTATCCAACAACTTGCTCTACCAAAAAAAGGGCCTGSTTTACGACTTTTTGGCATTGGAGCCTGAAGATCAATTTGCAAAAATTATAAATTCCACAGAAATTAACGATAACAAGGTCAAACACCATYTGATATACCAAGTAATGCGGCTTTGCAAAATGTATCAAAACAATTTGGCTACTTTCCAAATTGYTGAGCTTTCACAATATATGTTAGACACTCTTTCGCCTCAGGAGTACTCGATTTTTTACAAATCTCTAATAGAAAATGATTTTCCGCTTGATGATCGAAACCAATCTTTAAAAATCATAAAGGACAAAATGTTGCAATACGGGTCTGTGGACGACCAGCGATTGGTAACGTTTGAATGTTTTGCTGACAAAGAACAAAAGATGCTGCCGGAYATTTATCAAAGAAAATTTTTGAAGTTACACACTGCAGAACAGATCAAGTTCTTAGTAGAATGGATGATGAAACAAAAAACTCGGACAATYAACAATAAYTTGATCAAATCATATATCATTCTTTTCAACGAAAAGGTGACTTTTTCTGCTTTGGCAGGACATTACACGGAGTTGAAGAACAATAACATGCAATTTGAACTTTGCATCTTGTCATTAAAGTTTATGCTGCAAAACTCGCAGAATCCTCAAGTTGTAGAAGCCGCAAGTGACATTATTAACAACACTTTGCACAAAATGCAGAACAATCTGCCAAAAGATTTGTACGAAAAAAAGTTGAAAACATTATGTTTGACTGTTTTGAACTCCTTTGCAAGGTCTCAAGCTTTGACAACTTCAACTTTGAAATTTGCCAGAGATATATGCTTCCATGTTTTGAGCAAGGACATTAAGGGGCAAAACGATTTTTCAGACGATTTCAAAAAGACAATWTTTTCCAAGTTTAACACAATGTTGATGGCATACTTCAACGACTCAAAAGTTTTGTTCAAGTTTTACGAAAARTTGGATCCYAAAATCTTGGAGCTYTGTAACATTTTACTAATTTTGAAAACCAGCAAGTTCAAATCGAACCCTTCTGATAGAGAAACGTTTAAGAAAAATGCTAAAAAAAACCAATTTTTTGAGTGCAGTTATATAGACCACGTAGTGTTTCACGGATGGTACAATACTGTTGTTTTACCGAGGATCTCAACAGAAAAGAAATTAAGAGAATCGTTTCAGAAATATGTTTATTATGTACAGCAACATCCAAAATTTATGGTTGATGAATCTGTGCTGAATTTGTTTGTGAAACATGCTATTTTGAAAATGAAAAATAGTGATTTAGCTTTAAGCTTGATAGGRACTTTCATGAAAAGAGTGTCGAAAGAGCAACTTACATTGTTGCCTTCTTCTCATTGCCAATCGTCTTTTTTCATATTTCTTCATCTCTGCCGTGGAACACCTCTAAAGTATGATGGATGGTTTYACAAAATGACCAATATCATGCACTCAACAAACATTGAATTTTCTGGGAAGCTTATGCAAAAGGCCATTATGAGATATTGGAATTTAAGAATGCGTTCCAGAGCATCCAAACTATACAGCACTTTTCTAGAAAAAAACTACAGACTGACAAACCCGTTTGTGGTTGTACTTGCGGATGTCAAAAAATGGGAGCTYCCTTCACATGTTACACCGGAATACGTTGAAAAATGYAAGAGAAGAGTAGAGCGTGTGTTGAAGGCCGGTAAAATTGATGTTGRTGACACCAATTCACAAAACGTGAACCTTGTTGAGTCTACTGGGTTAGATGACAAAGAAGTGATAGAGATGGATTACGAAGAGGACAACGATTCAAGCACATCAACTTGTTTGGAGAAAGCTGAGTCAGCTATGGACAACTTGAAAAACGCGTTGTTTGCTCCAAGCGGCAGTGACACCTTATAAATGTGTTTAAGTCATTTGAACYGATAAGTATTGCTAAATTTTCAGTCAWGTCGGAATGCAAAATCTTGTAAATAGATCGGATATATTTTGTATGGGGTACTTTATTTTTGGAAACAAATTTTTTTTTTTTTTTTCSCATTTAACGCGAATGTAAGTGTTTTTTTTTTTTGTTTTTTTCTTCCTCTACTTGTTCCAGTTGRACAGATGAGCATGATCAGAATCTGATCAAGCAAATAAAAAAAATAWWTATTGGCAGAATCCAGTCAGGCTCAACCAAAATASCCAAACAAAACACCAACTAATAATGCGCGYACTGCTCAGCTTTTGTTTACTCATTGCAACGTTTGCACAACTATACACTGCACATGAAGTTGGTTTAATCAGCTCATACAAACTTTCCCCCGGTCTTCAATTGTTGAACCAAGGACGAGATATTTTAAAACCAATAAGCGTTGAAAAATTCATGAGTGAAAGCTTTTCCATGGTGAAAATGTGTCAGTCATACTCTTACCTTTTYGTTGATCTACCAGGAGTCACCAGATCCGATTTTATAGAGAACGAAAGATCTTTCCCACAATTACAAAAATATCTTGAGTTGAGTTCCAGTATAGCAAAATTCGAAAAAATCGACTATCATGGAGAAAATTCAACCAAAATATTYGAACATGCTATYAGAACAACGCGTTTGAGTTGCAGCGTTCCATATAAAAACGTGCTTTTTGTRGAGGGAAACAACACGGACTCTTTTGTTCCGTATTATGACACTGCTCCAAGAATCATCAAAATTGAGTTTGCAGAAATACCGGCTCACGGAACAAGCATGTCAGAAAAAAGAGCGCGCACTAAGGCATTGAAAGAATACGACACATTTCTAGGCTACGTGCTTGGGCACTTGCCTACTCCTGAGTTTTCAATGGTGCTTACAACCTCGCCTGGAACTGGATATCAAGATGGTGTTTCGGAAAATGCAAATGTTCAACAGGGCAACACCAGTGGGATATTTCCCAGTGTTTTCAATGTAAAAAGCCGGTCCAAAGAATACGAAAGAAATCAAAGACCAAAAAAAATACCAAAACCACAGTTTAAACCTTATGTGCCGTTGCAACACAGCATCATTGAAAGAGCYAAAATTTATCCTACTGCTTTTAACATTGATTTTTTGATAGAGAATGAGGACATCTTGGCAAAAATCCTGACCTCATTGGTGGTATCAGTTGCATTGTACTTTTTTGTTCCTAACCCATTTGAAAAGGGAATTAATTTGGATAAAAAAAAACTAAGGAAAAGTGTCGAGTCTAGAAAAGACGAAACTGTTGGTGGTCACACTTCGCCCCCAGCAAATCCAGCTTCCACAAACGACAAAAAATCTGTCTAAAAATTCTTTGGCTTTGAAAAAATCTGTTACAACTTTGTAGATGCTTATATGTAACAAAAAAAACACAGATATAAGATAGTGGAAATCCCACTGCTATGCYTGGTCTTGAGAATATCGATYTGATWTACAACAGAMACAATTTTKTGTTTGATAATACCAATACCAAAAAAAAAAAAAATGGTTCCTAGCAGGATCGAACTGCTGATCCCCGCGTTATTAGCACGATGCCTTAACCAACTGGGCCAAGGAACCAAATTTAYATYTAGTWAAATATTAGAGCTATATACTYTGCAAACGTGCCTTTKCTGTCAAAATTACGTGATTAACATAAAATATTTTCCGTTCATCCCCTATTTTCAAATTTTTTTTTTTTTWTTTCAAGGGGATGTGGTGTATTTAATATTAAGACAAAAGCGTATKGTATGATTTTAATTGTGGCCCCTTARAACAAATACACAAATACTTGTCATTTTTTATTTTATKTTTTTTTTTTGCKGATGTCAGGCAACTGAAAGYAACATTAGAGGTGCAGTTAACGAACAATTCTCWTTTTGGGAGTTTAYTGTTCAGGGATGAATATTTGTCTTTTGTCAAATGTATCAAGTATTAGACACGAGCGAGAAAGGTTTAAACCTTTTTCGTATATAAAAACAGAAGGTTTGGAAGGAAAAAATGTTGGRATAAAATATACTTTCTCTRTTAGARTGGCAAAACMAAAAAGAAAAAAGAATYACAAACCAAAGAAAAAACAAACAAACAAACAAACRAACAAAAAGCCAACCTTTTACMTTTCAAAGTGAATAAATTAACACAAAGCTTTTCCAAACTGATCATGAGCAATAGTCGCAGTAACAGCAGTAGTAGTAGTAGTAGTAGTAGCACCAACACGCTTCGCCGGTTGAGCAACAGCCGGGCGTTTGCGGATCCAAAAACAGGRGAGTTCAACAGACAGTCTTCGACGTTTCGTGAGTTTATCTCTTCTTCCCACCCGGTGTACCAACCAGAAAGAAACAGATACCACTTGTACGTGTCTTTAGCGTGTCCATGGGCACACCGGACGTTGATTGCACGGAGTCTTTGTGGGTTGGAAGACATTGTTTCCGTTTCTGTTGTGCACTGGATGATGGACGAACAAAGCTGGAGGTTTTTGCCTCTTAATGAAAGCAGTTTTACCAAGGGTGAAAACATGATTGGTTCAGGAGACAGAAACAAGCGGTTCAGTGCACTTAGTGATTTGGTGAAGGATTCCAATGATCATGATATTATTAGTACCATTGATTGTGATTCTGGGAAAAATAGAGAATTTATTGATTGTACTATAGATCATGTRAATGGGTTTGATAGATTGAAAGAAGTTTATTAYCAAAARAATGCCGATTATTCTGGAAGATTTACTGTTCCTGTTTTGTATGATATGAAAACGAAAACCATTGTAAACAATGAAAGTTCGGAAATTTTGAGAATGTTTGGTACTGGTGTTTTTAAAGAACTTGTTGATACAGAAAAACCATACAAAACAGATTTATAYCCAAAAAAATTAAGAACTGAAATTGATGAAATTGAAGATTGGATTTATAACAATATCAACAATGGTGTTTATAAAACCGGGTTTGCAGAATCCCAACAAGCATATGAAAAAAACGTTTTGGAAGTTTTCAAATATTTGGATAAAGTGGAAACTCATTTGAAAGAAAAAACAGAAAAACTGTTYAATGAAGATAGAAGTTCTAGTGTTGTAGATTCTCATCCAGTATATTTGGTTGGAGAACAAATAACTGAAGCAGACATCAGATTGTACACAACAGTGGTGAGATTCGATCCGGTCTATCATCAACATTTCAAATGTAATTTCAACACCATCAGAGACGGGTACCCACACATTCATAAATGGTTGTTGAATTTGTATTGGAATTATCYAGCATTCAAAGATACAACGAGTTTCCAACACATCAAACTYCACTACACGAGATCACATCCTAGAATCAATCCATTAGGAATCACCCCATTAGGTCCTATTCCAAACATCAGATCTTTGCAACATTGAAATGGAGAAGGGAAGAAATGATTAGGTACGATATTATTGGAATTRATTGTTGTTTAAATTGTATAAASTATTAATTGTTTAAAATGAGTAGTTCAGTGCCAAGTTACTTTGACTRTTGGACATRTCTATAATGTGCTAYAYACAGTATCACATGACGTTGCTACCCTGTCACACGRCGCGTATATGCGCATTTACATATAAAAAGARAACAATAACRACAATAACAACAATAGAACAATAGGTTTGKTTYAGWTTWTTTTTATTATTTTGTTTCTCCATTGTTTTATTGACTCCGCATTGAATTGTAAGTAAGACTTATTATTCCGAGATTTACAAGAAGAAGAAGAGGAAAAACAACAACAACAACAACAACAACAACAACAACAACAACTCATGATAATTGTTGCTCTTCTTCTTTAGTTCTGCTTTTTCTTGCAATAAAGCGTATAGATGAAGTTATTACGAATATCTTATATATATATATATTAGGACAATTAGTTTAAGAATTGTTATGGTGTCACTCCAAAGGGGGGAGGTTTGAACAATTCCAGTGCMACAATAATGTTATTGWCTTGTTTTCAGTCTTTATCTCCCAAAAAGTCTAGAACTTGTGTGCAAAWCTGAGCAGCGTTCTCCTTGTTTGAATTCTTTTGTTTGACTTCTTTGTCCATTCTCCTCTATTTATCTACACTYGTTTGTAAGATATATTCCATACTGATAAGCTTACAATAACAACACAATTTACATTACAAAAATCACGGGAAAAAAAAAATAAAATAAAATAAAATAAAATAAAATAAAATAAAATAAAATAAAATAAACCAAAACATTACACACCTCGATTGTTACAAACCAAAAATATACAGAATTTAARGCGAAATAACAGGGGGTTTTATTATTCTTCGATACAGCAGCATCCTGTATTAGAATGCAAATTAGAGACGTCAAAGTGCTGATTAAAGATGTTAAAGCGGAAGTAATTATTATTCCTTTTTATTCAAATTATTATTGAAATTCTTTCTCTTCTTCAATCATYATCGGACAGTGTACACTTGTTGCATAATTATCGACCATAATTATTTCATCATCGCGTATGCAACAATCAAAGGAGATTGARTGTAGTTGCTATTTGTCTTTATTTATTCTTCTCTTTTTTTTTTTTTGTTATTTTGTTGTTTATTTGAATTAAATATTTACATGGTCATTTCAAGAGTGGTCGATATCAGCGATTTAATTCTTATAAATAATTTGTTTATAATAACGACACCTATTTGATGATAACAACATTTATTTGATAATAACAACACCTATTCGATAATAACGATACTTGTTTCTTTATATAWTAAGCCCATTAACTATCAAARTTTAGAATTGCATGCTTGCATTTGGTGAAACATTTTTGTTCTCTGCTCATCGAAATTGATTGTTACTTATTAAGAAAAAACCATCTCAATCTTTTTATCAAGCTCTCTCCAAAGATCAATATCTATCGGCAGAGAAATATTAACCTTCCGAGTGCAAAAAAAAAAAAAAAAAAATAAAAAAAGACCTGGAAACCTGAAACCTGAAACCTGAAACCTGAAACTTGGAAACCTGAAAACCTCAGCAGTACACCGAGCCAAAAAAAAAAAATAATTAAAAAAAACAAAAAAAAAAACAACACTTAGAGTTTCAATACTTTAACCACAAAAAGTGAAAATAGCTGCCTAAAATAGCTTGTCACGTTTTAAAAGATCAAATTTTGAATTATAATAGTGAATCTGATTTGATTTTAGTGATTTCTGTACCTTCGGTGAGTTTAATATTATCCATAATCTCAAAAAAAACATAGACCAGAAACCAGCTGAATACTATCAACCATCTTAAAAGCTCATAAGAAAACCACCCYCCAATAATCAAAGTGGAGTAAAGATAATTTTTGATTCACGACATCTTATCTGAACTCTCAAAAGCATCAAAAAAAAAGCATCAA
>LPNM01000008.1:213856-223956 GCA_001747045.1 Hanseniaspora osmophila | reverse complement strand
AAAACACAACATCACGYAATGGCCTCTTCAAGTAAGTCTCCAAGTTTGAAAAGTGGTGAGGATAAAAAAAATGGTGGATTGACAGTGGTGAGTCCGATAAATAACTCTGTTTCCGGAAGTTTGAAAAATAAATCAGCCATTGCTAATAGTGGTCATAGCAACAAAATGGCCAGTCCGAGTCAAATGGTTCTGCCCACTCCACCAAAAAGAAGGCGTGGAAGACCAAGAATATTGAAAGATTATGTGGATCCGATGAAATCTCCAATGGCAAACACATCTTTGAAAGTACAAAAACAAGGGTATCAAGAAGCCAAACCGTTTATGAAAGTGGGCGGGAATAATTCTTCAACAGGGAGTAGCACTGCGGTTAATAATTCTACTAATATTACCATTACCAATACTAATACTAACTTTAATACAGCAGCAAATCAAGGAGATAACTCTCCATCAGTGAAAACGACACTAAACAGATTGGTGAGCGGGACCAAAAACTCTGGCAACCCAGAAGTCATTAGCAGAAGATCCTCTGCAACGGTGATCTCGCCCTTTACTACACCACAGCGGTTCAACTATTACATGTCGAGTTCACAGCTCCAAAACGTACATAACAGTGCAGATAGCCATGTCAGTGCGAGTTTTTCAGAAACCCCAAACGATTACAGTTTGAAACCTTCTTTGATGACCAAAACTTCTCCAAGAAAAAAGAAAAACTCGCCAAATAAAATTGGCAAGTCTGGTGGCAGTGCAAGTTCTCCATTGAAAATGTTGAAACAAATGAATACTTTTAAATCCAACGGAACAGAATTGATCATATCACCTTCTACTAGTTCAAACTACGCACAGTTTCAGCCGATGAACGGTTTGAAATCGAAAAATGGTGGCTCTACAAAGGCTCCGTTTCTAAATGGAAGTGGTGCAAATGGGAAATCAAATAGTGGCAACCGGAAAAAAAGTAACAGTTTGAGCCAAAGTAGATCAAAGTTGAAAAATTACGGTTTGCCCAACATCATGGAATCGTCATCAACAAGCTCTTCTTCAGCATCACCTTTGTTGCATGCAAACCGGCACTCACATTCGGCAAGCGCTCTCTACGAAACCGATAGTAACAAGTCTAACTTTACGTTCAAGTTAGCTATAGATTCCACGGGGAAAGCKTTTATCACGTCTCCGCTCGAAACACGGTTCCCAATGGCAGGAACTAGTCACAACCAACAGCACTCCAAGAGCAACAACAACAACAACAACAACAACAACAGCAACAATGAGACTCCTTCAAAATTGAGCAATGCTCAGCCACCTTGTTTTTCTTCCTCTTTTTCATCAAATTCCTCTAGTAATAGTAATTTCCATGCTTCTGCAACAAGGACAGAGCAAAACAATATACATGAAGAACACGCAMGCTACAATGACACTTCACTGGAAAACATTGATCTCTCTTTGCAAAATGAACATTCAAAATCCGATGTTGACACTGACTCGGCTGCCGCCTCGCAAGCAACTCCTTTACAGAAAATTTCAACCAGATCACAAGCAGATAAATCAGATATCATGAACAATAAAAACAAAGTTTTGTCTTTGATGAACAAGATGAAAAAACGGAAACCGAAAATGAAAAGTACAGAAACGTCATATGCATCGCCGTTTGTAAGTTCTCCAAAGGGTATTGACCATAAAGATATCCCAACCGCTTCTGCTTCCTCTCATATAAACAACCCTATCATGCCACATGAAAAATTTGTGGAAGAAAGACTACCAAAAGACTCAGAGTCACAAGACTCATTGGATCCAGATGCCACAGAGCAAAAAATTTCAACTCCGCCTTCGTTTTCCCATATCAACGACAACGACATTGAAGAAAGTAACAAACACAAGAATAATTACAAACACAGCGGCAATGAGGACGATGTCCAATGCAGTCCAAAGGATTACGAAACCAAATTTACAGAAAACGATTTCAACAAAACACCAATGTTTTGCAAAGACTGGAACGCTCATCAATCCCTGCTGTTCACAAATGGCAGTGTTTCCACACACAAAAACTTTGCCATGCTGGGCGGCCTTGGTGATGAAAACGGTATAGGAAACGGAAGTCCAAGGGCAAATATGTTCCACTCAGTGAACATCGAACACGCAAACCCAAACGACAACAACATAAACGGGAAACCCACTTACAAAAACAATGATACCAATGATGAGAGCCACGCAAACAATCACCTAATGGACGACGAAGAGTACAAGAAATTCTTAAACTCAAGCCCGCTGGGCCCATCCACTTTGAACCATGCGCCTTCCAATATGATGGCGTTTAATCTGGACCATTTGCTGGCCTCTCCCACAACGAACAGTTTGCTCAATGCTTTTTCCCATGCCGTGCATAGTTCTCCGTTGGCTATGAATAGGCTGAAATCTACACCTTCAAAGGGTCAGTCCAATTTTTACGCAAACAACATTTTTCATAACCAACCGCAACATCAACAACAACAACAGCAACAAAATCAAAAACCGCTTCACAACTCTCTGGATCTGCAAGTTCTCGACAACCAAATTAGAAATCATTCAGATATGGTTCCTGCAGCTCAGCAAGACGCGTCAACTGAAGCACACTCTCCTATGTCATCTGCAATCAGTGCGGCACACGCTACSAATAAGAAAATTCTTGCCACAAACACCAGAAACGGTACTGATAACACCTCAAACAATGCATTATACGACATAGAGTTCATGTCGCCTTCTCATTTGAAAAGACCTTGGTGAGTCTTATAAAAAGGAAATTTTGTTGTAGCAAAGGGCTCTACGATATTTATAATATTTATACACTTAATTCGGTTTTGATTCATTTCTTGAATATCCTTTATATGTTAAGAAGAAAGTAAGTTCGACTTTATTCCTCCCACAAGGGCTCGTCAAAGTTGTATAGCCAAGATAGACCGAGCCAGCTGGATCCGACCCCTAAAGCACAATATACACTGTACAGCATCAGGCTCAAAAACTCAAACTTCTCGCTGACTCTCATTATATCTATTGTACCGCATGCCACTATCAGTGGCAACAAAGTGATGATGTAAACAATGGCCATTCTGTCGAAAAACCATACCCTTCTTTCAATAGAGCTGCTGATTTTGGTGATGTCTCTCAGCGCAACAAAGTAAATCAAACACCAAATGGTGACGTACAAAATCTTCAGCAAAAAGTCTTGCGAGGTGTATAGCAAAGGAAACAAAGACACATATCCAGCAGCCGTAACCAGTCTAAACGGCGTCAAAAGTCTCCGGTCACTGATCACAAGGAAACTGAAAGGAATGATAACCAGCATGATTGCCTTTTCATGGACATGCCACCCAAAAAGAAACGAAGAGTAACCACACAATGTCAAAGAACCAATAAACCGTTTGAAAGTTGGGGCAAACAGTACAGGCAATACAGCAATAACTTGATAAAAAAGTGTTAGCGTGAAAGTTATTTTAGGAGGAATCTGGGGCAGAATTTCAAAAGTGACATCTTGCACCAAGCCACGAGTTCCTGTATTGATGACCTCGTCCAGATTGTTGTGACCCCAATGAGTAAACAAGTGACATTTTTTGAAAAGAAAATCAAGCTTGTTGGTGTGTTGAGATATTTTCATAACTGCTACCGTCAGTATCTTGTCAACAAAAGAGTAAAGTGCCCAAAAGTTTGGTGCCCAGTATGCGTGGGTCAAGCCCCTGTTAAACGGGAACAGTCTACTCAACAACTGCTCATAATCACGAGCAAAAGGTAGAAAGCAAACAGCAAAAGTAGATAGCACCACCCCTGCCAGTTTAAACAGTCTTGTCCAGTGGACCAGTTCAAATAAGTTCTTGTAAGACTTGAATTTGAAAGAGCTGTCAAAATTCAAAATGTATGCTCTCAATAGAAACACAAAAAAACTAGGAGCCAAGTATAAAAAAATGTGCTTAAAGCACAATGCAACACTGAAAAAAAATCCACAAAGCAAGTAGTGTTCAAATTTGGCACTAACAATACTTGCAATCAAAATTCCAAACAGAAACCCATTGTACTGGAAATGAATGTGGTCAACTATCAAAAACCCAGGAGATAGCACAATGCTACTGGCAACTACAAAATTGGCAGATTTTTCGCTCATCTTTGACTTGTTGACGTATACTTGCAAAACCACAAAAAGYACGATCTCACTCAGTATCACAGTGCATCTTTGATAGTATATGGTTGGGATTCCAAACATCCCAACAGAAACAATATCCAAACACCCATCTTCAATTGCTGCTTTAGGAACAAACTGAGCCAAAAACCACTCAAAATATGCAAAAAACGGAGGGTAATCCAATGTCCATTGACTCGTTTTTTCAAAATACCACTCTTTCAATGGCAATTTCTTGGTAATGGCCATCCAATTACGATGCACATCAAAGTCTGTGCTGTAATAACCTGGGAACAAAAGAATTTTCAACGCAGTAGACGCAACCCAAAAGTTCCATAGCGAGTAGTTTCTGGTCTCATCAACCTCTATTTGCTGCAGCAAKGGCTTTTTCAAAGGTGGAGATTTGACGGGGGACTTTTTGTTTTTCTGTTTGGCACTGTGACCCATTTTTTTCAGTGCTTCAATTGAGGCTCGTTGCTGATTGTTCGGTTTGATCTTTTCGGTAACATCTCTTGTGCCTCTTTGAGTTYCAACAAGGACATGTATTAGGCCAACCGAGTCTTTGTTTTGAACGGGGTAAATCTAGATAAGTTTTTTTCCTGGCCTAGCTTAAAAAATAAAACATAAAAAAAATAAAAAAATAAAAAAATAAAAAAAAAGGAGGAGTATGTTAAAAACAACACGCGGAAATGATTCTGTTTTGTAAGCTTGTAATCTTACTTTAAAAATACTTCTTAACAGGCTTTACTGTTTAGTAGAAAGATACTCCCTTAGTTAGGGAAATAGGTTTTTTTTTAACAAAAAATTGAAATTATCCAAGCCAAATAGTACCAGCCACATTGCACAAACAAAACCATGAGTTATGATAATCCATTGGAAGCCTCTGTGTGGGATGACAATGCCACTTCTTCGAAAATCATAAACGAGTTGAGTAACACTTTTGCTCAAAGCGAAGTTAATGAAGAACCAAATTGGGGTGAATCACACAACGGTTCTGATCAGGAAAGTGAGGCGAACGAAGAACACGCACCCATGCCGCTTGATGATCAACAGAACGCTCCTAACAACTCTATAGAGGCTTTTCAAAACCAAACACMGACAAACTTTGCGAGAGATGCGTACTCGTCCAATGCTTTTGGTGAAACGCCATTTCTAGCTAGTAACCCTATTACAGGAAACATTTTTGCTACTCCGGAATCTACCAAAAAGAGCTTGTTAAACGAACTCGCTCCCGAAGAAGACCCCTTAGCCGAAATCAAAGAGGCAGCAGTAACAGAGACAGACCCCTTGAATGGGGCGTTGTTTAATGACACCGATAGATCGCCGTTGAAATCTGGTGTTGATGACGAGTCTTTGCGCGAAAAAGCAGGTATACCATCTTTATCAAAAGCTCATGGATCAAAGCCCAATAGGCTTTTCAATATCAAGAGAAAAACCGCTTTAAGAAAAAACACTAAAATGGCACAACCTACTGATCAAAATGTTTTTAYAGATCCTTTAGCAAAATTAGTGGAACAATCGGAATTTGTTGATGAGCCACTGGATGATGACRCTTCAACAAAACAGCAGAGTGAGGTAACCAAGAAYTATTCTGGAGACAAARGTCAAACAGTATCTGAGTCTCCACAAGCTTTGAACATGAATTTAGCAGGAAAATCCTTACCAAAAAGACCAAAAAAAGAAAATACAGGCGAAAATCAGGACGCAAATTTGATTTTTGAACCATTGTATGAAATTGAGGTTACTGATCCAACAAAGGTTGGTGATATAACGAGTTCACATGTGGAATATAAAGTTAGAACAAAGTTTTCTGACGGTGAGCATCATACTGTTGCTAGAAGATATAGAGACTTTAGATGGCTATACAGGCAACTTCAAAACAACCATTGGGGCTACATCATTCCATCCCCACCGGATAAGCAAATATTAAACATGTTTACCACTGATTTAGTTGAAACGAGAAGAAGCCAGATGAGTTTGATGCTGAACAAGATAGCTTCGATACCGGTTTTGAACACAGATCCTGATTTCGTTGCGTTTTTGAAATACGACGGTGCAAAACTTTCAACCTACTCAAAATCTAGAAACCAAGACACTTTGGCACGCTCTGTGAACGATGCAAATGACTTAGCAGAAGTACACATGAGTGAAATCACCTTGTTTGGACACGAACGCGGTATGGACTTTTACAGGTTAAGCGGTGGTGCTRACATTGAAAGCTTCTTGAAGAAAAAGTTGAAAGGGGGTGGGTTTTTGTCTTTTTACGCAGCACCAACTCCAAAATATTCCGAGCCAGATGCTTATTTTTCAAGTCAGCAAGAGTCTATAAGTTTGTTGAAAGAGCAGTTGAAGGACATTTTCAAAGCCTTAGAATTGGTTCAACAAGAAAAATTGGAACTTGCGTCTGTGACAAAGGAATTTGCTATATCCTTAAACTCTTTAATTGATCTAGACGTTTCTGCCAACTTGACAAAAGTGTACCGGGACTTTTCTCAAGTGCATACAAATTTGCAAGAATCTTTGAATAGAAGCTCGCAAATGGAAAACCTGGTATTAGGATCTACTGTGGAAGAGCATTTGAGAACTTTGAGTAGTTGTTTGGCTGTTTTCAATCAGAGACAAAATCTGGGAACTATCTTAGTGTTGCTTGAAGAAACAATCCAAAATATGAAGATTACTATAGCAAAGGCCAAAGGTGACAAGGTCGTCAAGCAAAAAGAAGAGTTGGAAGCYTTTGAACAGTATCATAGTATAGTTAAGCAGTCATGGAAAAAAATATCAGAAACAATCAAATYYCAAATGGCATTTTTTGACAAGCAAAGAATTGTGGAGTTCAGAAATAGCATTGAAATCTATTTAGAGTCAGCCATTGAGTCTCAAAAAGAGGCTATAGAGCTTTGGGAAACTTTTTACCAAACCGCTTTATAAGTAACAAAATTCGATTTATGTACGGTATTTTCAGCTATAAAAATCTGAGTATATGTCAAGTTGTCAATATACAGACGAATAAGATGGAGTGACACATTCACGGAGTCTCTTCTTGATCCGAACTTTCAGAGAATAAGTTTTCCAATTCACTTTCCTCTGGAAGGAATCCTCTCAACAAAACATCCTTGGTTTTGCTTTGGTGGTTGAAGTTGTTCCAATTTATAATAGTTCCGTCAAAAGCAAAACAGTATTCACCGTCCAAATTCGATTCAATGGCTTTCAAATTCGGTAGGTGTGGGTATCTTTGTGAAAAATGAGTAAACAAAACTTTTTTGGCTTTCATTTGGTTTGCAACAGAAATAACCTCGCTTATAGTGGAATGCCTTTTGTCGTAGGCATCTTGCTGCAAAATATCTTCAAACGTGGCCTCATGGATTAATAAATCAGATTTGTACCCAGTTTTAAGAGCAAACTGTTTGAGATTCGGTCTTGTATCCCCGGAGTACGCAACTTTGAAAACGTCCTCTGGAACGTTTGATTTTCTAAAGGTGATAGCACTGGAATAGGCCCAATCACAATGGATAGCTTTACACGTTTTAAACTCGGCTATTTTCAAACTTTCGCACAACTCATTTATGGTGTCCCAATCTCTGTAAGATGACTGATCGTCGAGTTTAATTTTCTTGGTCGCAGGTGCATCGTCCAAAGACTCAAACGAGTTGGGTAATGACTCTTTTCTAACAAAGCGCCAGTCGATCAAGTGCTCACAACTGATATATTTCATTTTATTCAAAATATCTTTGTTTTCAACACCAACCCATTCTCTGATAAACCTATTGTACTGCCAAGGCGYGACAAACCAGATGCGGGCTTCTGGGTCATCTTTGTTGTGTTTATACCACTCCTTTAGCAAGCTTATTATTCCTAAGTGATGATCCGCGTGTAAATGACTCAAATATATCATTTTTAGATCTTTAAACATTTTTTTCACATCATAGGAGTTGAAATGTCTATGAATGAAACCCAAGGTATTTTCACCGGCATCTAGCAAAACGTTTCTGTTTTCAATTTGTCCAGTTGTTTCGTCGACATATGGGACCTTAATCAATGTGGAAATAACGTTTCTGTACTTCCCAGGCAGAGCRCTACCGGTCCCAAAAGTAATGATTTCAACATCTTTTTCTTTGCCTTTTGTGTTGAAGTTGTTTTTCAAAATTTCCGAACCCAAAGCATCTTTGAAATTCTCTGGAGTCTTCCCCCTCAAGGCTGAAGGTAATAGTGGATATAACCCAGTGAACAATTTGTTTAGTCTTCTTGTTTCTCTGCTGGCTTTGCTAAAAGCAAATTTCGGTGTTTCTAAATCGCGAATATAAGGTTCAAGCAAGATGGTGTCCTTTTGCTGAAAGACATGGACGTTATCACTAGGTAGCAAAGTTTTTAGTGGTAGGGTTTCATTTTCTTGAACCAAAGTGCTATCTTCATCAAATTCCGGCAATTTTTTATYAAATGTTGTGTAAAAATCCTGAGAGTATACCCTGTTTTCAATTGGCAAATTGTACACTTCTTTGTTTATCAACTTTAGTTTGATAGTGGATAAAGCAGCTCCGATGTAAGTCAAGTCATTGGTGCAAATTTTTGAATGTGAAACGTAGTGATTGATATGCTCTCTGTTGAAGAGATTCATAAAATCACAAAGTTCTTGGTTGATGAGCACGCTCTCATCTAAAAAGTAGTACACAAACCCGATTTTATTAAGGTCGCTGTTTTTGAAAGCCTCAATCAATTTTGGAATGTAGTCGTTTGATGGAATATCCACAACAAGAACATCTAGGTAGGATCTRGTTGGGCCCATGACTTGTTCTGGTTTGACGATGGTGCCACTTTCAAGTGTGACTTCTTTGCCTCGAGCGATTTCTGCTCTGATTTTCCCGTTTGGAATGTTCAACTCTTTTGCCTTTGCAGCGTCAAACCTTCCCCTGATTTGGTCAAACTTAATTTCATAACACACAGTCTGTTTATGCAATGTTGCGGTTTGTGGTAGCTCAACGTTGAAATTTG
Source organism: Hanseniaspora osmophila (assembly GCA_001747045.1). Lineage (NCBI taxonomy): Eukaryota > Fungi > Ascomycota > Saccharomycetes > Saccharomycodales > Saccharomycodaceae > Hanseniaspora > Hanseniaspora osmophila. Next base: position 214,832 of record LPNM01000008.1, on the reverse strand, counting down.
TATCCATTGAAGGATCTTTCATCCCTTTAGCTTTATCGGTAACGGGAAACATTTTTGAGACTAGTCTTTTCAATCTAGAATTGTCTTGTTCGGTAATCTTGGAAGGGCTTATAGTTGAAGATGCAGAAGGGTTCTCCAAATCGTCCACAAGTTCGACAACAATTGGTGTAACAGTAAAATTTTCCTCTCTTTGGGGTTTGCACTCATCAAAAGTTTTGATGCTCATTCCAAATCTGAAAATGAAGTACCTCCATGAGCTGATTAAGTAGTTAACTATTTTGCTCGGATATATGATATTCAAGTCAGTTTTTCCCTGGTCAGCAGCTGTCAAGATGACCCCAGGCAGGCCACCAATACTTTCCCAGTTCATTTCTCCGGTCAAATAGAAACTTTGTAGCTGGTTCAACTTGTAATGGTTTTCTGCAAACACCCTTTGTAATCCTTCACCCATTTTCCCAAACACATACCGTTTACCAGCAGATGACCTAAYGGTCAAAGATGGGTATTGAAGGTCCAAGGTGGGATGTGATGTATGGATTAATTCAAACATGTAGCTGCTTGGTGTTGCTGTTGTTGTTTTTGTTTTGGAGCGGTTGAGTTTTTTGAGGTTGTTTTTTKCGGTCTTTTTAATAATCTCAAATGTTCTCTTGGCAGTTTTGGACGACCTTGGTGWTAGGTTTTTAGCAAGCACTTTTGATTGTTTGTAAAATTGGGTCTTGACAAGTYGATTTAACCTCGCGTTCCTGTCAAAGCGTTGTTGGAATAAAAAATGTYACTARTTTATCAAATTCAACTTCAATGAACTGAGCCAACAAATTTTGTATTGATTTTTGGTGTTCTTATTGMTGTACTAGTAAAATCTTGATCAGCGATGAGCTTGTAAAATAGGCGATCGGAAAGTTCTGTGAGTTTGATTTTATAGCAGGGTTTTCAACTATAGCGAGATTGGCAGAAAAATGGATATATATAAAAAAAA
>LPNM01000008.1:194967-205096 GCA_001747045.1 Hanseniaspora osmophila | reverse complement strand
AAAAAAAAAAAAAAAAACACTCAAAGAATGACTACGTGCCGAGGAACAAATGATTAAAAAGCTCAAGATTAACAACTAAAGCTACGAAAACCTAAAACATATGGATATTTGCAATACGTAGATAATTGACATACCGAACATCAATAAGCAAAGATAGGAGGCAAATTCAAGGGACGTGAACCAGTAGTATGCGATACAAGTTTATGGTAAGTGCCCCTCATGCACATCCATTGTGTGTAGTACGATAAGCTCAATGCTTACTTACTTGCTTCGTTGCTTACCCCAGACTCTTTTCATTCAAGACAAAAGTATATAGAATGAAAATACTCGATGGTTATAGTTGTTTTGTTTTGTTTTTAATTTTATGACACTCCTGTGTTAAATTCTCTCATCGATATAAAAACGATCGTTTTTTCCCCAAACTTTAAAAACTAAAGAGTTGAGGAGATAAAGTAAGGCATTCGCTAWGAGCAATACACCTTGTCATCAGCAATAGATTAAACTAAACGCAATCAATCATAAAGTAACACACCATACAATGACTTTTGACGACTCCTCTATTAACGAATATAACATTATTTTGTTCAACAATATCAACAGCTATGAGAAAATGGCTGCTGTGGACTATATGCACTACGATTTCGGACACGATTTCATGCTTCCATGGAAATTTTTGAAAAATTGGTCTGATAAAGTGCAGAATTACAGCTTGGATGATATCCAACTCGGTGACACAAACTCTATCATACTTAGATTACCGTCGTGCTCAAATGAAATCATTGACGACTATTATATATATCTGGAAAGACTACACCATGTGCTTTGGAGAAGATCCTATAAGGATCACATGCAGTACAAATTGAAGAAACAGGCACAGAATAAACGGGAAACAAAAAATGACAACCTGACACAAAACAAGTCAAAGCGCAATGAAACTATGTCTGTGAAGCAAGGTCAAAAGATGTTGCCAACCAAAACAAATAAACAAGTTGCAGATTCAACAGTTGAAAATGACGTTAACCATATAGAGTATGCAAACAAAGACATTAATGCTCTTGTAGCAAATCCATTAGATTTGGACTGGGACAAAGAGTGCGATGTAACAACATTGTATGGGCCATATCTGACAGCGGAGGTTCCTTTTGAAGAATTGAAAGCTGATTTGGTAAAAGAATATGGTTCAAGCAGTGAAACCGAAGATATAACAGTYCAAGGCGGCTTTGAAAATGGTGCTGATRGTAGGAGAGATCGCAGTAGTAGTGGCAGTAGTAGTGGCAGTAGCAGTAGCAGTAGCAGTAGCAGCAACAGTAGCAGTAGCAGTAGTCTRGAAAGTAACCTTGAAGTAGATGTGTCGTCGACATCTTCAACAGAAACCTCAACCAAGTCCATTTTGAAGCACGAAAACCACGTTCATGGTGATTGGCACAAACACAACGAACACGATTCTTGTGTGAAATTCAATGACAACGTGTCCGAGCGGTTATATAGCACCCTGTACAACTTCAAAGACTACGACGTGGAGATTAACGATTTGTACACGTACACAACAACAAAMGACAGCGTGTCGACTCTCTACTACTATTACTGAAAGAAACACATYTTTTTCTTAAAGAAAAACTTTCATAAATTAGCAAAAATTCGCATTTATAAACATAGAGATACATACTTACTTAAAGCCCTATAGTTTTTCGCTCATTAAAACACCGTCTTGCCATAAAGCACCTTTCCCTAAAACTCCATGTGAAAGAATTCATGGTCCAGGGCCTCTTTAGCCGTAAGTCTTTCTTGGTGATCATATCTGACCAACTTATCTACCAAGTCTACCAACTCRGGAATACACCGACGTCTGTTTCTGTCCGTGATCAATTTTTCCCATGGTTTCCGTTCGTAATTCTTCAAAATCTTGTCGTATTCACTCGGTAAAGGTAGTTTGTAGTGCTGTAGATATTGTAGTAATTCTTTTGTTCCTAGAATTTGTGTRATCTTGATTAACTGATCAGGGTTAGAGTCCCCTTTGAAAAGCGGGTCCTTGTTGAATATAATCCCACCAATCATGCACCCAACACTCCAAAGATCCAAGGAGTAGTCGTATTGTTTCAAGTTCACCAATAGCTCAGGACCCTTGTGGTACCTTGAAGCCACTCTAATATTGTAGTCAACCCCCGGGTGGTAAAACTCTGCCAACCCCCAATCAATCAACCTCAATTCTCTCTTGATAGGATCGATCATCACGTTTTGCGGTTTCACATCTCTGTGCATAATCCCCATGGAATGACAGTAGTCCAACGCATACAACAACTGTCTGAAATAATGCTGTATATCCATTAAACTGAAACTTCCATAAAGCGGTTTGTAATCCACATTCCCGACATTTTCAAAAATCAATGCAGGAACTTTGCATTCTTGATCCTGCACGATATCGTATAATGTAATGACATTGGTTCCACCAACCAAATGGGTCAAAATCTTCAACTCTCTGTAGATTTTTTTCATTTTCACTGGTTTCAAAACTTTGATGACACACAACTTTTTGAACTCATCGGCAAAACATCCTCTAAACACTTCACTGTACTTCCCTCTCCCGATCTTACAAAGAATTTCGTATCTGGTGATGTCACCAAACTTCAACTGCGTGCACTGCTCGTAGTCCCAGTACTCTCTCGGTTTGTCAGTACAAGCGTGTGTGTAAACTCTCGCCACGGAATAGACATGGGCCGCTGGTTTGTTTAAGATGGTTGGCTGTAGTTCCGCAGACATTTTTGTTATACCCCTTTAATCTTGATGTTTTGTAGACGACGTCGATTACTGGAAAACTGGTTTGCTTCTTGTCTTCTCTCTTTGTTTGCTAAAAAAAGTTTCACGCTACAGATGAATCTTTGTAAATCGCTGGAAATTAAAAAAAAACAAACCGTGAAAGATAACGGATAAGCTTGACCAAAGTTGGTGTTACGTAGCCCTGTGATGCGATTTCCTTGTGCAGTGCAGTTAGCGATTATGCCGTTTTTTTTTCTTGTCTTTATCTTCGAAGGTGCAATCGACTACTTCTAACTTATATATGGATACACAAAGGCCAAKTYTCGCTTCGATYAATGTTCCTTTGGAAACACTATCAACGAGTGGAAAAAATACGCCTCTTACAGTACGGGATAATCACAAACAAATTTTACAGAATAAAAAATATCAAGAAATTCCGGAAAAAAAAAATAAAACTAAAAAAAAAAAAAAATAAAAAAAAAAAAAAAGAAAAAAAGTCAAGCAAGGAATAATCGGGAAAGCCAAAGTGACTCATAATTTGGCTCATATTGTACTACAAATGTTTTGGGTCAATATTTAGAATCAGAATTTGGGTTTCCCRGTTGGTTCCTTACTTTGAATCTGAAAAGAAAGGAAATTTAAGACGTTTTGGTAACGAGRATCAAAAGAGGGAAAGCGAGAACAAACGGTCGTCCTCAGAACAAAGAGATTGAAACAAGATTATGCACACACGCTTGCACTCTAGACTTATTCTACATGGCATCGCTCCAGCACAACAGAACTATTACGCTTAAATACAGCTCTTCGATCTACCTGCGGGATATCCAACTATGGTCTGAGTCGGCAAGTAGCACATCGAAACCTCAAACGGCAGATTCCAGTATCAATTACAGTTTTGTAGAGTACATAGACTTGAAAAAATTGCCTCTGTTTGCTTCTCTCAGTACAAGTGTCCGCACCACAAGCCGCAAACCCCCCGTGAGCACCATTATTACTTCATCGAAACAGACTGCTTATTTTTTTATTGACAAACTGATTACTTTGCAACGATGCATGCTGATTCGTCAAAAAACCGTCCAAAACTCATACCTCCTTTTATTTGCTTCTCAAGATATCTCCTCGTTGCAAGATGACCGGAAAGATTCTCAACCTAGTTCAGCAGGCATCGATAACGATATCAGCTCTTTCGGCCTGTATGCTGTGCAACTAGATCTTGAAAAGCTGTWTAAAGTCATTAAATCATCAAAATCAACAAAAGATCATGCAGCCAAACAAAGTAATGCGAGATTTGATTCGATGATTTCCGAGTGTATTGCGAGCGGACTGAGGCTGCGCGGTTTGGATCATGTGAAAAATTCGGGTCCCGGGGTGACAACTTTTTCAACAACCGTGCCTGGCAAAAATAACAGTCTTTACAGCGCAGAARGTGGCGGTGGCTACAACAAAAGCAGCGCCATTTCACATTTTCCATCGTCTTCGCAAAGTTCAACAAATCGTGTCTTGTCACAAAGTTTTACTGATAACTCTGCTGATACCAAACTGGTTTATAAAAGTAACACGGACGCAGAATACATCAAAAATTTGAAAGAAATCACTTTTAAAGCCACCAAATTTGCATTGAGCAATACAAAATTGAACGATCCGTTCCAAGAATGCCAAGAAACAGTGGAGACTCTACTGAAACTGTTCACCAAAACGTGAACACGGCCTCGAACAACGAAACARTAATGGATATAAACGATGAAAACATGGAGCCGGAAACGCTTCATGAAACTGTTTGTAGTAACGTTGAAGAAAAGACATCTGGTTCAGCACATCTTTACGTGTTACTGCATGGGATGTGGGGCTCAGACAAGCACATGTTTACTATAAGAGATCAGCTTTTGCTTCAGGATCCAGAGTGCACTGTTTTTATTCCATGCAAAAACGGGTTTTTCAAAACGTTTGATGGAATTGAATTGATTGGGGACAGAGTTATAGATGAGATTAAATTGTTTTTGCTAGAAAATAGCGCCACTAAAAAGGAAAAAACCAAGAAAGAAGGTACTTCCGATGGATTTCAAAATAGCAGCAATAGCAGCAATAGCAGCARTRGCAGCAGTGGCAGCAGTRGCAGCGAAAACGCAACAACTTTTACACACATCAGTTTYATCTCCTATTCTATGGGAGGTGTTGTCGCAAGATATTGTCTCGGCCACATGCACGATTTTCTTTCAAAGGAGCTGAACTTGCAGCTTCAAGTGTTTGCAACTTTTGCGACCCCACATATGGGAATAAACTTCTATAAGCCATATTTCCCATACACGTTTTTGACATATTTGGGATCAACGTTATTAGGAAGAAGTGGTAGACAGTTGTTTTTGAACGATAACAAAAGCAAATCAGATGAAAACAGGTTACTGCTGAAAATTGCCAGGGGCAAGTATCTGCATGCGTTGTCGAAATTCAAGTATAAAGTGACGTTTGCTAATAGCATACATGACAGAACAGTGGCATTTTACACTGCATTTATCACAGACAAGAATTTTGTGTGTGATGAACACACTTTTGAAACGGAGTTTACAAATATTGAGAATTTCCCTGCCTCTTCCATTTTAGACGTTACGAAAGCACCAGTTTACATTTCAAATGACTCTCTTGCTGAATCTCCAACAGTATTTTTCTTTTCAAAAGTTGTTCAAGTTTTGACAAAGATCGGGAAAACTTTGCTCTTTACTTTGCTTTTCCTGTTTTTTTTTCCTATCATGCTACTTATTAATGTAACCGGCACGATATACAGCTACTCGAGAATTYGGAAGGTTCTGAAAACCTTAAACAGTGAGGATCCCGAGGCACAATCTCTTCAAGAAGAATTCCAAGATTTAGAGAGTGATTGGGAAGTTTACGGAAGCGATGGATACTCACAAGACGGAAACGACTCGGTTTCTAAGCAGTTCGACCATAACATGGAAGCATTTATCTCCAAGTATTCACAAAACGAAAAGAATTACGCACATGACATTCAAAAATTATCTTTTGATCACGCAAGAAAGGTCATCTATCACAACTTGAACTCTTTAAAATGGATTAGAGTGCCACTTTCTTTGAAAGCATTTAATGCCCATAGAGCGATTGTTGCTAGAAGTGGGATGAAAAAGCTGGCAAAACAAGATGCAGACACGCTTATATTTAACATGAAATTAATTGCCTATTTGTCAGAGAGACCATCATAAATGCTGATTTATTTTGAAAAACGGTTCTTTTTGTTTYTGTTTTTGTTTTTGTTTTTGTTTTTGTTTTAGGCATATTTACATGTATATAGAATGCAATTGACACTAACTCTTTATGATGTAAAAATAGTCTCTCCGTATTCACCATTTTTCCTCGGGATTGGCCTTGAAATTTTCATAGTCTTCTAATCTGTACAAAGAAATTTCCGTTTCATTAGCAATGTCGTAATGGCTTAGCTTTTTGTTTTCGTCTGTTATGTCCAAAACCCAAGACGGGTCATCATCGTGGTCAAAATTTATAACCAAGTTGACCGTTTTGGATTTGTGTGCGTGTGTATAGACTTTCATGTGATCGTATTGCACGTTTCTAAACGGTCTAAACGCCCCGTTGGTACTGATATGATTTACGACTTCCTCATACAAATCTTTGGCTGATTTTGAAGTAATATCGTAGTTGGTTAGCACAATCGGTTTCACGTTCCGGTAAGGAAAGGACTTGATGACTCTCACCGTTAATGTGCACATAGACAACGGCTTCATAGAGGTTGTCAGTGGTTCTTCTTGGTCATAATCTTGAACGTTCATTTTCACTTTATGGTCGGGTTTAGTTTTGAGTTGTGAACGTGGATGTGGTGAGGTCTTGTGCTTACTGGGTTCTTAAGCTACAGTGGCCTGGCAGGGAGGGGGCATACCTGAATTGAAACCTTCTCATCGAAAGTGGCCTATTACGCTACTTTTTATTTTTTTTTGTTACCCGACAGACGGACTTTGTATATTTTAGTCACATGGTGGCCCTCCCCCATCTTTTTTGTGTGTGATTTTGAGGCATTGATAATGYTTTCAAAAGAGTATATTGCGTCAGAAAACAAAAACTATTGTATCAAAAGGTTTTGAATAGCTTCACGTAGCTCTTTGTGTCGAACTCACCAAGCTCAAGGCGTTTTAAGAACGGAACTCATGGTGCTCTTCATAAATCTCAATATTGTTTTACACCGACACCTTCCTATTTCGGAAGCATGTATAAACATTTGTTTTTTTTTCCACGCTTCGGGTTTTTGTCTCCAAGACAACCAAGAAAACAACAAAAAAAATGAAAACCGTTTACCAAAACACAAAAGCACTTTACAAAGTAAACAATTGATGATACAAATTTTACAACAAGATCACTAACCAATTAGGAAACTGAGTTACGAACACCAACAGCCATTAGAAGAAAAAATCAAGCCAAAGATTTAGAAAGCGACTGCTATCAGAAAAACATCAAGTGTACAAGGGCAGTCATGGCAACCCCAACAAAACTACGTTTTGACAATTCGCAGCAAAGCGAGTTGACTTTATCACCTAGCATAGAAAAAGATGTGTGGAGGTTGACTCCTGTCAAGTATAGTCGAGGCAACTTGAAACAATCCCCTTTCCAAACAAGCTCTGTGAATAGCTCTATAAGCRCTTCGTCAGCTAACCAATTTGAGGAAACGAACCTGCAAACCACAAATACCGGTCATTTTAATAGTCATGGAAACAGCTCTAATATATCGAACGGTAGCAACCAACACAAACATACAGACAGCATTTTATCGTTTGATAACTCAGTGGAAAACCAGCCGTTTCCGTTACCGGAAGCACAAAAAAGTTTTTTGCAAGAGCCAGTTACCAACACAAAATATAGCAAAACATCCTTGAGATTTACAAAAGAGCTGGAGAATCTCATGCAAGATTTGAACACCATATACAACGACATTGGGTACTCTTCAAAGGAGATTGTGCAAAAAGAAACGGTTGTGTTTAGTCAATTGTCCGACACGATCCGCTCATTTTCCACAACAGCACAATCAGAAAAGTCTGTCATTGCACATGATAATGACAGGATTTTGAAAATGCTTCGACTAGTTTTGAAACGATTGGGAGACCCTCGAGGCACATCCACTATTCAAGACCTATATTCCAGAAACATGATTGTATTATCGAATCAAGACCTCTCCCCAAGTAAAAGAGAAATGTCTTTGTTGAACAAACGAAAAGTTCTGCTTCAAGGATCACAATACATTTTTAAGAAATTTCAAAGAGTTATGGGGAAATATCTGGAACTCTGCGAAAAACACAGCAGCATCTGCGAGTTACTAGATATCAAGCAGGACAAACCCGAGAAGATACCGCTATATGTGATGAACGCCATAGACTGTGAAAAACTGAAAACTGTGCTTGACGATCAAGATCAGCTGTTTCAGTTTTTTCTTCAAAATTTTGACGCATTTGAGAGTCTACCAAACGAGCTCCTCAATAAAACAGATTTTACCGAAAAAGGTTTTCACAACTTGAAAAATAAAATATCAAATTTGAATACGCAATACACTGAAAAACTTGCCCAATTGAAAGAGATACTAGAGCATTTGAAATACTTGATAGAATATCTCTGCCTTGAAGTGCCCTCGGACTTGTATAATCTCATTGATGACAAAGAACTGTTCAAAAACGAAGAAACAATCATGAAGTATTTGCAAGATTTTCCGGAAAGTACCAAAACTGTTATCCCTTCAACCATGATACCTTTACTTCTCCGTATCATGGAAGCATTAGACATTTTGAAAACAACTAGGGAAGAAGACAAAAATAAAATGCATGAGCAGTGTGTTCAGCTTTGGAGTAAGTTGAAAGTGGATCAAGAAGAAATATCAAACTTTATGAACTATCAATTAGCCAAATATGGGTCTTCTCTTCCTGCAGAAATGATTCACAATTATAAAATGGAAATTGAAAAATTAATAGAGCTAAGAAAACAGAGTATTTCGCAGCTAATTCAAGAAAATTGGTCAAAAATCAACGAGTTATGGGACAAGATGGGCTATCCGGCCATTGACAGAGAAGATTTTACCAACTACTACGAGCTGAACGACGGAAGAAATATTTCCGGGGATCCTGATCAAAACAGTGAGCTTGATGAGATCCTCTTGAGTAGATGTGAAAAAGAGGTTTCGATTTTGGAAGAACGCTACAAACTGTATGAGCCTTTGCTGAAACTTCTTGAGGTGTTCGAAAGATATATGCAGGATAAAGCAGAATTGGAAAGATCCAGTAAAGACTCTTCGCGGCTTTTGAGTAGAAACTCACACAAGATATTGTTGAACGAGGAAAGATTGAGAAAGAAAATATCTAAAAATTTTCCAACAATTGTCAAAAGCTTGTTAATCAAACTAACAGGGTTTGAAGATCAATTCAATAGGCCTTTTTACGATGCAAGTGGGAATCCGTATAAAAACAGGGTTTTGGAAGCTGAACAAGATTTAAGGCCAAAGCATATCAGGTCTAGAATCGATAACGGTGCACCTTCCTCCACCGTTACGAAGAGATCGCCATTGAAAAACCCTAATAGGGTTGAAAAACCACAAGTCTCTAAAAAAATCTTGGCCAATTCGAAACCAGTTGCAAAAAAAACCGCTGACAAGTTTGTTCAAAATAACTTGATTGCGAAAAGAAATGTGAGTGCTTCTTCTTCAAACTCCTCTGGGTCATCTTCAACCACTTCAACAACAGCGTCTTATCGATCTGTAATGAGTTCTACTAGGCCAATAGGAAGTCCCGTTGAATCCGTTCATAATAGCTTGAGTCCAATTGCTCTGAGCAAACTCAACTCGCCAAACCAACAAAGCAGCCAACTGAGGGCTCCTCAGAGATATGACCACTTGACTCATAGATTGGGAAGCGCGAGCAAAAATCAAAATTTGGGTTTTGAGAAGGAGAACRGTCCTTACGTTGAGCAACAGCATCAGCATGTATACAGCAAAGTTGGTTCTCCAACTAAAGTGGTTTCTGTTCAGCAAAGAAATATAGTATCCATGAGTCCATCTGTGGAAAGAAATCTTGCGACTAAGTTTAATTCAGAGCATAGCGTGAAAGAAAATTTTACAAAATACAGAGAAAACATGGCTGAAAGCGATGAAAAAGCTTCCAACGAAAACATCGATGAGAGCAAACTGGAGGGAGACAACGAAGATGAAATGAATGATTCGAATTTTAGTATATGGAAACACGAACAGTTGGCAAAGATCAACAAATGTGAAACAACAAGTCCTGAGAATGGTGGTTACGTAGGCTAGTTATGTAGCAAAAATAAGGTTGTATAACTGATTGTAATATTTAATAGGTGAATAACACACGAGTAAATTTAAAAA
>LPNM01000008.1:179552-190744 GCA_001747045.1 Hanseniaspora osmophila | reverse complement strand
CCCAAAATTCAAAGAAAAATTCAAAGAAAAAAAAAAAAAGTGACTGTGTCGAGTGAGAGTAATCGGAGACAGAGAGACAGAGAGAGAGAGAGAGAAAGAAAGAAAGAAAGAAGGAAAGAAAGAAAGAAAGAAAAAAATAAGTGATCTGGAAAAGCACAAGAAGAAGGAAAAAAGACAGAAGAATAAGAACAAAATAATTGTATTAGTAAAGAAAAGATAATTCAACAACCTATATCAAAGGTAATATTCATTAACAAAAAGAAAAAGAAAAAGAAAAAAAAGAAGGTACTCAACACAAACACCATATTAAAGAGTTCTCAAAGAGTTCCATCGCGCTAGCTAGACAGGAAAGGAAAAATAACTCAGGGAAAACTATAATAAGATACATAAGAAAAATTAGATAAAATCAATGACCACACCAATAAACACACCGTTGGGAACAAAAGCTGTTGATCTCAGTACTGACAAGAGAGAGGGACACRGTGACAGTGTTGGTATGAATGAGAACAGAGAAAACAGAGAAAAAGATTATAGAGAAGGTAGCAAAGAGCAGTCTGAAGATATTGTGTCGCCACGGTTTGTGACCAGCATGTCTAAAGCTGAACATCTGCATGGTATTGTTAACAGAGCTACTGGTGCTAGTGCTTTTGGTGCTAATGCTTCTGGTGCTAATGCTTCTGGTGCTAATGCTTCTGGTGCTAATGCTTCTGGTGCTAATGCTTCTGGTGCTAATGCTTCTGGTGCTAATGCTTCTGGTGCCAGTGGGTCCAACACCAGTGGATCCAACAGGCAGTTGCGTGTGACCACTACTGCAACCTCTCCAACGTTATCGGAGCATCAAAGGGAAGGCACGAGAGAAGGTGCAAGAGAAGGACAGCACGGTCTTGCTACTCCTGTGAGCATATTGGGGAACGCCCACGGGAGTGCTTCTGGGTTTGTGCAACCGTACACCAAGAGTATCATGAATGTGAGTGGGTCTTCAGGAGCTGTGGTGAGCAACACACCGGAAAGCGGGTTGAAAAGAGTGCCAACGGTGACTTTTAATGATTTGAAAAAACAGTCTCCGCTTGTTGGACATCAAGGAATATCTCCATTGCCGGGGCAACAACAAAAAGACAGTGTACGAAACATTTCTGAAAGTACAAGAGTCCAAGCAATTGATAATGCGATGAACATGGCTAGTGGGAACAACTCTACAAACAACTCTACAAACAACTCATTGAATAACTCTTTGGGTGGTTCGCAAATCAGTACTCCTGTCAGTGCACATCCCTTGTCGTTTAGTGTAACAAGTACACCAAAAGACCTTGCAAACACAGCGGGTGGTAGAACAAACAACATCACTAATACGTCAAGCGAAGCAGTTGGATACCCTGCTAATACAAATGGAAATATCAATAATAATAATAATAACAATAATAATAATAATAATAATAAGAATAATAATGGCATTGGTGGTAAGGGTAATTTTTTTCAAGAACACTCTTTGATGAAAAGCAATGACGTTATTCCTGAAGAATCTATTTCCGGCACGAGAAATAGTAGTAATGGCAGCAGTGGAAGTAGCAGCTATAGCAAAAACAGCAGAAATAGCTCTATTGTGTCGTTGTCGAAACAATACCATGATAATACCAATCTACCGGTACGATCCTCTAGTAGCAGTCCTATTTTCATGACACAAAGAAAGTCTGTGCATAGTCCGATTTTATCTACCAATATGGCAAACGGCAACCAAAACAATACTAACATAGTCTCTTCTCAAAATTTGAAAAGTGGCGCGTCAAATGAGGATCTTTTGAAAAAAAGGGTCGGCACCAGTCCTGTTGAGATTTCCAACATCATAGACAACAACATGAACACCCCATTGAATGCGCAGGGAAACCACTCGCAGCCAGATCTTAACGTGTATGGAAAGGACACAAACAAAAACATACATCCAAGATTGCAATTAGACGATGGCAAATTCCATGTCTTGTTGGGTGCGTGTGGGAGTATGAGTGTTTTGAAGTTGAAAACGATGATCAAAAAATTGGAAGATATCTACGGATCAGACAAAATTGACATTCAAGTGATTTTGACCAAGTCTGCAGAGATGTTTTTGAACAACACGCCTTCAGCCAATGCTCCTCCATGTAATGTTTCACAAATAGTCAATTCCGGTCCATCTAGTGCTCAAAATCCTGGTTCCACAAATGTAAACCCAAACACAACAACTACCGCTTCAGATCCTAACGTGCAATCCCCAATCATTACATATGATATTCCGCAGCACATTCAAGTTTGGAAAGACGAAGATGAATGGATTGTTTGGAAACAGAGAACAGATCCCGTGTTGCACATTGAGCTTAGACGGTGGGCAGATATCTTGGTGGTGGCCCCAATGACGGCAAACACGTTGAGCAAGATTGCTTTAGGGTTGTGTGACAATTTGTTGACCAATGTGATTCGGGCATGGAATCCTGTGTCTCCTATACTTTTGGCCCCATCAATGGTTTCCAACTCGTATAATAGCAATGTCACAAAGAGACAATTGAAATTCATCAAAGAGGAGATGCCCTGGATCAAGGTTTTCAAACCGGCAGAAAAAATCATGGGTATTCACGGAGATATTGGTCTAGGTGGGATGATGGACCCTAATGAAATTGTAAACAAGATTGTGATGGAACTCGGCATTAAAGACGATGACGATGACGAAGAGGATGAGGATGAAGAAGAGGATGATGAAGAAGAGGATGATGAAGAAGAGGATGATGAAGAGGAAGAGGACGACGACGACGACGACGACGACGAGGATGACGACGAGGATGATGATTATGATGACGACGAGGCGGGTGCTGCACTTCACAAAAACGACGTTAAAGGTCAACCGGATGCTGAACAAATTGCTCAGTTAGACCAACAAGAGTGATATCTTCAATATTTTATAGATTATTTATTCTCATATATTTATAATTCACATGTAATAACCACGTACTAAGGAAGCTGTGTCAGTTAAAAGCTTTTTTGTTTAATAATTTTTGTTTACTTTTCAATTTGCTTATTTGTATGTTGGATCAACAAGATCAACTACACAKAGTATGTACCATTTTAAACAAAAAATAAACAATGTTTACACAAATAGATATCAGTTCAGTTTACACTACCGGTGTAATACTCTTTTTAAACAAATAACAAATCTTTTATCAAGTTTCTTGCACTAATATCATACATTATGTTTTAATCAATTAAGGCGACMTTCTTTTCAATMCCGAGGTCTGGTTCCATTTCATTTCCTTTTCGGACTGACTCGTTTAAGACGTTTGTCCGATACTTTTCTTTTTTCTTGATATCCCGTGCATCTTGCTGAAACACAAAAAAAAAGAAAACAGAAAAACCGATCTGATGAATATTTTAGTAATGGCGTATATAACGTATTAGTAATCGTGCGCATCGCCAATACCGGAAACGTCTTTTGATGAGGTATTCATTTAAATAATTGAATATATAATGAGTCTTTGAAAGTTAACCAAGAAGAAGAAGAAAACAAAAAAAGAAGAAAACTTGGAAAAATTACCAATAACCACCCCGCCCTCTTTGCTAGCATGAACGTTTTGATATTAATCCATCCAGCAGTTACCACCAAGCCTGAATTACTAGAGTCGTTAAAATACTCGTACACCAACTCTTCTACACAGGACAACACTTTGGACCAGCATTTGATTAACAAATTGAATGACGACAGTGTTTTGCTTCGTGCGGACCACTACGACGTGGTGCATTATTTAACCACTGAACTTCCAGAAGAAATTGAATTTCCTACAGACAATTTATTACCAAAAATCCACAAATGCTTGAAAAACAACAACAAAAGTAGATTTGTTGGGTTGAGCAACAAATTCAAGTTGTACGCTTTAATTCACGGGTTTGATATAGTAGAAGGTAAACAAGACACCAATTCTGATTTACCATCATTCCCATCCGACGCGTCTTATTACTGGGTCAAAAAACAAGTGCTTGCTGACTCAACAAACGGCATTTCACAAACAACAAAAACAAACAAAACAACAACAACTTTACTGAACCGGAAAAGCGGTAGTTTGCTGTCACCTCTCGGGAGTAGTAATGGTACGAAAAAGGGTCTACCCCAATTCACAAAAAAATCTGCATTACCAATATTTAAAAAAAAGGACATTGCTCCTCAACAGAAAGTTGTTTTAAACACGGAAACTGATGACTTGGACGACGATTTGGAAGAAGACGACTTGGAAGACAACGATGACGAAGCTGTGGACGAATCCAAACTGGCTTTTTTCACCAAACTTTCCGTTAATGACCAGACCATCAATGAGGACGACTTGATACCACAAGGTGAAAAATCAATGGACAATAATGGAACCAATACTGCAGGAAGTAATGGTAAGTGTGAGATGCTAATTTCCAAAATCGATTGTGAAGATGGGAAGGGCAAGCAGAAAAGAAGGAAAAAAGCATGTAAAGATTGTACTTGTGGATTGAAAGAACAAGAAGATGCGGAATTGGACCAGGTACAAGAACAACAAAACAGAGTACTTTTCAAATTGGACAAAAAAGATTTGACGGAAATAGATTTCACAATAAAGGGTAAGAAGGTTGGTGGATGTGGGTCTTGTGCATTGGGAGACGCATTCAGATGCTCTGGATGTCCATACCTTGGTTTGCCCGCTTTCAAACCAGGCCAACAGATCAACTTGAACAGCATTGCTGACGACTTGTGATTCGGATGACATGCATGAAACGAGCAATAGCCAGTGCTAGAGGATAAGTTGGCAACGACTTTTTTTCTTTTGTCATACCCATATAGTTACTCTAATTGTTACTCATCAAGACCTTTTGTCCTGTGCCAACCACATGACTTTTTACAAATATATCAATTTTCCAAAAAAAAAAAACTTGGATTACACGCATTTTAAGATGTATTAAGAAACTAAAAAGATGGATTAACAAAAAAATACAAAGCAAAGTCAGAATCTTTATGTGCCGTACTGGCTTGTTTATCAATCTCTCCTCTAGTAAATCAGACGAATTTTTTATAAAAAAAATATTAATATAAACATATTACATTATTTAAAAAAAAACACATCATCAAGGTTATTTCTTACTTGATATTCTGTACATTCGTATATTTTGTATTTATACGTTCTATACCCACTTTTTTTGTTCTCATTTATTATAATACTTTTGAAAAGTAAAGCGAATACATAAATATTAGTGAACTCAAGAGAACTCAAGAGAACTCAAGAGAACTCAAGAGAACTCAAGAGAACTCCTTAAATAAACACTAATCATTTTCAGTTAGTGATTGTTTGCTAGTGTGGTGTGAATGGCATGTATTATTCACTCAACTGAACCAGAGTAAATAATTTATTCGATAAGCTCTCGACAAGTATCCCAAATCAACCCGGTTAACTCATGACTCTTAAATCAAGCTCAAGTTAAGTCATATCACGTGAGTGCGCCACTGATTATGATAGCAAGAAAATTGACGTTTTTTGTGACGGTCAAAGTGTGTTCCTTTTTTTTTTAATTTTTTAATTTTTTAATTTTTTTATTTTTTTATTTTTTTTCCTGTAATCACTAAATCACACACTATAGGTGTTAAGATAAATYCAAAGTTCGAATACTCAAGTAGATAATGTGATGTATTTGTATGTCATCAATATATTATACCTTTGCGATTAATCACGTACTCAATATCTTTTTGAGTCATAAATTATCAAGTTCATCCTGGAATAGATTTTTATAAATTTTGATAATATTCCTCCTTGGTGTTAAGTTTATAATCAGTTTAGTATAATGTTAATAAGCTTCTTATCTATCTGTCTATCTGTCTATCTGTCTATCTGCCTTAAAAGGGGGTGTACTCAATATAGAATTATATATTTGTCATCTTTTTTTAAATTAGTTTTTTCGACCTATATGTATATAAATGGTTCGATATATATATCTTGGTTGATTCGGTGTTTTGTGAATTTTTCCTTCCAAAGTATTTTAATAGTTTCCAAGGGTGTTAGATAAGATAWRATATTATCCGAGAGTATTACGCCAAAAGAAGAACTATAGTAATACGTCAAAAAAAAAGAATTAAAGTAATACGCAAAAAAGAAGAACCAAAGTAATAAGAAATGTCTGAATTTGAAAAAAAAACAAACACAAACACCGCATCTCCTACAACCACCACCACCGCCGCCCACACTATGACTGCAACGACGACCACGACGACGACCAACAACAACAACAACAACAACAACAACAACAACAACAACAACAACACCTCCACCTCGACCCCAACWAGTTCTAGTACTGACGCCACCGGGTTGTCGTCTCCTGTTCCAAGAGAGACCAACTCTATTTTGCAAAAAGACTGCAGTTCACACAGTAGTGCTGACAGTTTGCTCGGCTCGAATTTCGATGTGGCAAGTGGCAACGTGTCGCCTGTGCACTCCCTTTTGATYCCGAAAAGATCAGGTTCTGTTTCTCCAACATCTTTGAGAAAACCGATCAAAGTGACTAAAAATAGCTCAACTAACAGCAATCTTATTGTTTCACCTACTGCTGTTGCTACTACTACTACAGCAATGAATATAACTGTTGCTCACACAACAAGYGGCAAAGACGGGAAAAAACAAAAAAAGAAGAAAAACAGATGTGCATTGGACAACTGTAACAATGTTGCAAACAAGTTGGTTGGTCACTGCCAGTTTTGCGACTACTCTTTTTGTAGTTCGCACAGACTTTTGGAAAACCATAAATGTGCAGAGTTGCAAACTTGTAAGCAGCAACTACACAAGAGAAACGCAGACAAATTGAACAGAGAACAGACGATCGTGTCTAAAATCTAAACAGGTTAGAAAGAGTTTTCTCTGACAAACTCTGCTTGGCCGTTGATGGACAGCTATGTGTATGTTTTGAATACGGGGACTACATATTTCAGATAATTGACACACCGTACTGAAAAAAGGCAATCAATGGTATAGACCCATGCAGTGGAAAGAAGCTAGCTTTAAAAAAAAGAAAAAAACACACACACACACACACACACACACACACACACGGAAATTAATACACCTAGGAATAAAAAACAAAAAAAACATATGAGATAGGTGAACTCATCATTAGGAATACAAAAGGCAAAAAAAAAAAAGAAAACAAGCATGCAGTCACCTTTCATTGGTATTAGAATTATTGAAGGTTTAGATACCCGAGAGATGCCCCTTCAGCAGCAACACACATACACACACTCTTTCATTATTGACAGTAAATATTTTTCGTAATATATAATCACACCATTATCAATCCTCCAAACCTTTCATCACCGCTTCGTACAGGTCCTTGACAATATGGGTGGGTTTGCACAGCAGCGGGTCACCTTTAGAGTAGACACCGGTGTTCACCAGGCACGTGTTCCACCCGTACTCGTGTGCGCCAATGATATCGCTTGCAGGGTTGTCCCCGACCATGTAAATATTGGATTTCGTTTTGTTTTTTAGTGGTAGAATTTTGGTTGCGTAGTCGTAGGCAATGGGCATTGGTTTACCAAAGATCTTGTCTTGCAAAATAGCGCCGTTGTTGTCTATCTTATAAGTTTGTTTTATAATTTCTCTAAACATCCCCAGCCCATACCTTTTCAAACTGTACGCGTTGCTCCAATACAGGTCTTTTTGAGCCCAGAATATAGGAACGCTTGGCTTATCAGACATTTGCAAAGAACTACGCTTGGTGTTAAGCATCCCGTTGTCGCTGTTCAAAAGGTCATTGATCACTTGCACGTCTGCACCCCAGTCCTTTGGATCAGTGAAAACAAAAATCGCGTCAAACGGAGTTTGGTCAAGGTCTTGGGTTCTCAATTGCTTAACATACTGTTCTGGGAAATTTGCCAGCCCAGGCAAAGCAGAAAAAGGAGTAATGGAACTGTTGTACTGCACAATGTCCTTAACGTTGTACACGTTTTCAAAGCCGTATTCTTGGGCAACCTGCTTGGTCGAATCGCTAGGTCCAACAACCAATACTTTTTTGTACTGGTGAACRTATTCTTTGAAAGGTGTGTGACTYAAAACAATCTTGTTTTCAAAAGCATTGGGATTCTTTGGCTTAAAACCAATAACATCGTACACGGCCTTTAAACGATCAAGTTCACGATACCCTCCTCCATTGGTCAATAAGCAAAAGGGAACTTCSTTCTTTTCCAAAAACTGCAAAGTTTCCAATGCACGAGGAATAGGGGTSGCCCCACGAACAATAACACCATCAATATCAAACACAAACGCTTTGTTGACTGGTTTTGTGAATAAAAGCCTACTAGAAGTGGAAAACAGTCTCTTGCTTATCCCGTACATCACTGCTTGTTTGTATTGCTTSTTGGAATGAGAGTTGGTTYGTTTCGCATAGAGGCTTGAATTGARGCCAAGTGTCAACTTCACCGAGTCTCAATCRAATCTGTTGTTAGTTTTTAGCGATACATTTCACGCCAAAAAAGACAGCCTAAAAAACAGTCTAWAAGACAGCCTAAAAAACAGTCTAAAAAACAGTCTAAAAAAGCACGCGGGTGTATGTTTCCCGATATGCCAAAATACCAAAAAGTATTTGAAATAAAGTTCAAACTATTACAAAAACTAAATCTATAAACCCCCATTTATGTAAGAAGACACATCAATGTCATCGTATCCCTCACAGATGTCGTATAACTGACCCTCTTTCAACTCGCCGTTCAAGTAGTCAACAGATCTACCCATGACAATCAAACCCGGAGGTCTGGACCCAATGATTTTCACAACCTCGCTCAAATCTTTCAATTTGGTGCGGACCACTCTTTGATCCACACAAGAAGCTCTTTCAATGATAGCCACAGGAACATTAGGGTCCCAGTGCTTACCGTTGATTAACGCGTCTTGCAAAACCTCGGCTCTGTGTAAGGCCATCAAGAAAATTGTTGTTCTGTTTGCTACGTATGRAGGGTATTCTGGCAAAACCCCCTTTCTTCCAGTTCCGGTCAAAATCAAAACCTGATCCGCAACGTCCCTTTGAGTGGCAGGGATATTAGCCARCACAGTGCTACCAAGGGAACTACTCAACCCAGGCAAAACTTTGATCTCGTAGTCGCCCATTGCGTTGAAATATTGAAATTCCTCTCCGCCTCTCCCAAAAATGTACGGATCCCCCTGTTTCAACCGGACGACTTTGAAACCTTGCTGCAACCCAGCCAAAGCGCGTTCCATCARYTCTTCTTGTGCCCGCTCAGCGTTTCCGGGAAACTTCTTGGCAATAAACAATTCACATGTTTTTGGAATTATGGACAGGACTTGTTCCGGAACCAACTTGTCTGCTAAAATCAAGTCTGCAGTTTGGATCTCGTTCAAAGCACCAAGGGTCAACATCGACAAGGATCCCGGMCCACTACCAACAAGCGAAAGGGTACCCTTCTTAGAAGTCGTCATATCATGTGCAGGTGATACWGCGACATCCAGTTGGGTGTCATTTTGTGAGACAKCGTTTTTGAYAATATTGCTAGSGTGATTATTAGAAKTTGTGGTGGTAGTTTGGCTTGTGTTGTTTGAGGACGACGATCCAGATGCAGCAAAAGAGCTGGAATCAGTTGGTACTGCGGAAGCCAAMACGGTGGCGGTGGCTCCTGGTATCACGGAGTTGGTATCATTGACAACTGCACGGCTGATTGGTTGCTTGTTTTCGTTTAAATCATCCATGGAAACAGATGCCAGTTTTTCCAAAGGATAGTACTCAATAATCTGAGATAGCCATCTGCTCTTTTCCAAATTCTTATTGTTTGCTCTTTGTGCTTGGATCTGTTCTTCTTCCAAAACCAGTTCGTTCAGTTGAGAGTTGTCCCAGTCGTCTTCGTCTAGGTTCATCATTCCGATTTTYAAATAGTCTTTTTCCAGTTTTTTCGTATCCGAAACAAAATTCAAAGCCAGCTCTTGCAATTGAATC
Source organism: Hanseniaspora osmophila (assembly GCA_001747045.1). Lineage (NCBI taxonomy): Eukaryota > Fungi > Ascomycota > Saccharomycetes > Saccharomycodales > Saccharomycodaceae > Hanseniaspora > Hanseniaspora osmophila. The sequence goes on along the minus strand of LPNM01000008.1, from coordinate 180,784 downwards.
TTGGTTCTTAATTCCCCACAATTTTTCACGACTTTATCTATTTTGTATGGTCTAATGAATTTGTTTATCAATTCTTTCTTTAATCTACTTCCCAAGATACACCCATTCCCATTGGTGGTGATTCCAATTTGCAAACCTGTTTCAAAATTTTTGTAAGCTGGAATCATGTGGAAAGTCGATAACTCGGGTTGTTGGTACGTGTTTATKGGAATTCTCATAAAACTACATTTTTGGAAAATCTCCATTTTCAATAATGGATTTTTCTCCAAATTGACAAAAACACGATCAACAATGTTGTTCACATTGGGTCTACCCAAAGAGGTGATGTCTTCGTACAGATCAAAGGGTCTGTCCAAGATTTGGATTTGATTGGTTGAAATGTGGGATGAATACTTTGCGTGCACCAAGTCAACGACTTCTTGATTTGATGGTTGCACAATGATGATTTTGGTAGAAATGTTGTTTGTGGCACGAGTACTGGAGAGTTTGCTATTTGGATCTATGTTTAAACATGATTCAATTCTGGATAGTGCCGTTTTCACCGAATGCGTTCCRACCAGCAGAATGTGTTCATCTTGGATATTCAGTGATGCTAAAATAGACATAGTGTAGGTCAAATAAATAGGTGAATAAAAAAATAGAAAGTTGAATAAATAAAGCCTTGTGCTGCAGGGGCTGTTCCTTGTGTTGAGTCTTGGTGATRGGATATCCGCTTAATWGTTACWAATTGTAAGTGTTACAAAKTTCGAGCTTTTCGGAATGGATGCTGCATGTASTACATTATATATGCATCRAGCATTCAATCTAGCCTTACATGCTTTCGACCATTATTTCCAAGCTYTTTATTGTCATCTCCTGTTAAGGCATATCTCTTAGTCATCATCACATTAGTTTTTCTCTGCCAAAAACTGTGGAACCTTTTCACTTCACACTGTGGAGGCCYTCAATGGACCGTAACTTCTCACAGTAAATGCACAATTAAACACCACAGTTTTTCGCATATTGTTTTTCTCATCACTTGGTCATTGCAAATATCACGTGAAACAGRAGCAGCCACTTTTCTTAWTTCGGTAGTGCGTGTTAAGCTTTGTCTTTAAAAGTTTCTTCTTTTCTTGTTTCTCGGGKTCCAGAACAGAAAGTCCGAAAAAGGTGCTACTATTTTACAATAACACGTGATTGGGATATAAATTTTAGTTAGTTGCAGATCATTTCAAAATTTAAATTTTTTTTTT